>JAEHOD010000028.1:1260000-1275240 GCA_016834595.1 Chlamydomonas schloesseri | reverse complement strand
GAGCAGCAGCGGCGGCAACCGCAGCAGCAGCCACAGCAGCAGCGCCCGGGCGGTGACGGCGCCGCGTCAGCAGGCGGCGACGGCATCGGCATCGGCGGTGGCGGCGGTGGTGGCGGTGCCAGTGCCAGTGGCAGAGGCAGAGGCAGTGACGACGGCGGCACGGGGGCGCTGGTGTCGCTGCTGCGTGACCTGCCCGGCCTGCGCTGCCTCACACTGCAGGTACGGGCGGTAATGCGAGCTCAGGAGGCGTGCTTTTGAGGGACGGGTTTCTAAATTTGTGTGTGTGTGTTAGAGGTCACAAGGGGGAAAATAAAAAAATAAATAAATTTGTGTGTATGTGTGTTACTTGCAGCAGCAGTAGCATCGCCCAGTCTCCCAGTGTTCTGTGAGAGAGACTATGGGTGGTGGTGGTGGTGGTGGTGGTGGCGATGGGTGGTGGTGGTGGTGGTGGTTGGTGGTGGGTGGTGGTGGTGGTGGTGGTGGGTGGTGGTGGTGGTGGTGGTGGTGGGTGGTGGTGGTGTGGTGGTGGTTGGTGGTTGGTGGTGGGTGGGTCCCCACCCTGGCACCCTCTCCGCATTCGGGCCTCCAACTCCCAAGGCTCCAACCCCCTCAGTTGTGGCCCCTGCCGCCCTTCCCGCCCCCCTCCCCGCTTCCCCCTGCTTTTTCCCGCCCTCAATGCATTCTCGTGTTGTCCGCTGTGTGGGCACCCCCCCCTCCTCGCTCTTATGCATTGGATTTGGTTTATTTTTGGGCTGGTAACCACAACCCCCTCTTGGTTGCCTTTGCCTGCGCTTCTCTTGACAACTTTGGTTTCTTGGTTTGTGTAGGATAGGCTGGTAGTTAGTTAAACAACTCCCTCATGGTCGATTTGGGAATTGGAATGAAGCACCCACCACCACCACCTCCCTTCCCCATGTCCTGCGCCTCTATCTGCGCCCCTGCGGCCCCTGCGGCCCGGCCCCCCCCCCCCCCACCCCTCTGCAGGCCCGCGGCCTGGGACGCCTCTGCGCCGCCCGCCGCCCCGGCCTGGCCGCCTGCCTGTCCCGCCTCACGGGGCTGCGGAGCCTGCACATCGACACCTCCTCCTCCTCCTCCTCCTCATCATCATCATCATCATCATCATCAGCAGCAGCAGCAGCAGCAGCAGCAGCAGCAGCAGCAGCAGCTGGCCTGAACGACAGCAGCAGCAGCAGCAGCAGCAGCAGTGCAGTGGCAAGCGCAAGCGGCGCGGCCGACGCTGAGGGGGCTGCTACAGCCGCCGCCGCCGCCGCCGCCGCCAGCCTGGGGGAGGTCCTGGCGGCCGCCCGCCGCCGGCTGCCGTTCCTGACGACCTGACCGGCGATGACACTGGTCGTGCATGCGGATCATTGAGCACGCACACGAACACGCACACCCTTCCCTTCCTTGTGCTTTTCTAGCACACGCACACGAAACACACGGCCTCGTTCAGTCTCCCTTGTGATGTTGAGCACACACAACCCGGCGGGCGGGGGTTGTCGGTTGCAAAGCAATGTGCGGGTCCGTGAGGGAGGGGGGTAGTTCATTCCAGAAACCAAAAGCGAAACGACCAAGAGAAGGGGGTTGTGGTTACCAGCCCAAACTAAACCAAACCGGGGGCTGGCCCCGAGCATGGGGCAGCACCCACCAGGGCGTGGCCCCCGTGTGTGGGCAGCACCAGTCTGCACTTTGGAACAATTGCGTAGAAGTTCGCTGGCGTGTTGCCCAATTGCCTTGCCTTGGGAGGCAGCCTTGGGTGCGTTCGCGCGTGTATGGTGAAGGGGCAGCAGGGAGAGAGGGACTGAGAGAGGAGGAGAGAAGCCGCTTGGGCCAGCACTTGGGGGCAGGGCAGAGCCATCGACCCAACACGTCCGGTGGTTTGGGATGCGTTTACGCTGTGTAACGTACGAGCCGCCTCGCCACCAGCTGTGCGCTTGGTGTTGATGTTGAATGCAAAGCAGTCGATCTGTCGCTGCAGGGGCCCGCCCCCCCACCCCACACACACACACACGTACATACACACTCCATCAGCGGCGCATTTCTATGCATACGGTACGGACGTACGGTGCAGCAGCCTCCAATAGCCGCCACAAAGGTTAAGGCCACACCACCTCCTCGCTCGCAGGGCTGGGTTGGCTCGGGTTTGGGGTTTTGGCTTTTTTCTTTGGGTTTGGAATGATCTATCCCTTTCCCCGGCCCCCCGCTCCGCCAAGCTCGCCCCCCCCCCCCCCCTCGCTTTTATGCATTGGGTTTGGTTCAGTTTGGGCTGGTTACGGACTTGCGCTGGGCTCCACAACCCCCACCCCAAACCCGACTGCCCCGCCCCTCAATTAACTAACGCCCACAGCCTGTGTGTGCGCCGCCCAGCCGCACCACCCACACTCGCCAGAGTCGCCACCGCGCAGCCCCATCACATGCCCTCGTGCGGCGAATGCGGTCCGCGTTGCCACACCCATGGCTCCACACGTGTGTGTCGCGTGGCACCCGCGGACCCGCCCCGCCCCAATGGCGGCGCTGTCAAGCCCCCCATGGTTTAGTTTGGGCTGGTAACCACACCTGGACACTCAACCGCAGGCCGCCGCCGCCGCCGCAGTCTCAACCCGGCGCCGCCCCGCGCCTCACCCAGCCAGGCCAAGCCCGGCCGGGCACTACCACCACAACCGCCACAAAACCACCACCACAACCACCACCTCGTGTCGCACGCGCTCCATCCTGGCCTCTCCTCTCTCTCCCGCACAGGTGCCGGCCGGGCGGGCGCTGTGCTGCTGCTGCTGCGGTCCTCCGTCCGCAGGGGGTGGCAGCTCCGCGCCCCGCCCCCCTAATGGTCGCTTTGGTTTCTGGAATGAACTAACCCCTCCCCCTTTCCCCGCCTTTGTGGCACTGCACCGGGCGGGCCTCTTTCTCACCCGTCCCCGGGCGCCACTCCACTACGTAGATCCGTGCCCAACCCCGCGGCCCCTTTCCTAGTCGCACTGCTGCTGCCTCTCCCCCCCTTGCTTTGGTTTCTAGGATGGACTACCCCCCTCCTCCTTCTCCCATATTAGGCCACGCTCACCTCCTCGCTCTTATGCATTGGGTTTGGTTAAGTTTGGGCTGGTAACCACAACCCCCACCCCCCACCCCCTCACACACACACAGGCACCAGCCGCCCATGCCATGCGCTGCAGTTGCCCCACCCCACCCCATGCTGCCCTCTGGACCACCCCCCAACAGCCCCACCCCCATGGCCGATTTGGGCATTGGAATGACCTACCCCCCACCTGGACCCACACCCCTGGAGCCACCAGGCCGTGTACGACAGCGCCCCGAGCAGGCACGCCACGGAGGCGGAATGCACAGCCAGCCACCACTGCTGCTTTCCCCACTCTTGTCGTCATCGCGCGCCCACACAAGTGTGTTTTGGACACACGGCGGCGTACGGTGGCGTGCTGACACGCACTAGTACTGACACGCATCGGTGCTGACACGAATGCGCCAACCAGCTGTCGCTCGCAGGCGCCGTGTCTTGCTCCCACGCCGCCGCCCACATCGCAGCAGCAGCAGCAGCAGTAGTAATCTGCGAGCCGGCCCTGTGCCCCACCCGCAACGAACTCGGCTGTGGCCCCACCTGTTGGGCTCGGGTCTTCAACCGCCGCCAGCCAGCCAGCCGACACAGGCGGGGCCCCATCCCAGGGCTGGCCACCCAGGGCTCCTTCGTCACCACCCTGTGTGCGTGCCGAGTGCCCGCCCTCCCCCCCCCCCACACCATCCGATGGATGGCTACCCCCCCCAGCCCGCAACCGCTGCACCGCACGCCACGCACTACTCGCCGCGCCCATGGCCCGCCCCCCACGCCCCGGCTCGCAACGGGCCCCGCGTTCTTTCCCTCTCCACGCCAGCACTGGGCGGCCAGCCTGACGGAGGCCTTGCATTCCGCTCGCGAGCGTCCCCCAGCCCCAAACCCGCGCCACGACGGGTGTTTTGCCAAGCGCCAGCAGGGCGCGATGGGTGTTGCGCGCCTCGGCACACCGCGCGGCAAGGCCCCCAAACTCCTGTGTCGCCATGCTAGCTCCAGCGCCCGCTGCCAAGCTACATTGCAGCCGCCAAGTCCACGTTCCGAGCACCCGCTCGCTGCTCGCCGCTCGTGCGCAAGCGGCCAATGTTCCGACCCAGATGTCGGTGGAGCGCCGCGCGCGCCCGGAGCCTCTAGCTCAATCACTGACTTTTGCATTATCATCGTATAGCTGTATTATGATATTTGCCATTGGCCCATTTGATCTTGGTGCGAGTTCAGCTACTGCCGGTGCAAAGCTTCTTTTCCGCAACGCCGCCTCTTCGGCAAGTCCGGAACTACATTTGGGCTTCTACAGGTAAAGGTCTTTCACTTTGGGTCAAACGGCGGCATATGCGCGCGCAAATGCGGACAGAAGTCGCTGGTGATCGCCAAACGCGACCCTAGTTTGGGTCTCGCTCGCCCGACGCTGCGACCGGCGCCTGAGTGGTGCATTACACAGCAATTGGGGCACCCTGCCAGCAATGGCGCTGCGCGGGGCGCAATCGCCGAGCGCGAATGAGCGGTGCCCGGATTGAGCTCAAGGATGAGGTTGCCGTACGGCGTCGCGGCCGGGAGAAAGCGGGGGCGAGAGCGCTTGCTTCTCTACACTTCGGGTTGAACACTTGTGCTACTCCGCACAAGTAACCGTCTTGTCGCACCGTTTCGGTCGCAAACACTCCCAGTCGCTACCATGGCCCTGATGATGAAGTCGTCGGCCAGCCTGAAGGCTGTGTCCGCTGGCCGCTCCCGCCGCGCCGTCGTGGTGCGCGCCACCAAGTACGATGAGGAGCTGATCAAGACCGCCAACACCGTTGCCTCCAAGGGCCGCGGTATCCTGGCCATGGACGAGTCCAACGCCACCTGCGGCAAGCGCCTGGACTCCATCGGCGTGGAGAACACCGAGGAGAACCGCCGCGCCTACCGCGAGCTGCTGGTGACCGCCCCCGGCCTGGGCCAGTACATCTCGGGCGCTATCCTGTTCGAGGAGACCCTGTACCAGTCGACCAAGTCCGGCAAGAAGTTCGTCGATGTGATGAAGGAGCAGAACATCGTGCCCGGCATCAAGGTCGACAAGGGCCTGGTGCCCCTGTCCAACACCAACGGCGAGAGCTGGTGCATGGGCCTGGACGGCCTGGACAAGCGCTGCGCTGAGTACTACAAGGCCGGCGCTCGCTTCGCCAAGTGGCGCTCGGTCGTCTCGATCCCCCACGGCCCCTCGATCATCGCTGCCCGCGACTGCGCCTACGGCCTGGCTCGCTACGCCGCCATTGCCCAGAACGCCGGTCTGGTGCCCATCGTGGAGCCCGAGGTGCTGCTGGACGGTGAGTTCTCAATTGTTGATCTGCGGGGCTGGGCGCGCTTGTTTTGCCTAGGCAAGCATGTGGGCTGAAATGACGCTTGGTTAGATGGGTTTGGGCGCTTCTGGGTGCACCGCGCGGGCAGCGTGCGCGTCGCCGGGTTGGGTCGCTTTCGCGATTGCTTGCGTGTCGCGCGTTATCGAATTTCGGGCTCCGCCTCTCTTGCATTTGGGCCATTTGCATTCGTGACCTGTATTGCGAGGCCTGCATGTGTGCACAGTACTCACATTGTGCGAGCGCGCTGGGTAGCACCTCCTGCTTGCCGTTTCCACTCTCCTCTCGCTGACCCCCCCCTCCCTCGCTGTCGCCTCTTCCCCTCCCTTCCCAGGTGAGCACGACATCGACCGCTGCCTGGAGGTGCAGGAGGCCATCTGGGCCGAGACCTTCAAGTACATGGCCGACAACAAGGTGAGCTGCTCGACTGCCCCGCAGCCTTCGTCCTTGTTTTTTTCCGCAGCCTCCGTCCTTGTTTTTGGGATTCTGGCTCGGGTTGGGCGCTGTCAGCCTGCAGCTACCCTGCCAGCAACTTGGTCCTGCACCTCCTGCGTGCGCGCATCCCTGCCTGGTGTTGTCCGTGTATTCTCTGCTCCTGCCCCCCAGACCACTCACTTCCTCGCCCGGTCCTCGCCCTGCCCCCTCCCCACCCGCACAGGTCATGTTCGAGGGTATCCTGCTGAAGCCCGCCATGGTCACCCCCGGCGCTGACTGCAAGAACAAGGCCGGCCCCGCCAAGGTCGCCGAGTACACCCTGAAGATGCTGCGCCGCCGCGTGCCCCCCGCCGTGCCCGGCATCATGTTCCTGTCGGGCGGCCAGTCCGAGCTGGAGTCCACCCTGAACCTGAACGCCATGAACCAGAGCCCCAACCCCTGGCACGTGTCGTTCTCGTACGCCCGCGCTCTGCAGAACACCGTGCTGAAGACCTGGCAGGTGAGCGGCAGCAGCAGCAGCAGCAGTAGCAGCAGCGGCGAGGGCGGGGGCGGGGGCGGGCTGTTGTGGGGGCTTGAGCTGGGTTGGGGAGGGGCGGTTCCTATCGAGGGTCTGCAGTGAATGGTGGGCTGGGGGGAGCTCTCACCTGCGTGGTCGAAAGGCCGGGTGCGGCACCACCTGCGCATGCGGCATGGAGCAATGGCACTTGCGAACAGGTTCTGTGCCTTTCTTGCCACCTCGGCGCTTTCGGTATCTCATTATCTGCTCTTCCCCCACCCACCTATCCTGCACACACACAGGGCAAGCCCGAGAACGTCCAGGCCGCCCAGGCTGCTCTGCTGAAGCGCGCCAAGGCCAACTCGGACGCCCAGCAGGGCAAGTACGACGCCAGCACCGAGGGCAAGGAGGCCGCCCAGGGCATGTACGAGAAGGGCTACGTCTACTAAGCGACTTCGCCCAGCAGCTAATGAAGCCTCTTCCGCAGCACGAAAAATGGCTGTGGTTGGGGTTAGCAGCAGCGTAGTAGCTCGGTAGCTGTGGAGCTGTGACTCGGTTGTACATTGGGGCGGTTTGTGATGCGGTCTGGCCACATATTTGGTGAGGCCGCGGCGCCGCCCAGGATTTGTTCTTCCAGACGAGCAGGTTTTGCTTGCATGTTTTGGGTGCAAGGAGCAGGTGGTGGAGCGTGCCGGGAGCGGGTGTGGACGCGCGTGGAGCGAAGGCGAGGCGCCGGCGAAGAGCCGTGTTCGCCCGCTGTAGCCCCTTGCACACACCACGCGCAGGCGGAGAGCGGACTGTACCGAGGTGTAGAGCAGAGACAGGTTAGCCGGGGCCTTCGGGCCTTTTCGGCAGTTTTGGTTGGCATCCCGCGCTGCAGTTTTGCACTGATCGTGGCCGGGGCTTGTGGGTGTGCTGTTGGATTCGTTCCATCGTCGAATCGGTGCTGTAAGGCGCTGAAAATCCATACTGCGTGTCTGACTCGTCTCTGGGTTTTGGGGGATGGGATGGAACCGGGTCGGGAACCTGACTCCCAGCGGATGACGGGTCTGCGGGCAAAGTCAAAACACCGTCGGTAATGCAAGCAAGGGAACAGGTGTGCGGCGTCCCTCGAGTGTCAGAAGAACCCACCCCCCAAATACCGTAAATACATGAGCAGTCGGGACAAGTATAAATGGAGGAGAGATGGGACAGGAATCGCGGCTGTGTTGCCTGGTGGTGCTTGGTTGGCTTGGTCGGCAGCAAATGTACGCCCTGCTGTTACAGCGCACAAGGCGAATCCCGTGCAGTTGCAGCAACGCCGGACGCCGAGGGCACGTCAGCGGGCAACACGCGACACATGCACCTGGCCCCACCCACATCCCAGCACACATCCCCCCACCGTGTCCCCCCACCACCCAACTCCCCTCCACCCCGCCGTGCTCGGCCATGCCGGTGCGCAGTGCCGTTTGGATGTCGCACGTGTGTCACTACGCCTAGGCGCAAAGCCGCGCCTTGCAGCGGAGCTGCTGCAGTCTGCATTGGTCACTGCAGGGACCTGCGTCACCTGCCGACGCAGTTCACGAGCCAGCAGCACAGCACTTTGTGGGTGTGCGCCCTGCGCCCCTGCGCCCCTGCCGCCGCATCATGGGCCGCCTCCCGCCCTCCCCTGGTCTGCTCAGTGCCTGTATCTTGTAGATGCCCTTGGGCCCTCAGTGTCTACTACCGCGTAGATGACCTCTGCTAATCCTTCTACGCTAAAATTTTTTCTTGGGGGGCAAGCCCCCCAAACCCCCCCAAAACGTCTACACTTCCCCTGATCTGCCCGCCAAAACGTCTACCGGCCGTAGACGTGTGCCCCACCAACCCCTGAAAGCTTCTACGTTTTCGGCCGAAAAAGGGCAAATTTCTACGCGGTAGAAGGAAGATACAGGCACTGTGCGTGCTCCTTGGCCGACTGGCAACTGCTTGGGCAGTTGGGTCCCCCGGCTGCCTGCCCGCACAGCACTCTGCCACGACCCTACGGCACTCGAATGGAACAGGGCATGAGGCAGCAAGAGTGCGAGGTCCCAGTAGGCTGTGGCTTGCACAGCAGTCCACTACGGAGGAGTCCACGGCACTCCGTAGCGCCCTTCCCGCTTCCGTGTCCCCTGCCTTTCCCTAGCCCGCAGCACCCACCAAAACTCTGCGGCTCTCTGCCCGCGCACTTGCAGTCTTGCACCCCTTCGGTGATGCAAGCAAGGGAACAGGTGTGCGGCGTCCCTGGAGTGTCAGAAGATCCCACCCCCTCAAATACTGTCAAAACATGAGCAGTCGGGACAGAGGCAAAAATTGCGCGCTGTGACTGTACCGACTGAGGTAGCTGGCCGATGTTGCTGGAGCGTTTTGCTGTTGCGCATCGTTTTGCAGTCTTGCACCCCTCCTGCCTGCTCCACTGCTGCAGGTGAAGCCAACCCAAACGGTCCAACCACAGGTGATTACAGGACACAGAGCAACAATAACAACAGCAAAAGCAGGCCCTGCGTGCACTCCCCCGACAAGCCGACATACACACTCATTGCGCCGCACCGCTCCCTTATCTCCCGCCTCTCGATCTCCCGTCTCTCGACCTCCCGGCTCTCTCCTCAACATTCAAGAGCAGCTCGCCGCGCCGCCGCCCGGCTCGCTCCCGGCCAGCGCTCCCGCGCCACCCCGGACCCTGCTCGCACGCGGCACGCCCCCCCCCCCCCCTGCCTGCCTGCCCGCCCGCCCGTACCACCCACACCACAACCCCACGCCCCACAGCGGCACACAACTGATACCAGTCATACCACCGTACAGTACCGTGCCGTACTGTACGTTGGCGCTCCGGCGACAACGCGGGACACCTTGAGGCCCCTGAAAAACTTCATCCTGCGCCCTAGCGGCGGGTCCGAAGGGAAGGGTTCCGAACGCCCGCACTCCACGGCACTTTCACACGCAACCTCCTCTCTCGCATTGAAACACACACGGACCGCATTCTACTGTACGGCACTCTCTTTCGCCCACCCCCCGCCCTTCGGCCCCCCACAGCACTTGCCGCCGACCCCTGTCCGAACACAGTAACCGGGCCCACCCCCTATCGCCTGTCTGTCGCCCATATCGCCCATCTTCCATTACTACCCAGCAAAGCCCAACATCGCTATAACAGGCGGTTGTTACTACAAAGCCCGCTCGGAGTACAAAAGGATAACAGGCCGGCCGCGGCGCAGCTGCTACTGCCGCACGCCGGTCCCTGCCTCCCACCCGCGCCGTCAATGTCTCTTTCGTCTCCTGCCGCCTCCCTCGCCCCCTGCCGCCGCCGTCATCGTCAATCAGTAGAAATCGTTGTAGGCGTCGTGCCCAGGGACCTGTGTGTGTGTGGGGGGGGGGTGCCACGCATGTTTGATTGATGATGGGGGGGGGTATGCATTCCCGTACCCAAAAAACATTGCAAGGCCACACAGGGGTGTGACAAGGACGCCATGGCGCACACCACGTTTGTGATTGTTTTGTGTCGGAATGCGATCAGCACTCATATAACTCGGGAACAGAGGCAGAAACTAATACATCCCAAGTGGGGGTGGGCGCTTTTCCTAACCGCTGATTCCAACATTCCGGAATACGCACTTCCACAACCGTCGCAGCACCCGACCGTCGGCACGAAGCGCTTCCAAGCGACGAGGGTACGTGGATAACGGGAGGCCGGGTTGGCGTCTGGGCGTTGGGTGCGTGGCAGGCACGTGCAGCTGACGCGAAAGCATCATCAGCTCACACCAAGGCGCGTGCATAGTTGCGTCCCCATCCCCATCCCGCGTTTGTAGAGCTTTGAATGGCTGCTCTGACCTATACTAACACTCCTCCCCTCCCCTCTTCTCTTCTCCTCCCTCCTTCTCCTCCCCTCCCCTCTTTTCCTCCCCTCTCACGTCACGTTCTTCGCAGTTTGTTTCTCACCGGGACTGTTTACCAGTAACCCCTCTTTTCCTCCCCTATGCCCCCGCTTCATCCGCTCTGCCCTCCCCCCTTCTGCCCAATCACCTGCAGCTGCGTGCGCTCCGAGCCGCCGGGGGGCGGCACCGCGTCCCACCGCGCCACCGTACCGTCCTGCATTGTGGCGGGGGTTCCATGCATTTAAATTAATGACGAGGTAGACGTAGAACAGACGTTGCAACACACGTTGGCATACCGATGACCAGAAGGCGTAGTCGGCTCCGCGTGAAGACGACGATCCCCGTTCCGAATAGTTTGATCTGCCTAATATGTCATTCACTAAGGTGATCCGTGTGTAGAGGTAAAGTCGGGGGGGGGGTAGCCGTCCATGGGAGGGGGGGTGCCATGCATGTTGAACTAATGACGACGGGCGGGGTGCGTGTGCAGGCGTGTGCAGGCGTGTGCAGGCGTGTGCAGGCGTGTGTGGCGGGCAGGGCACACAGATGGGCGGGTAGAGCGCAGCGAAATCAATGCAGCCCTAATGAGCGTGTGTGTGTGTGTGTTTGTGTGTGTGTGTGTGTGCGCAGGGCTCCGCACGTGTGCAGGGCTGGCGGCCTCCGGCCGCCCGCTGCCTGTGGCTCATTCCCGCCACTCCCGCCGCCATTCGACAACTCGCTTGCGGTACATAGGCGTGACCACCGACTCCCGCTCGCATGGACACGAAACACACACGCTCCCTCACATACACGCCCTCTCGCACCACCCCTCACACAAATTCTCCCTCCTTCCCGCTCGGCCCGCCCCCCGCCGAACCCCACCCTCCCCGCCCCGGCCCCCGCTACCCCGCCTGCGCTCTCACCCACCCAGCTGACGGTGGCCATGACGGGGTCGAAGGGGTGCCAGCTCACGTCGCGCACCAGCTTGCGGTGCAGGCGGAGGGGGCTGCCCTCCACCTCCTGGGGGCGTGGGGGGAGAGGGAGGGGGGGGAGGGGGGTTCGTGGGCGTGGGCGCCTAGGGGCGTGTGTTAGAGATAACAAGGGAGAGTACTAGGGGCGTGTGTGGGGGGGGGGGCGTGTGTGTGGGGGGTGGGGGTGGGGGTGGGGGTTCCATGCATGTTGAATTAATGACGGAGGAGATGGTGGGGGTGGGGGGGGTTGGGGGTTGGGGTTGGGTGGGTGGGCGTGTGGGTGGGCGGGGACGTCGGTAAGGGGTGGATAGGGGCGCGTGTAAGGGGTGAATGGGGCAAGAGGTGAGTGAGGGGCGTGCAGGTAGGTGGTGAGGGCCGGGGGCGGCAAATGCATTGAGGCCGGGGGCTGCCAATGCCGTACGAGGGGGAGTACCGTCCCCACCACCTCCGCAACGCTGACCCGTGCGCCCTCGCTCCCTCCCTTCTCACTCCCCTTTCCTTCACCACAAGCAAGGCACTGCCTCCCACCACCACCCACCCCCAAGCCCAAGCCCCTGCCTCCCACCACCACACCACCCCAACCAACCCCCCCCCCGCCCTACCCCCCCACCTGCCCAGTCAGCACGTCGTACACGTGCACGCCGCCCTCCACGCTGCCCGTGTAGACGAAGCGCTGGCCTGGTGGTGGGGGTGGTGGGGGGGTGGTGGGGGGTGGTGGGGGTGGTGGGGGTGGTGGGTGGGGGTGGGTTGCAGGAGCATGCACACGCGTGTGGTGTCTTCCGGTCGTTGTGCCACACATGTGCCCCCCCCCCCACACACACACTAACACACGGGCTGCAGCTCCGCCTGTGCCCGCGCTTTGCCCGTGGCGGTAACACCTGGCAGCACTAACGAAGCTCGACAGGCTCGCTGGGCACACCCATACATACGCCCCCCCCCAGCCCAGCCCTTGCTCGCCCGCAACGGCACGCACGCAATCGCACACAATCGCACACACACGCAATCGCCGGCACACGCAATCGAACACACGCAATCGCACACACACGCAATCGCCGGCACACGCAATCGCACACACACGCAATCGCCGGCACACGCCCGCAACCGCACCGGTGCTGTGCGCCGGGCTGAAGTAGGCGCGGATGAGGGTGTGTTGCACGCTGTGGCCGCGGTAGGTCATGAGGCTGGCGTCGGCCGGGTGGGCTACCACCCGCCCCGCCGCTGGGTACTCCTGCCACCTGCGGGCGCGTGAGGGTGGTGGCGATGGGTGGTGTGGTGTGGTGTGGGGTGGAGGTAGGGTGTAAGGGCGTTTCGATGCGACGAGGGGGTGGGGTGGGGGCAGGTGTGTGTGTGGGGGTGCCGCGGTGCCCATCAACGTATTTCGTCACTTCTTCACCGCCTGTTCCCTTTCCTTTCCTATAACCTTTGCCCAAGTCGCTGCACCACATTTCACATTCCCACACCCTCCACCTCCCTCCTCCACCTGCCCAACCACCCACCGCCGTGGTCGTTGTAGTTTTCAAGGGGCACGGGAGGTGTGCCCACCCCCTTTCTGTCCTCCCCCCCTTCAACCTTGACCCGGATCCTTGCAGCCCCGCCACCGCCACGCACCCACTCCCAGCCTCCCACCACCACGCCAACCCCCAGTCCCCACAGCCCCCCCCCACAGCCCCCCCCACAGCCCCACAGCCCCACACACCTGTAGTCCCAATTGAACTGCGGCACCGACTGGCGGCCGACTGACGACACCAGCCGCGCCGCGGCGGCCGGCTCCCGCAGCGAGCCGCCCGCCTGGTCGTGTGTGTGTGTGTGTGTGTGTGTGTGTGTGTGTGTGTGTGTGTGTGTGTGTGTGTGTGTGTGTGTAACAACGGGTTTACAGCTATCTGGGTGGATCACGTGTGTGTGTGTGTGTGTGTGTTAGAAAAGCACAAGGAGAGGAAGGGTCGACACCGTGCGTGCAGCATGCATAGGCAACGGCGCGCGTGTGTGTGTGTGTGTGTGTTGTGTGTGTGTGTGTGTGTTAGGGTTCACAAGGGAAAGAAGAGCAGACAGAGGACAGTGCGTGCGGTGCGGTGACGGACGGCCACGGTGTTGGAAAAGCACAAGGGAAAAGCGAGCCGCCCGCCCGCCTGGTGTGTTTGTGTGTGTGTGTTAGAAAAGCACAAGGGAAAGGGTCGGCACTGTGTGCGTGTGTGTGTGTGTGTGTGTGTGTGTGTGTGTGTGTGTGTCTGCAAGCGGGGGCGGGCGGTGTGGTGTGGTATAAGGGATAAAAGGAGCGGGATGGTGTGGGGTGTGGGGAGGCGTGACGAGGGCATGGGTATGGTTGAAGCCGCGTGGAGCCGCCGCATAGTCGTTGACGACTGTTGAAGCGGACTGTCACCGTGAAGCGTCACACCCCGCCGGCGCCACCTCTGCTTCTCACAGGACGGCGCGGTGCTGGTCGCACCGCATCACACACAGGGGCTGCGGAAGCCCCACCATGCACGTATTCCGTATACCGGTACCACAAACCCCATCCCCACCTCCACCCCCTGCCCTAGCTACCTCCTGAACCCCCTCCTCCCTCCCTCCCTCCCTCCCTCCCTCCTGAATCCCTCCTCCCTCCCTCCTGAACCCCTCCTCCCCCCTTTGGTTTAGTTTGGGCTGGTAACCACAACCCCCCTCCCTCCCTCCCTCCTGAATCCCCTCCACCCCCCCCACCTGCACCGCGCGCAGGTCCCACAGCTTGGCGGTCTGGTCCTTGGCGTTGCTCAGCACGTGGCGGCCGTCGCCGCGGCTGTGCAGGTGCGTGAGGCCCTCGGTGTGGCCCACCAGCACGCCTGTGGGGGGTGGGGGGTGGGGTAGTGGGGGGTGGGTTGGCTGGGTTGGGTATGTGTGTGTATGTGTGTGTGTGCCATGCATTTTTAATTTGGGGGGGGGGGTAGTTCATTCCAGAAACCAAAGAGAAGGGGTTGCGCTGGGTGGGGTGGGGTTCCGGTTGTGGTTTGCACACGGGGCGGGGCAGGACGGCGGCGGCGCGGGAATGTTGTGCGGATTGCGGTGCAGGCATCGGCTGGGGGGTGGTGGTGAGGATGGGGGTGGGTGGGGTCGGTGAGTTGGGAGGTAAGGTTAGGGTGGGTGAGGGTGGGCGGGTGCGGGAGGAGATCAGGGGCAGGGGGGTTCCATGCATGTTAGATTAATGAGGAGATGTAGACGGACGTTGCGACACAGAAAGGGGGGGGAGCACGTACACTCACTCACCCACAGGCTTGGCGCTGCGGGGGGCGGTGTTGGCGGAGGCAGCGGCGGCCGCGCCCGAGCCCGCCGCGGCGGCGGCCGTGGACACGGCGGGCATTGTGCGTCGGTCCCACACCTACATGCACGTGGAGGGGAGAGAGAGAGCTAAAGGCGGGCGGGAATGTAGCAAGCGGCAAGTTGGCAAGGCCACACTACAAATATGTGTGGGTGACGACAGACAGCAACCAGCTCCTTCCTGCCACCCAGTGTCAACCCACCGCCACGCCAAACCGGCCACGCACGCACGCACGCGTACGCACGCACGCGTACGCACCCGAACACGCACGCACGCACCCGAACACGCACGCACGCATCCGAACACGCACGCACGCACGCACCTTGATGTATGTGTCGTCACTGCCGCTCACAATCACATTGGGCGAGCCGTCGGCGTAGGTGACCGCGTTGACGTCGTCCTGCGGAGCGGGAGGAGCCGGAGGAGGAGGTGAGGAGGAGGTGTGTGGGGAGTCGGGGCCGGGGCACTGAGTGTGGTTGTGAAGGGCACTGAGTCTTCCTTCCTTCACACCTGATTGCAATGTCAACGCCGTCGCCACACCGATACACACACGCCACAATGCCCCTAGAGGCACCTGCGCACCCAGCAACCCACCTGGTGCCCCTCCGCCCGCGCCACCACGCGCTTGGTCTCCACGTCCAACACCACCACCGACTGCAGGCGCGTGCATGGGTGTGTGTGTGTGTGTGCGTGTGTGTGTGTGTGTTAGGGAGAGAACTATGAAAGACTTGTGTGTGTGTGTGTGCGCGGGTGGGCGCACGGGTGGGTGCATGGGTGGGTGCGCGTGTGTGTATGAGCTCAGGCGTGCGGCGGTACAGGTTGCTT
>JAEHOD010000028.1:885000-1255000 GCA_016834595.1 Chlamydomonas schloesseri | reverse complement strand
GAGTCCGGCACGCGCCCCAGCATGCGCCAGGCCAGGAATTCCTGGATGCTGACCGGCCGCCGGTTGCCGCCATCCTCATCCTCGCCATCGTCCTCATCGTCCTCATCGTCATCATCCTCGCCCTCCTCATCCTCATCCTCCATAAGGTCGGTGCCATCGTCAACGTAGGATGGCTCCTCATCGTCGTCGTCATCGTCGTCCCCCTCTCCGTCGTCGCTTGCTAGCAGCGGCACAGGCCCCACCAGCCCCTCCTCGTGGCCGTGTTCGGAGCTGTCCTCGCCGAGCTCGGTTGAGTCGCCGGCGGGGGTGATTTCACTGGGGGGGTCGGAGGGGGGCTCGGGGCCTGCGGGTGCAGCCGCGATGGCCGCTGTGCCGGACGCCGTCCCCCGGTCACCGCTGGCATCGCCGACCAGCTGCTCCTCATCATCAGTTGAGTCCATAACCTGTGCCCTGGAGCTGCGGCGCCGACGCGCGGGCATTTTTCCCGGACAGAAAAACGCAGAAGGCTAACTCCCGGCACTCGGTGACCGAAATTGGTGCACAGGGTTGAACGCAGCTCAGTCTAGCAGCATGTGCTTATGAAGTGGTTGATGTGATTTGTAAGCGGCTTGGATACCCAAGAACGGCGTGGCAAGCAAAGGTAAAGAACCCTTGCGCAGCTGGAACTGGCTAAATCGGTGGACCTGCTATGCCCCAAATGCGAAGTAAATTATTAGATATAGTTTTAAGTGCGAATGGGCTCGACATAGCGAAGAAGCCGCGACCTCGCATCAACGTGGCACAACCGGCACGCTGCGTGCGTCAACCCCTCAACCCCCGGCCGGTCCAGCCCCTGCTCCCGAAGGGTTGTGCGGGGTGGCTAATACACTGCTGCAACCGTGGTCAACTCTTTCTTCTCTGGACCGGAAGTAGTGGAGGCTTGCACCGTCGATGTTGATGCTCGCTTAGGGACCCCCCACGGGGACCCCCCCTTTCGATGCCACTGAAAGAAGGGCCTGTTCACGGAGCCCTGGCGCCGCATGTGCCATCCACCACTCCTTAAATACCCCCGAGATGTTAATTTGCTTTGGCTCGGTAGGGAGTGGTTGGCGGTCGTTGCCAACGGCCCTAGCCGCACGCCAAAAATGGTCTTTGGGTCGCTTCGCTTCGGCGGCACGGCTCAAGAACCAGGTGTGTTTGGGGGAGTAACTTGCTGGGATGCGCCAGTGATGCCTGAGAGCTGCTGGTGCGTTGTCTAAAGGCAACAGAAGCACCGGGGCCGGCAGGGCTACTAGGTCAAGCTTTGGCCAGCTATGATGCAGGTGTCCGGTATCATGTCCCCCGACGCAAGCACCCGAATGATGTGTGCCGGACGGGCAGCGCAAGCACAGCAAGGCATAATGAAAGTAAGAGCTTGCTAAAGCGGGCGAGAGAGAGGCTCACGAGGACCGGCCGTGTCGGCGCCATCCACCCGTGTCGGTTGCGTACGGCCCAGCGCGCCCGGTGTCGCGCCAGGCCCCGAAACGCCACGCCGTCGCCGCGCCGCTGTAAAACCCATTACTAGCTGATCTTCAACATCACACCTCATCAACTCAACATGTCGATTTGCATTTCGCGAGGCAAGTTGGCCACCTTGTCATTTGCTGTGCGTGTTGTGCCTGGGGCGAGCTTTTCCTTGATAAAATAGCGAATATTGCTTCTTACAGGCGCTGCGAGTGGTTGTGCCCGCGCCGGCGCTGCGCAGCGCGCGACTGGCCGGGCGCGAGTGGCCATGGTTCGCTGGTAAGTCGGGGCAAAGATAGGCCTTGCAGGCGAAACCCCGCAAGCTGTTTGGCATGAGCGCTCGTGCACATGGTGACCCGTTTCGCTTGTCGGCACACGGCCGACTGGTTTACACAGCTCGGTCTTAAGGTTCACGGCGTGCCGAGCCACACGCTTGCGCTTCTTCCGTGGCTTTTTTTTGTGTTGCGCGGCTGTCCGCGAGTCCCTCCCCGGCTCCACACCCGATCCCTCGCCCGTTTTGCCACGTACCTCCACATTATCATCCTCTGACCTTTCCCCCGCCTCCACTCGATGTTCTTGAGCCTGTACGTGCCCTGCTCCTGCCTGCCCAACTTTCTTTCCCCCACCCCCGCTGACCAGTTCCGCCGCGCCCACGGCCCCCGAGTCAGCGGCCGCTGCCGCCGCGCTCAAGCGAGTGACCATCCGCAAGCCACTGGGTCTGGTGTTTGAGCAGGCGAAGGAGGGTGGCCCCATTTTCGTGGCCGAGGTGGGTGTGCGTTTTGCCCAAGTCAATGGAGCTCGGGCTGTGCTGCTGACATGGCATGCTGGGGCGGGGGTTGGGGAGCGCGGAGTGGGTTGGGGGAGGCGTCCTGGACTCCTGGTGAGTAGGTAGTGTATGAAATTGGATGCTGAATGGTAACAGTCATTAGGAAGGCATGCAAGCGATTGGACTGCAACATGGTGCCACCCGGTGCCACCCTCATGGCTGCAGGTGACGGCGGGCGGCAACGCCGACAAGAGCGGCGCGGTGGCGGTGGGGGACATCCTGTCCCGCTGCAGCGCAGGTGTGCAGGCAGGGAGGGGAGGGGAGGGGTAGCTCCGTCCGAAAGAACCCAAATCGAAATCGAATTGAATCGAATTGAAACCTTAGTATCCAGACCCCAAGAACGCGGAGCAGAGAGGTCCATTCATGTTCCCGATGATACTACTTTTGGCTCGGGGGCGGTGTGTATGTGAGGGGAGAGGCGCGAGGGGCAGGGAATTAGTTGTGGCTGCGAATGTGAGCGATGACATGCACGCACACACACACGGCCCGATATCTACCACATTGCTGCGGCGTGCACCCACCCACCCACCGACCCACCTGCCTGCCGTGCGCGTGCGCGCGCGTTCATGCGTGCTAGTTTGCATGTGTGCGTGGTTGCGTGCGTGCGTGCATATGCACCGCCGCTTGCTTCGTATGCGCTCGCCCGCGTGCAAGCGTCCTAAAGCAATGGCCCTCATCCCTCTTTATTAATCAAACATGCATGGCACCCCCCGTATTCCTGGCTCGTCCCTCGCACGTCCCGTGTACCCTACTGTTCACCTTCTATCCGTACATGCGCGTGCAGTGGTGCTCAAGGCGGGCAAGGAGGGGCGGTACGAGAACGAGGGGTACGGCGAGCGGCCGTACGACAACTGGGAGACCATCGAGTATGACTGCGAGGGCAAGGTGGGCGGGTGGCTGGGTGCGGGGTGGGGTGGGGTTCCATGCATGTAAAATTAATGAAGAAGGAGATGTAGACAGACGATGCGGGTGGGGTGGGGTGGATGTAGTTCATTCCAGGGGGGCCGTGGGCCTTTGCTTTCCCGCACGAGGGTCCCAGAAATCCTCCCGCGTGCCCCCCTGTTTGTTACCCTTGGCCACCCACCCACCCACCCTCCCACCACCTAAACTACCCACGCCCACCTATCAACACCGCCCGCACACAGGAGTTCAAGACCGTCATGACCGCCCTCAAGTCCAACAACGAGCGCTGGGGCAAGATGGACGTGACGTTGGTGCTGCGGAGCCCCACAGCGCCGCCGGCGGCGGCGGCGGCGCAGTAGATTGATTGATAAATTAGGTATATTGATCGCTTGATAGCTAGGTGTACAAATAGATAGGGGCCGCCGGCCATGAGGTATAGGGGAGGGTAGCCATCCATAGGATGGTGTTTATCAAGTGGTTGTGAAGTGCCGATGTCCAGCGGAACATCCGGCGGGGGGCGCCGGCCATGATGATGAATTGATTGTCAAGTGCACAGCCAAGCAGGAGGAGGTACTGCAAGTAAGGAGGATCGGTTAGGCCCAAGCGCACCTGCTGACACACACAACATTGACCGCACGGCAGCATGGCAGCAGCGGGCAATCAGGCGTATGCAAGCTCGCACGAGCGCTGCTTGATTGCGTGTTATCGCGCCTTATGTATGGATCTATGGATGGGGCGGGGTGTGCATCGTATTATACATGCACCATGTCGGGGCGTATCATATATATGCCATAGCTAGCTAGCCGACACGCCAGGCCGCCGGCAGGCTGCTGCCTGCCTACTGGCACCGAGCGCCTACAACAGCAGCGGGCGCCTCCTGCATGCTGGGTGCTAATCTACCACTGGACTGACGGGCCTACCTGCTGGATGGGTTTTGTGGTGGCGCATTACGGTAGCGGTCTATGTGTGCATGTTGCGCAGATTTGATGGGTGGTTGGGTGAGCGTGTGAAAGCACGCGTGTGTGGTTCTGAAGGAGGGGCGGACGCACGCCGCCGCCCGACATCTCGCTTGTGAGCCCAGGCAAGACATGTTACAGGTTAGCAGGTTGGTGATAAAGGTTGGCGATAAACAAGTAAAGAGCAGTAAGAGTAGCTGTGGTTGTGTGTGGCTGGATTCAGCGTGGCGAGGCGGGGCTTGCAGTATCGCGTGGCGTGTGGGCGGAACGATAGTTCAACGCCACCTTCCTAGTTGCCACGAATACTTCCGGCCATCAAGTGATGAAGTCCTTTTACCAGCGGCTCTGCTACATGGGGTGGGGGGGGGGGCGCACGAGCCAGCAGGGCAGATTTTCGATTCCTAGCTCGTGGGAAGTTGGGACGTGGGAAGCACGTAACGTGCTTTGCAGCGGGTTGCTTGGTTTGTGTATGAGTCTGTGAGGTGATTGGTTCGGAGTCTAATACCCTGACCCGCCCATGGGCGACACGTCGTGCACCTTACACATACCAGCTCTCCTTTGCTGCCTGCTAGACCCGACAACGTCATCTCGCCCACTTCGCATTCACATTTTAGCGCATGTCCGTAACACATACATGCCGGCCTTTGGTAGGCGGGTGTCCAGACAGCGAGCTGATTAGTCACAAACGCCATTCGCGTCACAGTGACAGCTCTCTGTCTTGTTTCGAACATGGCACCCCTAGCTGGGAGGTGCTGTGTGCGCTGCAGGTACGTACAGCGGTACGAGGGACACGTGGGGTACTGGTGCGGCTGTTGATGGCTTGAGGGGGCGCGCGAAAATGCCCCCGAGAGGCCCCACGACACCTCCCGCACCCCAAGCCCCTGTCTGATGAGCCCTGTCTAACCGGTCCCGCAGTACTGAGCCCATCAGAAACTCACAGCGTCGCGTGCCGTGTGTGAACCCCGTGCTTGTTAGGCCTCGCCCCCTCGGCTCGCGCCATACCCTTCACCACTCCTCACCAAGCCCGAACAAACACGAACAAACCGAGCCCGATAACATTCTAATCCGAACAAGGACCCGTCCAGTCCTAGCACGCGCGCAAACACCACACAGATTCATTCATCAGAACAGCCCCAGCAGGCCCTTCTTCTTGGGCTTCTCCTCCTCCTTCTTGGCAGAAGCAGCCCCTCCCTCGGGCGTGACGCCGTCCTCCTCCACGAAGGTGCTGTCCATGTAGAACCAGCGCCCACCCACGCGCGCGAAGCGACTGCGCTCCACCACCGTGTCGGTCTGGGGCGGCGAGGCGGGGAGGGGTAGTTCATTCCAGAAACCAAAGCGACTGTTCCACAGCGACCATTGCAACCCAGAACCCAGAACCCAGAACCATACCCGCACCCGCGCCCGCACCCGCCCAACTGATCAAACAACCACCCGCACGCACCTCGGGTGCGTTACGCGGCACGTCCGGGTCGCGGATGCGCCGCTGCAGGCGGAAGGTGATGAACGCCTCGTCGGGGGTGGCGCCGGCGTCCTGTGTGTATGTGTGTGTGTGTGTGTGTGAGGGGGGTAGTTCATTCCAGAAACCAAAAGCAAAACGACCAAGAGAACCCGAACCAGCCAGTGTAGCCAGTGTGTGTGTGTGTGAGGGTGGGGATGACAGGATGTGTGCACTTGTACACACACCCACATACACCCACAACACCCGTCTTGCATTTGGTCTCTTCCACGTGAACTCTAACACACACATACACCCACACACCCACACCCACGCACCACACCCACACACCTACACACCCACACCGACACCCACACTCACGAAAGCCACCCGCACAACACACCCGCGACCACCCCGGTTGCAGCCACACAGCGCTACAGCCGCTCAATCAATCCCGCCGCCCTCCATCGGCAGCGCCCCACCCACCTGGCGCACAATGGTCAGGCCCATGGGGTCCAGCCGCCGCATGGTGGACTTGACGTCGCGGATGTAGGCGGTGCGAGAGCCCGAGTACTCGGGGCTGTAGCAGCAGTAGCAGCAGCAGTAGCAGCAGCAGTGTGTGGTTGTAAGTTGTAGCAAAGGGGAAAGGGGTACGTGCATGTGAAGCTAGGAAGAGAGAAGATGTAGGCAGGCAGGCAGACAGGCACGGTGCAGCAGCAGGGGAGGGAAGGAGGGGTGCGTGCCACTGGGTGCGTGCCCATGCCCATGCCCATGCCCCGCACAAGCAGGATCCAAGGCGACAGACGGGCGGTGCAAGCGGATGCAACCGCACGAGCAGCATGCGGGCGGGCGAAGGCGCCCCTGCGCGCACCACCCGATCGACGTCACACCCGCCTGTCCCCAGTTCCCCCCCCCCCCACACACACACATGCCACACACGATCGCCCGATGCCGGAACTGCAACCCGTACCCAGCCCCGCCCATTTGTTTGGCTGGAAACAACACCCCCATATGGTATGATTGATTGGGCTGGAACCAACCCCGCCTCCCAGCCGTCCCCACACCAGCCCCGCACCTGTCGGGGTGGGTGGTCTCAGCGATGTAGTCGGGGTTCTTGGCCACGTAAGCCCTGTGTGTTTGGTTCGTGTTAGGAAAGCACAAGTTCGGTTCCTGTGTGTGGGGGGTTCGTGTGGTTCGTGTATGCGTGTTCACTGAGGCTGAGCGCGGCGACTCATCGGAGCGAGCGAGGGTGTTGGAGCAGCGCGACCTCGATCGGTGCGGTGCCGCACAACACAACCCGGTCTGCGATGTGGTGTGTGCGCAGCCGGGTCCATGGGAGGTGGAGTGGGCGCCGCAGCGCTGCCCCTCCTGCTGCAACACACCCACACACAGAGCTCCCCCTGCTTCGCTCGAAATGAACTACCCGCCCGCTTCGCTCGCTAGTTTGGTTTCTTGGAATGGGCTGCTACTTACACCCCCCCCACCAGAATACCTAGCTTTACGTAGGACTTAGGAAAAATAATTTTAGCCGCCGCGGAGCCGTGGGGAGCCAGCAGCCTCGGAGGTCAGCTCGCTGGCGCTAACGGTATGACCAGTGCTGCGTGTACCCGCTGTACCTCTGGACATCGGCACTTCATTATTGATTAAACACCATCCATGGATGGCTACCCCCCTCACATACACACACACACACACACACACACATAGCCCCCCCTCCCGAACGTGTAGCGCTCCTTACCCCCTCCCAACTTCACAGCAAATTGACCCATGCCATCCCATGGATGACTACCACCCCCCCCTCACGCACGTGTAGCGTGAGCGCAGCAGCGCCTCGGGCGTGGCGGCGCGCGAGGCGCCGTCGTGTAGGGGGGCGCAGCAGGCCTGCGTGTGTGTATGTGTGGTTGTGTGGGAGCGGGCGGGCGGGCGGGCGGGTGGGTAGTTCATTCCAGAAACCAGAAGCAAAACTGGGGGTGACGGAGGAGACATGCGGGCGGAGTCAGAGCGGGGCGGAGCAAGGGCGAGAGGTGGCGTGGAGGTGCGGGGCCGAGTCCTGAGCTCCCCACCCCGCAGGCTTCTCCCTCGCAGGCCCCAAAATTCCCACCAGAGTGTTCAGGCCCTGAGCTGACACGCACGCGTGTCCTACACACGTGCTACACGCCTCTACGCTTTCTTTAGCTTGCCCTGCGCCAGGAGTGGCCCTCCGCAACCCGTGCGCCCTCCTCAAGGGCGTTCCTGTCGTTCTGTCCCTACGCCCCCGCCGCCACACACACACACACACGCACACACGCCCCCACATCCTGATGAAACCCACACCCCTTCCACAAACCACCCCACACCGTTTCCTTCTTCCCCTTCTATCCCCACGACCGATTGACCGCATACCTACGCCACAGCCCTCCCCCGAACCGCCCTCCTTTGGCGACGCACCTCGTAAGCGCCCCCGCTGCCGCAAGGGCAAGGCTGCTCGGCAGCGATGCCCTTCTTCTCGCCTTGCTTCGGCACTCCAAATCCCTTAGGAGCAGCCTTTTTAGCGGCAAACACGACGTGGTGCGAGCGCCGGCGAGGGCCAGGAGCCGCGACCGCTGCTGGCCGAATGTTGTGTGGCACCGCGACCGGCTGGCGCAAGCCGCGAGGGGCTGCCGACGCTCCCTGACGACAAGCGCTGCGTAGCTGCTGTGATTGCATGTCAAACTGTCTTGGCTAAATCAAGGTTTGGCAACAATTTGTGTACCTGCAAGCGTGTTGTTCTTAAACCAGCTATTTGCAAGCGGTCGCGCGAATGAAGATGATAACGGACAGCGAGCAACTTCTTACGTGTTGTATTGTGAAAGCGCGGCATTTCGGATTGAGACACCGATGGGGCCCCGCCGACGCCGCGAGCCACACAGCTGCCGCTGGCTTGGCTGCTCGCGGCTCGAGCTTCTTTTAGTTCGCTCGATCGCATCTCCAGCGCCCGCGCATGGCCATCATCGCATTGGGTACCGCAGTTGATACCATGGCAGGAGCAGGCTGGCGTAGCGCGCGGATGCTTCGGGGACCGTGGCGGGCCAGGCGGGAGAAACCGCACGAGAATACCGTGTCAAGCCGTGCCGGCATTGGTCAGGGACCAGAAGGAGCGGTAGCCTTGCACTAACAGCTGTTTCCCCTAGGCTCTCATACTTGCATATACACAAGAGTGGCTGCAGCCTGAACTACTGCTGTGGAACTAGGGCCTCGACTTTGGCTTTTCCCGCAGTGTTACGCTTGTCGGCTTTACTGTAGTCAAGGTTTGCAGTTCAGGTACTCGAGCAGATTGCCAAACTTTCCTAAGGAGCCCGCGGAGAGAGCACGCAAATTGGTGAGCGCTTGGAGCTGGCAGTCGCGAATGCGCTGAGTGGCTACATATGCAGTGTCATCTCCTAGGTTGATCTAGATGTATAAGACCCCGTGCGGAGGCCCGCCGCCGGACAATGTCACATCGCGACGTAATGCCCCCTGCAGGCCCAGCGTCGGTGTGCCTTATGCATCTGGCGCTGCCACACGGCATAAAGGCGACCAGCGTTTTTGCATCATCAGCGCTGCGGGGTAGCGGCAGCACAGCGCTCGGGAAGCTTTTGAGCGAGTTGCTCGGCACGCAGCGGCAGGCCATCGGCTTACGCAGCAACCCGGAGGCGCCCGCGGCAGGCGACACGGGCCGGACGGAGGGCAGCGCGCAACCGGAGCTCTCTGCCGACGTCATACGTGCGTCCCTGCTCGGCGTCGGCCCCCCGTTGGGCAGCCGGAGACTGCCGGCAGCAGCGGCCGCGGTGGTAGGCGTGGGCATCATGACCACGCTGCGGCCGGCGACCTCGGCGTTGGAGGCCGGCAAGAAGCGGGCGCAGCAGCAGAAGGCGGGCCAGGAGCAGCGGCAGGGCTCCTCGCAACAACAACACCAACACAATCAGCAGCAGCAGCATCACAGTAAGCTCGTGGATCACGGAGTCAGCCCGACCAGCTCGGAGCTGAGCGAGTGCCTGGGCAGCAGCGCCGCCGCCGCCGCGGCTGTAGCAGCCCGGGCCACCGCGGCAGCCGCAGCCGCAGCAGCCGCAGTAGCAAGACCAGCAGCTACAGCCGCAGCCTCCGCGCGCCCTTCCTGCTCCTACGAGACAGACCTCCGAGCCGTGTCGCAGCAGCTGCAGCTACAGCGGCGGCGGGCGGGCGCGGGCGCGACGGCCGCGTCGGCAGTAGCATCAGTATCAGCAGCAGCAGCAGCAGCAGCAGCGGAAGGCGGAGTCAGCGCCAAGCGAAAGCTCCAACCCTTGCATTCGCAGCTGCCGTCGGAATACCGCAACAGCGAATTGTTTGCGGACGCGGATGATGAGCGGCGGTTCTTCGGCCTCCCACCGGCGGCGTCGCTGGCGTCGGCGTCGGCGGCGGCGGCTATGGACACGGAGGCGGCGGCGGCGGCGGCGACGACGACGACAGATGGCGTAGCAGCGGCGGCGGCCGCCGTCGCCGCCGCGGCCGCCAAGAGCGCCAAGCGGCGCGCGGCAGAGGCACTGCTGGCACAGCGGTTCGGCGGCGGCGGCGGCGGTGGAGGCGCAGCCGCCAGCGCCAGCGCCACCCTCGCCCTGTCAATGCCAACAAATGCAGTGACGGCGGGGGCTGCGGCGGCGGCGGCGGCGGCGGTGGCGGCGCGTTGCGCGCACAGCTCGTCGCTGCTGCTCGGCAGCAGCGGCGGCGGCGGCGGCTCCGAGGACAGCAGCGGCAGCAGCAGCGACACAGACGGCCCGGCGGCGCCGGCGGTGTCGGCGGCGCGGGCGGCGGCGCTGCGGCGGCTGGCGATGGAGCGACTGGGCGGCGGCGGCGGCGCCGCCGCCGCTGCTGCTGCTGCTGCTGCCGTGAGCTCCGCGGCTGCGGACACGGCCGCCGCCGCCAACGCCCCGGCACCGCGGCACCCCGGCACCCCTGCCCCTGAGCCGCCTGTGAAGCGGCCACGGCTGGACCTGTCGGCGCTGGCTGCGCGCGCGCTGGGGCAGGGCACGGCGGCGGCGCCGCCGGCGGCGGTTGGCGCGGGAGGCGGCAGGGGCGCCGCCGCCGCGGCCGGTGGCGGCGGCGGCGGCGGCGGCGGTTCGTTGCCGCGCCTGGTCATGACCACGGTTCCGCCGTGCGACCCCGCGCGGGGCTGCCGTGCGCGTATGCCGCTGTACAGCGGCGTCAGTGCGCTGGCGGAGGCGTCGGCAGCGTCGTCGTCGTCGGCGGCGGCGCAGGTTGCAGGCTGGGGCTCGCCGACGGCGGCGCCGGGGCTGGCGGCGGGGCCGGCGTGGTGCGGGTTCGAGGTCAAGGTGCCGTCACTGGACTGGCAGGCGGTCTTCGACGAGCCGCCCGGCTCGCTGCAGCGCTACCCTCTGGCGCGGGGCTACGAGAAGCTGGTGCTGCCGGAGGGGCTGGTGGCGTACGTGGTGGAGGGGCCCAAGCACGTGGAGGACGGCCTGCAGCGGCTGCGGGCCAGCATGACGGTGGGTGGGGGAGCGGTGGGGGGAGCTGGGGGGAGCTGGGGGGGGGGGGAGCTGGAGGAGATGGGGGGGAGCTGGGGGGAGCTTATGGGAGCTTGGAGGCGGCGGGGGATGGGTGGGTGTTCGGGGAGGGGAGGGGGAGGGGGGGAAGACGCTGGGGCAACCGCGCCGACACGGTGTGTATGTGTACTAGCACGTGTGCTGCACGGCCGGCCCACACAGCTCTCTCTCGGAGACCACGCCGCCACGCAGAGGAGTACGACAACCGTACAACCATACACACACGCGCTGCCACCCACGCGCTCACACCCACACGCACGCACCCACACAGGACCGGGTCCTTGCCATCGACCTGGAGTGGCGGCCGGAGACGTCTGCGGGGCGCAGCTCACCCGTGGCGCTGGTGCAGGTGGGGGTTACGGGGGAGAGCGGGGGGAGGCTGGGGAGGTGTGCGTGTGCGTGTGCGTGTGCGTGTCATAGCTAGGGTGTGCGTGCGTACACCTGCCTGGGCGTGCTGGTGTGATGGGCACGCGGTAAGGCGGGTACGTGGGTACGTGTGAGGAGGTGCCTTGCCTGCCTGCCCGCCTCACTTTCCCCACCCCCGCTCCCATCCCCACGTCCCGACCCCGCCCGACCCGCCTCCTGACCCGCCGGCACCTCCCTCTCCTTCCTCATCTCTCCCGCCCTCATCTCTCCCGCCCTCCTGCTCCCCCTCCGCCCCCTCCTCCTCTTTCACACCGCTCACAGCTGGCCAGCGCCACCACCTGCCTGCTGCTGCGGGTCAGCACCATGGGCTACAGGTGGGTGCGGGTGTGCGGGTGCGGGTGCGTGCGCGGCAGGTGCTGGGTCTGCACGGGTTTTAGCGGGAGCGCGGGGTGTTGGGGGCGCGCGACACGACACGACCAGCCTTGTCAGGCTTTGCGGGCTGGCGGCCCCCCCTTCCTCTCCTCCGCATCTCCCCCTCCAGCCAGCCAGTGCCCCTGGAACCCCTCCCTCGCAAGAAGTGGTAATGCTGCCCATCTGCCCCGGCTGCTGCTCTCCTTGTCATTGAGACTGGAGCCCACTTCCTTACTTGTCTGGACTCCCTCCCCACCCCGCCCCTCCCATCCATTGTCGCCCCCTTCCCCTCTCACCCCCATGCACCTCCCCATGCACCTCACCCGCCCACCAAGACCGCTGCACCAACCAACCCCCCTGCACCCACCTCGTCATTAACTTAAATGCATGGAACACCCTGCACCCCCACCCTGCACCCACCCACCCACCCACAACCACAAACCCACACACCCACACGCACACGCAGCCTGCCCGCCCCCGTGGCGGCCTTCCTGGCCGACCCGTCCCTGGTGGTGCTGGGCTTCGGCTGGGACGGCGCAGACGAGGCCAAGATGCGGAGCACGTTTGGGGCCGGCAAGGCGCGCTTCCGCCGCTTCATCGACCTGCAGGTGTGTTGGTAAACGGAAACGGAGAGAATTCCCCGCAATCGCTCGCAGTTACTGACGAATACGTACCAAATACTTCTTGGACGGTACCGCGTAGCCCCGGTAGTCATACTTACCCGCAAATAATAGCCTGGAACCCGTCGGTGTGTGCAGGTGTGTGTGTGTGTGGGGGGGGGGGGTTGTTAGGTTCAGTAGTCGTGGACTCCGGGGGGGGGGGGTTGAGTCACCAGTCAGACTTGGCTTGCCCAATCATGATGCACGAACACACGAACACACGAACACATGTTGGTTGGGGCCCTGGAACGAACTATCCCCACACCATCACACACATCACCCCGCCACCCATCACACCGGCATCCACGCCCGCCGCACCCATGCCCACCGCCCTCACCCCCACCCCCACGGTCTACGTCTTCACTAATCTTAATGCGTGTAACCCCCACCTGGAATGAACTACCCCAACCCCCACGTCTGTCTACATCTCCCCCGTCATTAAATAAACATGCATGGCACCCCACGCCACCCACCCCCACCCACCCCACGCCCTCGACCCCCCGCAGGAGGTGGCCGGCGGCCTGGGCTACCACGGCTACGGCCTGGCGCGGCTGACGCGGCAGGTGCTGGGCGTGCCGCTGCACAAGTCCAAGTCCATCAGCCGCAGCAACTGGGCGGCGCCGCAGCTGACCGCGCACCAGCTCAAATACGCAGCGCTGTAAGTACCGTAGCCGTGTGTGGAGCGTCGGGCTGTGTGCTTTACTCACCCGAAATCGCGTAACCCCTCCACCTGACCTTGAGGGGGGATTCGTGTCCATGCGCTGTTAAGGATGCAGCCCTATGCACGTGATCGATGTTGTGTGTGTGCGGGGGGGGGGGGGGGGTAGTTCATTCCAGTAACCATAAGCGAAACGACGGGGGGGGCACAAGGGCAAGCACCGCAAAGACCAGAAGCCGCGTGTGTGTTTGTGTTCGTGCTTGTGTTCGTCCTTGAGGTTCCGCCATTGCGCTGCAAGAGGCGGAGCGCTGCCAACAATTCCGCCGTAGTCTCTTGACCTCCCTGCAATCAACACCAACTCACAAACTGTAATAGCACCTGGATCACATATGCTGCTCAGTGCTCATAGCATGCGCCAATATATCATGTGCCAATCCTATATCATGTGCCATGTGTGCCACCTGACACACACACGCGCAGGGACGTGCTGGCGGCGGGGCAGCTGTTCCGCGCGCTGCGGCTGTGGCACTCCTCGCCCTCGCCCTGCGCCCACTGCCGCAACGCCATCGGCGAGCCCGTGGAGCTGCAGCTGCACGGCAGTGGCGGCAGCAGCAGTGGCGGTGGCGGCAGCGGCAGTGGCGGCAGTAGCAGTGGCGGCGGCGGTGGCGGCTGCCCGCCCGCCGCCTCGCCCGCCGCCAGCGAGCACGATGCCGATGCCGTTGATGATGATAGTAATGGTTCGGCTTCCTCCGAAAGCGATGGGCCTGCAGGGCCGGCAGCAGCAGCCGGCCGCGCTGGCGCCGCCACCGCCGCCACCGCCGCCGCCGGCGGCGCTTCCGGCCCCGCGCTGCTCAAGTGCAACGCGCCCGGGTGTCGCGCCCGCGGCGTGCCCTCCCTCCAGGCGCACCTCAACCACTGCGCCTCCACGGGACACGCACCGCGCTACGGCGCCTGCGACTCCTGCGGCCGCACCTACGAGCTGGCGGCGGCGGCGGCGGCCGCCGCAGCAGCGGCGGCGGCCGCAGCGGCGGCGGCGGGAGCGGGAGCGGGGCTCGGCGGACGGGGCAGCAGGGCGCAGGCGCACTTGGGGGGCGCCCTGGAGGACGAGTGAGGAGGATCACAGAAGGGCGGCGCGCTTTTTCGCTTTTTGGATGTGGTGGATCAGCCCGCTTTTCCGTGCTTCACGGGGACCACCTCCCTTGTCGCTTTTTGTGCGGAATGGCGTGATGTGAAAAGGCGGCTCGCATGAGGCAGAGGCAGGCCGAAGCATGATAGCTATACCTTATACCGTGTCCAGCAGCGGGCAGCCGGCATCACTGACTCTTGGCATTCTTTGTTTGGAGCGACTTTGTTCATAAGTGACACAAAAAAGCGGAAGCGTGCAGGTGGTGGTGATGCTGCGAGTGTACATGCGCTCCGCCACGCAGAGCATCAGAGGGTGGCGCCAACATTCTTCAAAGCGATGCAACCTAGGATTTGGGAATGGCAGTAAATGTGAGGTCAGGGTTCGCAAGGGCGCGGCGGGGCGAGTAGCTGTGAGCGTAGCTTAGATAGGGCACTGCACTGGTCGCGTATGCGGCAGCCATTGCTATGGGTCCTTAGGCAAGCAAGTGTAGGTAGCATTGCGCTGTGCGTTCCTGAGTTCAATAATGAGCGGAGACGATGTGAACCATTCAGCCGCGAGGGAGGGAGACTGAAGTGCCTTCAATGTTTGAGCGCCTCGCTTTGTGACGGCGTGGAGCGCCCGGTGGGGCTGCGGCCTTGCGGAGTTGTGGGCCATCCATATGACCAGGGTCCAGGAGGCGTGCAAAGATCTTGGTACCTGGAGGTTGCTGCATCTAGGCCAGGGGACGGGTATGACAGGACTGACAGCCATTCCTGAGTCTGTCGATGCAGACTACGCTAGAACTAAAAGGGTTGCACCAGACACGACTTGCGTGAGCATGATGTTGGCGGTAAAGGTTCCAGTTCCCGCCCAAACTCTTACGGCAACGCGCTTTTGTGTCCTCAGCGGCGACTTCTCTGTTGCCGGTTTTTTGGCTCCTGACCCTGCCCCTGCCCCCTGCCACGAACACACATTTATTGCACACCCGCCACGCCTAATTTGGAACGCACTCCCCGAGCTGCTTCTTTCGCTGCAGCTGCTCGGCGGTGATCTGTTCCACGATTGCGCCCACGCCGTCCCACATGGTCTCGAGCAGGGCTCTTATCTTGTTTTGGGGGGAAAGCTCAGCCTGAGCTTTAGCAAGCTAAAATGCCCAGAAGTTAGCTCAGGGGGCGGACTTGGGCGGACTCCCGGGCATTTGTGGATAGGCTTTCTGATGGTCAGTGGGGCATCAAGTGGTCAGGGAATCGTCGCATACGCTGACACGCAGCTGTTTGGGCCCCGGAACAGCTGAAAACACTGGCGTCTGATGGTTCTGTGGCCCCCAACCCCACCGGGGCCAAGCTTTCCCCGCCTCCGTGGACGCGTAACAAAGCTAAAATCTGAGCTTTAAGGGCCAGCCGTAAAGCTCAGAAATCGGCCAAAATGACCAAATAAAGCTCAATATCTATTAGGTAATAGCCCTGGTCTCGAGGCCTGCGATATGCTCGCCCGCGCTTTCGCCTGCTGTTCCAGTGTGTTGCCAAGCTGCGCCATCCAGCGATTCACGCTGCTGCTCCAGCACGTTCCCCGGCGGCGCCAGCACATCCGCCTGCCGCGCCTGCCGCGCCAGCACTCTCGCCCGCCGCGCCAGCACTCTCGCCCGCCGCGCCAGCACTCTCGCCCACCGCGCCAGCGCTCCCGCCCGCCGCGCCAGCGCCCTCTGAAGAAGCGATGCGCTGTGTTCTTCTGCGGGTCTCCTAGGCAGCTCAGATGTTGCTGCTGCTCTGAGTAGGAGCGGAACGGCAGGCCAGAGGTTTGCCCTGGTTTGCCACAGTCGGCGTTACCAGTTACCTGTTGCAAGTTCGGTTGCTTTGCTTGCCGCGTGACAACTCCAGGCTGATGGCCGGGAGGGCAGACTGGAAAGCGGAAGAGCACGGCGGGATGATTGTTCAGCCGCGGGGTCGGCGTGGATGTGCCCGGGTGTGCCGGTCGATGTGTGCTGCGATTGGCGAGAACTGCTGGGACAGGAACTATACCAGGTGATGGCTCGCACACGCAAGCTGGGCAGAATATATAGATAGAATACATTCAAGAGGACGGGTGCAAGGCCGACTTCGGAGTCTGCTTTGCCGAACATTGGCCGCGGGCCCACAACCTAAACTTAAACAAGCATCACGTATCGCAACAATCTTTGTCCACCTGAATGAGCTAGGTTCAAGGGCCAGGGTGTTCGCGCGTGTTACGCAATTCCAAGACAGAGTTAGACCCTTCCGGGCGAGCTCTTGGCCGTGAACTAGTAGCAATCAGCAGCCATGGATGACTCTATGGACTATCCGGACCGTGACGGGGTGAGCAGGCGCAGAAGGGGCCCAACCGCGCGTTGAATGCGACTTGCACTCGGGGCGTCAACTTCGCTTTCTTAAGCATCACTGAACTTCCATGGCCATAGTTAGCTTGAAGCTGGTGATTTAACGCTCGGTTGCGTGCGCAGGACGACCTGGACCAGTTCCAGGGAACTGCGCGCTCGCAGGTCGTTCAGAACCAGCCACACGATGAGGTACGTGAGAAAGCATAGATGCAATTCCTCAGCGCAATGGTGCCTGCATCCTGGTTTGCCCACTTGTGCGGCGACATGTCCCTCGCGCAGGAGGTGAACCTGAGTGAGTCGGAGAGCTTCGCGGGAGCGGATGAGCCTCCAGCTGTCCCTAGAGGTACTTGAGCGACGCCAGATTGCCCCTTCGTGCCTTCCTTGCGGCCAGTTGAGCCTTGGGTCCGATGGTCGCTTCACTCCGGCTCACCGGCCCACCCAACTCCCGCACAGATGCGTCGCTCATAGAGTCACATGACATGGACGAGGGGCCAGCTGCGCCTGCTCGGACACTCTCTCCCACGGGCTATGAGGCGGGGAAGCACGCACGTAAGCTGATGGGGGAAGGGAGGGCCGGGTGGCGGGACAGGGGTACGCGCGTGCGTGCGCGGCCGGGCGCCTTTGGGCGGGTGGCGCGCCAGCGCTGCGCAGTGCAGTAAATACACGAGGCTGAAGCGCCCACCTGTGTGCCAGCTTATATGATGGGAGGATCTGGAACGGGGACGACGCCCTCGGTATGAGGTCCCGCGATGCTCCCATGCGCCGCTGAACGGCTGCCCGCCTGCCCTTGTATCCTGCAGCTGGCGGCACCGCAAACTCGGATGAGGCGCCGCCGGGAGCTTACAACGCCCAGGTCCGCACTTCGGGACCGGGGGTGGCGGCGGTATTGTGGAGCGGGGCTGTAGGATTTGTTGCGGCATGGTTCCGGAGGGGGGGGCATGGGCTGTGGGCAGCGACGGGCCGTGCGTGGTGTGCGGTGCTGGCACCGCGTCGGTGCAAGGGTGACGCCGCCTGCTTGCAACATGTAGTGGCGGCGGGTCAAATCCGAGAGCAACAGTCAACGGTTGTATAGCCAACACATGCGGTTGCTTAACAACCACTGCGCACGCTTATCATGCGATGCCCCCTCACGCCCCCCCCCGAGGGATACCGCACACGCTGCACACAACACTCATCCATCTGGTCCCACATGGTCTGCACCCGTTACGCGCAGGAGTACAAGCACCTGAACGTGGGCGAGGACGTGCGCGAGCTGTTCTCGTACATCGGCCGCTACAAGCCGCAGGTGGGGCGCGGCTGCGGGTGCGGCCTGGGAGCATGTGTGTGTGTTAGAGATCATCAGGGAAAGCATGTGTGCGAGGGTGGGGTGGGGTGGGGTGGGGTGGGGTGGGTAGTTCATCCCAGAAACCAGAAGTGAATACCAGCCCAAATAAACCCATACCCAATGCATAAAGAACGAGGAGGAGAGCGTGGCCTACAATGAAAACGGGGAGCACTCGACACATCAAAGATGTTTTCGCCCCTGAATGCGCCGAGTTTCCCAAAGCACCCGACCTAACCCAGTAGGGGGGTAGCCATCCATGGATGGTGGGGGCAGGGAGGGAGGGGGGCGCACCTGGCGAGCGTGAGCGTCTGGGATGGAGGGCTGGGGCGGGGAGCGGGTGAGAGGCATGCAGATCTTGGTGTGTCCTCGGCATCTACTCGGGCCACATCCTGGACGTGGTGGCTGCACTGCACTGCACCAGGGCCCTGTACGCTACACGCCTACCTCCACCGTATCAACCCCAACAGCTCCTGGCACTCCTGCCGCTCCTCTCCATCCATCCTGTCCATCCACACCTCCCTCCCTTTCCCCCCTCAACCTCCACCCCCGCTCCCCTCCTCGCCTTAGCCTCTGCTTTGCTCGCTAGTTTGGTTTCTTGGTTTCAAACGGGCTGCTGGTATCGATTTACAGCCCGCCTCCTCGCCTCCCTGCCCCCCACATCGCCTCCCCGCCCCTACATCTCCTTCTTCATTGATTTTACGTGCATGGAACCCCCCCCCCCACCTGCCCCCCCCCCCGGACATCGGCACTTCACAACCATTTGATAAACACCATCCGATGGATGGCTACCCCCCCCCCCGCCCCCCCCGCCAGACCGTGGAGCTGGACACGCGCATCAAGCCCTTCATCCCCGACTACATCCCCGCGGTGGGCGGCATCGACGAGTTCATCAAGGTGCCGCGCCCCGACGCCAAGCCCGACTACCTGGGCCTCAAGGTGCGTGGTGGGCGTGGTGGCCATAGGCGTGGGCGTGGGTGAGGCAGCTGGGAGGGGGGGGGGCAGCGGGGGGGATGGGGTTGGCCAGCCATGCGAACGGCTGATGGCCACTGTGTGTGGCAGTCGTGACGAATCAAGTACCGCCCACATGTCCAGGAGTATAGCGGGAAGTTCCCCCGAGGGGCGGGGGATGGATTACGGCCGAGGGATGGGGCGATGCAGAGGGTTGGAGCGGGAGGCGCGGTGCTGCAGAGGGCGGGGCGGTGTGAGTTGGGTGGCGGCGCAGCTGAGAACCACGATTAGAACCAAGGGTCTGTCTGTCGCCCATCAACGCGCCGGTCCCCTTCAACCTACCTCCTCCCTTTCCTCCTGCCTTTCCGCTCCCCCCTTTCCGCTCCTCCCTCCTTTCCCTCCACCCATACCATGCCTCCTACAGACGCTGGACGAGCCCGCCGCCAAGCAGAGCGACCCCACGGTGCTGACGCTGCAGCTGCGGCAGCTGTCCAAGGAGGCGCCGGGCGCCAAGGCCGACATGGTGGGCCGGCTGGAGCACGGCGACGAGAACAAGGCCAAGAAGATCCAGCAGTGGATCGGTGGGTGGCGGGGGCTGACGGCCTCTGGCCGGGGTGGCTGGCTGCGTGCGGCGTGGCGTGGCGTGGCGTGGTGGGGCGCTGTGGGCGGTGGGCGGGCGATAGGGGCGGCGTGCGGGGTGCAGGGGTGCCAGGACTGAAGATTGTGCGGGCAGGGTAGGCGTCGGGTATGGGGACAGCGTATCGGCGTGGCCTCGCCCTGCCCTCAAACCGCCACCTGCCACCCTCTCAACACCCCCTGCCGAGTGCTGACCCTCCTCCTCCTCGTCCTCCGCCCCCCTCCCCCCAACAGGCTCCATCAACGACATCCACAAGGCCAAGCCCGCCGCCAGCGTCAACTACAGCAAGCGCATGCCCGAGATCGAGGCGCTCATGCAGGAGTGGCCGCCCGAGGTGGAGACCTTCCTCAAGACCATGCACATGCCCTCCGGCGACGTGGTAAGCAGCAGCAGCAGCAGCAGCAGCAGCAGATCCTGCGGCAGGGTCTGGCACACAGGGCCACACGCCTGCCACCATTCACACGCCGGACCTGTGTGTGCTCCAAACCTGTCCGTGCTGCCGACCCGCGACTACCACCACCGCCACCACCACCACCACCACCGCTCCCACTCCCACGCCCTCTCGTGCACCGTTTGACGGCCCCCCGCCCACCCACCCAAAACACAAACCTCCGACCCGACCCGCCACCCTGCCACCCCGCCACCCCGCCCCCTCCTCCTCCCCGCAGGAGCTGGACATCAAGACGTACGCGCGGCTGGTGTGCACGCTGCTGGACATCCCCGTGTACGACGACCCCGTGGAGTCGCTGCACGTGCTGTTCACGCTGTACCTGGAGTTCAAGAACAACCCCATCTTCAGGTGCGCGCGGGCGGGGGCGGGCTGGGGGGGGAGTTCATTCCATAAACCAAACTGGGGGGGGGTAGCCATCCATGGATGGTGTTTAATCAAGAATGAAGTGCCGGGGAGGGGGTTGTGTGTGGGCAGGGGGGCCATGTATGGGTGTGCGTGAGGGAATGGTTGGGCTGGTGGGTGCGGTGGGTGTGGTAGGTGCGGCGGATGCGCGCTCGTGCACGTGCGTGCAAGGTTAAGCACCGGGGCGGGGAGGGGCGGCATGGGAGGGGCACTACTGCGGGGCTGACTCTGCAGCCGTGGACTTGTACTGAGCCACCCCCCCCTGCGACCCACAACTCCACACACCGGCACCCACAGGCAGCACATGGAGATGGAGAACAAGCTGGACGGCATGGGCGGCGGCGGCGGCATGATGGGCGGCGGCGCCGACGTGCTGGGCCTGTGAGCAGGCGGCAGGGCAGGGCTAGCTACAGCAGTCTGAACAGGTATTCAAGGGAGAAGGAGAAGGGCGGTGGCTCCGAAGTGGAGCGGAGAAGCCAAGGCCTCAACAGGGCCCTCAAGATGGCATACCGTTGTATCTGTGTGGTGAACGCGGTTGACAATGAGGGCATCGCAGATCCCCAGCGTGGGTGGGGCCTAAGCACGAACCGGTGGCAGTGAAGCGTGCTTGCTGACTTTGTCTGGGAGGAAGGCGAACGCACCTTGTCAGAGGTCGGAGAGGTTATGTACATAAATTGGAACAATATCATGGTGTGGTGTGGGGTGTCGCAGGACACCTCAGGGGGTCGGCAATGAGCAGCTGATGTGCCGTGGGTGTGAATTGGGCAACTGCGGTCACAACGGTCGGTGATGTCTTGGGTTGGGCCGCACAGTAGCGCCGCAAGGGCGCCAGGTTGCGCGCCGCTGCATGTAAGCAATTCAGCTGCCCACTTGCTGCTGGCCCATTGTAATGCCCAAACGAAGACCACGACGGCTTGGGCGGATACGGCGCCGCGTCGCGAAGTGTTGTGGGGGCCTCGTGGCTTTGCCGCACTCCCCAGTTGAACCCGGCACGGAAACCACTGGCGCCACCCTACCAGAGGCACCAAGCCAAGCAAGGACTGATATTCTTGAAAACAACCGCGCCGCTGCAAGCTCACTCTGCGCCATCGTAGCTAAATTTCTGACGGTTTCCTTCGCGCGGCATGTTTACGATGGCCGTTACAAAGCTCGCCCAGGTCGGGCCGCTCGGCTACCAGAAGGCAACTTTACAAAATCCGATTATGATGTTGGGATCTGAGTGCGCCGATTTGGGGCTTCCAAAATGCACTCGGAAGGTTCGTGAGGCGGGGAGTCCGCCTCAGGACGTGTCGTCGGGGGAAAGAGTACCGCACGGCAGCGAGGGGGAAGGGGGAGGCTGGCCCCCCAATTTCGCGTTGCGAGCAGGATCCTCCTAATGAAAGTTGCTTATTTGGTTATTGTCTTCACACTCGCACTCTTCTCAGCGCCCGTCTCGCCCGCGAAGGGGGCAGCAGGTCTCTCCGACTGTGCGAGGCACGCGCGCACGAAAAAGTTGTGACAAACCCAGGGAATCCGCGCCTTCACCTATGATAGGCTGATAGCTAGAGGTTTCTGGAAGTCGTTGCTGGTGGACAGATGGCGGTGGCAGCTGCTGGCGTCGCTAAATTGGAGGATGGCGGCACGACTGGTGATGACCAGCAGGCCCTCAATTCTTCGTTCCTCCAGTTCTTAAACGAAGAGCTGGTGCTCGGGTCGGAGGTACTGGATAACTCCACGCTGGAGGCAGTTTGCCAGGTGGCCCAGGCACCAGGCAGTGGTGGCGGAGCGCAGTCCGGGCAGCGTCCAGTCACTAAGCGGACGCTTGAAGACGCTGCACTATCAGATTCAGATGATGATGACGACGGCGGCAAGGGCGATAAGGGTTCGGGCAAGCGCTCCAAGGGAGAGGCCAGCTCCGCGGCGACCAAAAAGGCCTGCCGCGAGAAGGCGAGACGCGAGAAGCTGAACGAGCGGTAAGATTTTGCAAATTTGCCCATTTGGGCGGTCTCGGCACCACACCGGTTTCACACCTGTCTCTGACGCCCGACCAGCGAGGCGACCGCCCAAATCGATTCACCGCGCAACCCTTGTTCTCGCGCAGCTTCCTGGAGCTATCGCGGCTCGTTGACCCCGGCAACGAGCCGAAGACGGACAAGAGCACTATCCTGGGTGACGCTATCCGCTACGTGCAGCAGATTACTGTGGAGAACCATCAGCTCAAGCAGCTGAACAAGTTTCTTGAGGTGGGGCAGGGGCACAGGCAGGCTTTGGCGTACTATGTCATGAAGGCGCGGGTACCGCTGTAAGCATTCGTTCAAATGGCCGGGGCGCGCGTTTCCTGGGCTGGGGCACGCTAAGGAGGGGGGGGGGCCGGTCACAGCACGCGTGCAACACCCACATACGGTACGTGCTGACGCATGGGCACGCAATCGAACTCCCGGACCGTACACGCATCGAATCCTCTCCGACTAACCCTAAGCTTACACGCAACGATGCACGCACGTCACGAATGCTCCCATCCATTGTCCTGTATGCGATCTCAAACGAACCACGCTATATCAACTGTGCTACACATCTGCCGTACCTGTACTACAGGAGCGCGTGTGCACGCTGGAGCGCGAGCGCGGGCAGCAGCTGTACCAGCACAGCCTGATGCTGACGGGGATGGGCGGCATGCACGGCGGCATGCACGGGCACGGCGGCGCCGTGAACGGGCCGGGCGGCATGATGCACCCCGGGGCGGCGGCGGGGCAGATGATGATGGCGCCGCCGGGGGCCATGATGGCGGGGGGCATGGGAGGTGAGCGGCGGGGGTTGGGGACACAGGAGGGAGGGCGGGGGGCTTTGTGTTTTGTGGGTGGGGATGGAATGGGGATGGAGCTGGGTGGAGGTTATGCTTCGGGTTGGGCGTTGGGGGGCCTTGGGACGCGGGCGCTGTGACCGGAGTCCCGAGTCAGGACCATCAGGATGTACCCGACTCCAGCCGCATTGCCGCATTGCTTTCCCCCGCTCGCCATCCTTAATTGGCTTGGTCCTCTGCGTGCGTCTGTGTGTGTGTGTTTGTGGCGGCGCGACGCGGCGCGGCGTGGCGTGGCCCGGCAGGCATGCCCATGATGGCCATGGCGGCTGGTGCGGCGGCGGCCGGCCACATGGGCGGCGCGGCGGCGGGCGGCCACATGGGCGGCGCCGGCGCCTCCACCTCCACGGGTGCGCCCGTGGGCCTCATGTCGGCGGGCAGCATGTCAGCCGGCTCCATCCCCAGCGCCCCCACGCCGCCGCCCATGCCGGGCATGACGACCATGGGGCCGGTGGTGGGTCAGCAGCAGCAGCAGCAGCCGGGGCAGCAGCAGCAGCAGCAGCAGATGCAGATGGCGCCCGTGATGATGCAGCAGCAGCACCAGCACCAGCACCAGCAGGTGGCGGCGGCGGGGCAGATGCAAATGGTGGCGGCGGGGCAGCCGCAGGGGCAGATGGTCCAGATGGCGGGGCAGATGCAGATGGTGCCTGCGGGGCAGCAGCAGCAGCAGCAGGCGGCGCAGCAGTCCCAGGGTCAGGCCCAGGGCCAGGGCCAGTCGCCGAATGGCAACGCCGCGGGCGGCTCCGATACCTCAAACGGTGGCGCGGCCGGCGGCAGCCACGGGATACAGCAGCAGGCGCAGCCACAGCAGGCACAGCAGCAGCAGCAGGCGCAGCAGCTGCAGTCACAGCCGAGCGTTGCGCTCAGCATGGGCGTGACCATCAACACGGGGCAGGTGCAGGCGCCGGTGCAGGTGGGCGTGGGCATGGGCGGCCCAGGCGGTGCCGGCGGCAGCGCCGGCGCCATGATGGCGGCGGCGGGGCCGGGGGCGGCGGCGGGGCAGATGATGATGGCGCCGCCTGGGGCCATGATGGCGGGGCATATGATGGCGGCTGGCGGCGGCGGCGGCGGCGCCGTCGGGCCCGGCGGCGCAATGATGGCGATGGGCGGCATGATGGGCGCCGCCGCCGCCGCGCCCGGCAAGCCGCAGGCCATGATGATGGCGGCGGCGGCGGCGGCGGCGGGCGGCATGGTGGCGGCGGGCGGTGGCATGGGCGGCATGGTGCCGTACCAGCCGGGCGGCCCCATGGCGGCGGCGTACTGGCTGCCGCCGCAGATGATGGACACCACGCAGGACTCGCTGCTGCGCCCGCCCGCCGCCTAGGTGCAGGCGGCGGTGGTGGGCGGCGGCAGTGGTGGGCGGCGGTTGCAGGCGGCGGTTGAAGACGCAGTGGGCATATTGGGTCGGTAGCCAGCAGGGGCGGTGAAGAGGAGCCGCCCCCTGGCGTGGCTTGGGCCCTGCTTGGCGGTGGTGGCCGGGCCGCGTGTGGTGGTGCGCTCCCCGGCTCGCTGGTCTGACACCACGAATGCGGCTGTGTGCCTAGGGCTTGAGCTTGCCCTGCTGGCTGGTGGAAGCGGCGAGACGCAGCGCCGGCACAGCAATGCCCTGCCCCGCGTGGCGCAGGCCTGCGCCGGCGGCCCTCTGCGCAGTCCGGCTGCGTTGAGAGGCGGCGTGGTGATTATGGCACCGCGTGCCGCTGCGGCTGCGGCTGCGGCTGTTGCTGTTGCTGCGGCTGCTGCTTTGGGTGTGTACAGCGATAGTTATGTCAGGCCGGAAGCAAAAGGCGAGCCGCAGGCGCAACGAACTGACACGCACACACATACACCTGTGCACCTGCGCCGCCGTTTGTACCCCCGGCCGAATCACGGGGGTTCCGCGCATGCTTTGCGGCGCGTTTTGTCGGTTAATTGCTTTTGGACGGCATTCGACTTCCTTTTGACACGCTCCCTGGCCATCCTCAATCCAGGACGCTCATTGTGTGCGTGTGGTATTGTGTGTGCCGGGGGTCTAGCATTGTGTCGTCTGGGCCACGGCGGTCCCTAGTGTGCGTTTCTTAGCAGCAAGCCGGTTTCGCCGCCGGCGGTTTCTGTGGCACTGAAGCAAATTTAGGCAACATTAAAATCCGGACTGAGGCCCTGGATGATGCAAAGCACGAACAGTCACGCACCGGCTGCCTGCCTGCGTGCGTTCGGTATTCGGGCAGCGCTGGCGGTGGGGCAGAGGTCATGTGTGCGGCTACAGGGTTGCGGCTGGGGCTGGGGCGTTGCCTGGCCCGGAGGCGGCGCCAGCGGGGATGGCAGAAGCGGGCCGGGTGCAGGCTGGCGTGCAGCACAGCGCACGCGGCATGTGTGTGTGTGTGTGTGTATGTTGGGGGAATTGCGTGTGTGGAGGGCAGGCTCCGACTGAGGACGAGTTGTGTACCAACAGGACTGGACAGGAGGGAAAAGGAGAGTGCGTGCTACGCAGGCGAGGGAGGGCAGTGTTTGAACCCGGTGCGCGTGCCGCATGCGCACGGCACACGAAGGGTGTGTCCCTGACATGACGTGAGCGGAAACGGAGGCCGGGAATGCGCGGGTGCAGGTGCAGGCGCGGGGGCGGGGGCGGGGGCGGGCCGAGGCGGCAGGGCAACGCGCACCGGGCGCTCGGGGGGCGATGGGTGTTGTTGGCTGTGGTCGGAGGCTTACGTCACACTCCCTGCATGATAATGGTTTTTGTGGATCTCGCCGCATGGGATATTGTTTGGGCACCGTAGATTGTAGCTCACCTCACAGGGCCGAGAGCGGGACCGCCGCGGGTATGTATCTGTGCACAAGCCGTGCGGTGCTGCGTGCCGTGTTGCGGGCGGTGAGGCGGTGGCGAGGCGCACGCTCAAGCAGAGGCTGGAGTGCGTGTGTGTGTGTATGTGTGTGTGTGTGTGTGTGCGAGTGCCGAGTGTGTGGCTGTGGTGGTCACAAGCTCCTAAGCTAGCTAATAGGAGGCGGGAGTGCGAGAGATGTGTGCTGCGCGCCGTTAATCGCTTAAGAGTGCGTGTGTGCGAATGGCTTTGGGGGAGTGGAGTGCAGCGCTGGTGTGGACGGCCTGTTGCACTCATTCCCACCTGGCGCCACTGGCGGTGTCGTCGTGGTGGCGTGGTGCGGAGGACTCCGCCTGGCGTGCATGCATGGTGAGGATGGAAATGGATGGGAAAGAACACACGGCCAGTGCCTGTAAAGAAAGAAATGCGCATACGCAGCTGGCGAACTGCGCGTTGTCAACGCCATGTGGGAAGGGCCTTCCCGAAGGTGGGGGAAAGGGGGCACAGCAACGCACCGCTCCAACGCGGGCAAAGCCGGGATCGAGCGAGTTCACGGGCGGCGAGTTCACGGACGGTGATCACGCGCATGATCAAAATCGGGCAGCCGCGGACGGCTTTAACAAAATTATAGAAGTCGAAGCTGCCGAGTGACGTCGTGGCAACATGTCCCAGACATATTGGCATGTGTACCCAAAAATGTGTGATTTGGGCCGGCTCCTTCAGAATCATGCATCTATTATGCATCCGGTATCGCTCCTAGGAGTTGTCCCGCCGTTCTGTGGCTGCTGCTAGGCGTTTGGGGCACAAAACGAAACCTTGAGCTGACCGTGACGAAACCGTGGGAGGCCCCTGGGGGGTGGGGGGTCCCCCCGACTTTGGGGGCCCATTTAGCGCATGTTCATATCTTTGCACCCATAAACCCTTTTCAAATTTTGAGCGCGTATTTCGAACGCTCTCGTCGAGCTCTTCAATATTGAGGCATGGGGTATAATCGGGAAAATTCTACCCCACCCCCTGGCCGCACCGCCGTGTGTGCGTGTGCGTGTCCTGCCCGCCACAGCCCCAGCATGCAGCTACCCCAGCAGCAGCCTCTCCCTGCCCGCCATCGCTCCCACCCTCCGCATGCACACGCACCAGACCCGCTCACGCACCGCCCAAAGCGCGTCGTATATGCACCGCCGGCCGGTTCATCAACAGGTCGTTGCTGGAGCACCGCCGCCGGCGGTACACACAGCAGCAACCACAGCAGCAGCAGCAGCAGCCGGGGCAGCAGCAGCAGCAGCAGGGGCAGCAGCACCCACGCCCACGCCCACGCCGCCGGGGCGCGCTGGTGGTGATGCTGGTGCCGCAGACGGTGCTCGCCACGCAGCATGTTGCGGAGCTGGCCGCGGCGGCGCTGCCGGGGCCGCCGCTGCTGGAGGCGCACTGGGGCGACCGGCCGCTGACGCCCGTGGCCTGGTCGGGGTACCTGGCCGCCACGGGCCGCGGCAGTAGCAGTGGCGGCAGTAGCAGTGGCGGCAGCGCTGCTACAGCCAGCAGTAGTGCTGGCGCTGGGAGCAGCAGCGTGGAGATGAGCAGGAGCAGCAGCAGCGCGTGCAGCAGCTTCTCCAGCAGTGGCGGCAGCGGCGGTAGCAGCAGCAGTAGCAGCAGTGGCAGTAGCAGCAGTGGCAGCAGCGGCGGTCGCACGACCGCTGCCGCTGTGCGGGACGTGGTGTTGGTGGTCATTGCGCAGAGCTTCCAAAACCTGCTGCAGCAGCTGGCGCCAGCGCCGGCGGCAGCGGACCGCCGCTGCATGGGGCAGCTGGATTTGCTGGTGGGTAGCAGATAGGCGACGGCGGTCAGCGGTCGGTGTGGAGGTCACTCGTCGTGCGTGCGTGTGTTTACAAGATGGTTGCGCACATCTCGTGCCTTCCTGCCTGCCTGACTCGTGAAACCCGAAGGCCCGGGCCGGGGTGACCTACCCTTATACGGACACCTACCCCTACCTGACACATCCTCATCAAGCGAGCAAGGCAGCAATCAATGAGCCTGCTGCTGGTTGCGCCTGTGTGCGGATGAGCCGAGCGTGCGTGCACCGTGCGTGCCACCCCCATCGATCGCTCACAATCAACCCCAATCAGTAATCCGCTCACCCATCATCCACCACGCACGCAATCGCTCATCCGCTACCGACCACCAGGTTCTCGACGAGGCCCACCACACCAAGAAGCGCCACCCCTACGCCATGGTGCTGGACGCGTATAATTATAACACCACCACCAACAACAACAGTAGCAATGATGATGACGACGACGATGAGGAGCGGCGGCGGCGGCCGCGCGTGCTGGCGGTGACGGCCTCACCCGCCAGCCACCGAGACCCGGTGCGTGGGTGGCTGGGGCCGCCAATTCTTGTGCAGTCTGGTCGTCCTGTCTTGCTTACCGCCGTTCCACCACGTGCTGGCCAAGTAGTACTACTACCTATCTAATAATAATAATGATAATAAGCGGCTGGAGGAGAGCACTACGTACTGTATGTGCGCCGTGCACAGCATGCCGCCGCACCCACCCACGCACGCTCTGCTAGCTGATGCTCCCCATGATAGCAGCAGTCGCTGACCCAGCCAGCCACCATAGCCACCACCACCACCTGCTGCCGTGCCGTGCCCTGCCCTGCCTGCAGGAGAAGCTGCAACACAAGATGGCCAGGCTGCTGGGCCGGCTGGGGGCGGCGATCCACGTGGTGCCGGTCATGAAGGCGGCGGCGGCGGGGGCGGCGGGGGCGGCGACAGGGCCGGGGCCGGCGGGGGCGGCGGGGCCGGCAGGCCCGCAGCAGCAGCAGGCGCCGGCGCACCTGCAGACGGCGGCGCTGGCTGCGGCGCGGCCGCCGGCGACGCGGCAGGTGGCGATGCGGGACGTGGACGTGGCGCTGATCCGGCGCCTGCAGGTGGGTGGGTGCGTGGGGTCGTGGCTGGGGCTGGCTGCTACATGCGTCTATCTGGATGGATGGGGTGCGTGGGGGCCATCCAGGCCATCCATCATCTCCCGGCGGTAGGTCACACCCCCTGCCCGCTTCCACGCACGTATGTGCGTACGTACGTACGCGCTGGCGCCCGCAGCAGGGATAGATTGCGCATTGTTGCTGCTTTGAAGCACTCGCTCAGGGGGGGGGGGTAGGATCTTCCGAAACATACCCCATGGTCCAAATTAAAGAGCTTAACGAGAGCGTTCAGAATCCCCATTTCAAACCTGAAAATGGTGTTCTCGGTGCAAAGATATGGGGCCTCAAAGTTGGGGGACGGACCCACCCCCCCAGGCCACACGGGTATGACGCCGGTCTGGGGGAGGGGCCATACGGCACGGCGGTTTTGACAGGGTAGGCCTTGTAGAACCAATACCAAACTTTGGCGGTAGGTGGCTCACGTGGAAAAGTTTGTTCTACACGGCCTCAGATGCCGTAACTCGCCCACCAGCAAGGCATGTCGACATGTCTGCTTGGCACGGTCGGACACGGTCGTCTGGCCGACCTCCAAAATAGCTGCCACCGACATGTATGTATTACTGAAGTAAATCAAGGACCTCAAATACTTTGTCAATTGTCATATTGGTGATGTCGCGGTCAACATGCTTGACAAGCTTCCCCACATCGCCCGCTTTGAAGCCTGTTTTGATTGCCGTCGTCTAATCTATACGTAATATGACTACTACTATGATCCCAGGCTTTATAGCACGACTCTGGCGAAAGCATGCCTCGCGAAATGCGTTGACAGCCATCCTCGCGAAATGCGACGGGAGCCAAACTTTAGCATCCTTATATGTTATACAATTGAATTCTTGAACGGAGGAGGCTAAATCTGCGCGTGCGTGGAGAAACACGTGTGGACAGGATTTTGGCCCCCCTCAGACCAGCGTCATACCCGTGTGCCCCCAGGGGTCCCCACGGTTTTGCGGGCGGATTTGCTAGATTTCGTCTTTGGGCCTCAAACGCTGCCAAATGCACACAGAAGCTATCCACAAGTAATGAGAAAGCTATATTGGGCCCGGGGCACGTGTCTGCGTCGCCAGGCATGGGTTTACGTGCGTCTTCAGCTGTGGGTCGTGACATGTCATCGTGACATGTCTCCGACATGCCACACCCAGCACCCTCCAGAACAGCGCAAAACGCATCCAAGGACACCGCAACCCCAGTTTGTAGTTGCATGAGGTTACACATGCATTTTGGTGGCCAGGTCTGGGTGTGCCCGGTCACCCCTGGTCAGACGCATTGAAGGATTGGAACCCCGGCCTGACCCAAACACGAGGCGGTGTCCCGGTAAACTACACAGCGCAATAGAGCTCACTGAAAGGAGTGCATTGACACCAACCCGATCAAAAATGGACGAGTTTTAAGGGCTGTACGACAGGGTGGGGGGACGGACTACGGAGATTTTGCGGCATGGGGTCTGGAGGTTTTGTTTCTAACCCCCTCCCCTGACTCGCTATCCACTTGATTGCCTCGCTGCTGCTGCCTCACTGCATGCAGGCCTGCGCCCTCACGACCGCTGTGGACCTAGGTGAGCACGCCGCCGCCGCCGCATGCAACATGATTATTGGGATTGGGATTGGTTGATTGGTCTATCTCTGCCATTCTGTGTTCATCTAGTTCATCGGGTTTCCATTATTGCGTGCTGCACACACGGTTGACACGGTTTAAATGCCATGCAATGCCATGCAACAATGCCATGCAGCGGAGGCCCTGCAGGAGCTGCAGCCGGCTGGGGAGCACGCGGAGCGCGAGCTGTGCGAGCTGCAGGAGGTAGGTGCGTGTAGTAGGTGCGTGCGTGCGTAACTGCGTGCGTGACTGCGTGCGTGACTGCGTGCGTGCGTCACTGCGTGCGTGCGTGCGTGCGTCACTGCGTGCGTGCAGGGATGGTGGGAGGACCTAGCTGTATGTTGGTTGATTGCGCACTGGATGGGGCAGCTAACGAGCTGTGTCCTACTACGGCTGCTGCTGCTGCTGTATGATGTGTGATGTGCGTGCCCGCCCCTGGCAGCAGCTAGCACACGCAGCATTTATTTGTTCATACATTCGTGTTCGCTCGTGTTCGCGCGCATTTAGCGCATTCTAGTGTTTGTTCATTCGTTGATGAGGTTCCCGCCGCCGCCGCCGCCGCGTTCATGCACGCACGTGATGCAGAAGCTCTGGCAGGCTGCTGCAGCCACCCTGCGCCGGCAGCAGCAGGAGGGCGCGCCGCTCACCGTGGTGTTGAACGACATTGGCGTGGTGGGTACGCACGTGACAGATTGTATTGGTTACAGGAGGGATCTGCTGATGCAGTACGTAGTAATGTTGGGTAGGTTCAACTTCGGGCAAGCTGACGGTCGGTGCGTGAAGCCACCCCCACACGATCGGTCTCCCATGCGTGCCAACCAACGCCCTCGCTCCATTGTTTCTACATGTCTCCGTACATCACTCCGCGCCGCCGGTCAGTTCCCCGCCCTGCTCACACATCATATCATGCATGCATGCATGCACGCCGTGCGTGCCGTGCGTGACTCCTACATACTACTCCACACATAATAACCAAAACAGGTGATCGGCGAGCGCGGCATCGCGCGGCGCTTCGCGGAGCGCTACCGCTGCCCGCGCCTGCACCGGGCCGCGCGCCTCCTGGACCAGCTGCGCAAGTGTGTGGAGTTCACGGAGGACGCGGGCTGTGAGGCGGCGCTGCCGCACCTGGCGCTCAAGGCCGCGCGCATGGCGGTGGAGGAGCAGCAGCAGGAAGAGGAGGAGCAGGGGGAGATGGAGGAGGAGGAGGAGGAGGAGGAGGACGAGATGGAGGAGGAGGAGGAGCGGCAGGGGCAGGGGCAGGAGGAGGGGCAGGGGGAGGAGAAGGAGCAGGGGGAGGGGGAGGAGGGGCAGGGGGAGGGGGTGGTGGCGATCAGCGGAGGTGCCAGCACTGGTGTGAATGCTCGTGGTGGGGGTGGTGGCGGGTTCCTTACGCAGCTGCGTGCGGCCGCGGCGACGCTGCAACTGCCGAGCGGCGCAGAGGCGGCGGCACAGCTGGCGGCTGCGCGCGAGGCGGCCGAGGGACCAAAGCCGGGAAACAGGTGTGTGTGTGTGTGTGTGTGTGTGTGTGTGTGTGTGTGTGTGTGTGTGGTGTGTGTGTGTGTGTGTGTGTGTGTGTGTGTGTGTGTGTGCATGGTGGCAACTGCCGTGGTTAGTTGGCGCACCCTCATCGCACATCACCCCATCACCCCATCATCATCCGGCTTGCCCCCACTTGCCTGCTTATTACTTGCTTGGCAACTTGACACTGCTGCCGTCCCTACCTACAGCTGTGGCGACGTGGCTCTGCGTGTGTCCAAGGTGGCACGCGCTTTGCTGGTGAGCATACCATCCACCCGCCCACTGCCACCCACCCACGCACCCCACCCCACCCCACCCCACCCCACCCCACCCCACCCCACCCCACCCCACCCCACCCCAGCCCCACCCACCCCACCCCACCCCCACCCCACCCCACCCCCCCCACCCCACCCCACCCCACCCACCCCACCCCACCCCACCCCACCCCCCACCCCACCCCACCCCACCCCACCCCACCCCACCCCACCCCACCCACCCCACCCCACCCCACCCCACCCCACCCCACCCCACCCCACCCCACCCCACCCCACCCCACCCCACCCCACCCCACCCCACCCCACCACCCCACCCCACCCCACCCCACCCCACCCCACCCCACCCCACCCCACCCCACCCCACCCCACCCCACCCCACCCCACCCCACCCCACCCCACCCCACCCCACCCCACCCCACCCCACTCATGGATGCAGGTGGACGGGCGTGGGGGCCTGCTGCAGCCGTTTGGCAGCGGTAGCACCGTGCAGCTGCTACAGCCGCTGCAGCCGCAGCAGCCGCAGCCGCAGCAGCCGCCGCAGCAGCAGCAGGCGGGAGCCGCCGCGCTGCAGCTGGTGCGCGGCTGCTTCACGTCTGGCGTGCTGGAGGTATGGGGGTGGTGAATGAAGGTGACGACAGCGTGTAGTGTAGCTAGCGGCTTTGCCGGGGGCTACAATTTCTGCTTGTCGCATACCACCAACCTCCGAGTCCGCTGAACGGATGAGCCCTGTGCGTGCGTGCGTGTGAGCCGCCGTGAGACAGACCCTTATCGTACTCCACTGCCTCCCTTTCCTGCGCCACACGTACGCTCATCATGCACACGTCGGTGACCTCTTTCGCGCCTGTAGAAGGTAGGAATGGTTGCCGCCCGTGTGGGTCGCCCGCCTGCAATCTATCTAGGAAGAGTCTTATCATCACTTCACAGTAGTTTGGGATGGAGTATCAATTATTCAACTGGCATGGCGCCTTACCTTGCTTGCACCGATACCTACCGTGGCATGCATTCGCTCGCTCACTCGCACGACGCGCGCCCGATCATTACTAATAATATTATCCTGGTGCGTGAGCGGCGGCGCAGGCCTCCACCTTCCCCAAGTTTTGGACGCTCATTGAGTTCCTGCAGGTGCGGCGGGCTATCATTATTAGTTGTCATTTGTCACTTGATTGCGCGCCGCGGCTAGCTGCCGGGTGTACGGGTGCGTGTACGGGTGCGTGTACGGGTGCGTGTTGGAGTGCGTGTGCGTGTGCGTGTACGGGTGCGTGTACGGGTGCGTGTGCGTGTGCGTGTACGGGTGCGTGTACGGGTGCGTGTACGGGTGCGTGTACGGGTGCGTGTACGGGTGCGTGTACGGGTGTACAGCGGATGCATATATGATTAGGCACAGCCCGTCGGGGGATGACTGAGATGCTCTGGCCCCATCCATCGCACGGCGGTAGGTGCTGAGTGCAAAACCCGGTGTACACACATATACCTGTACGCACGCACACATGCACCAGCCGCAGCCCCTGCCACACCCACGCAACCTGCGCGTCATCCCTACCTCGTTGTCATGTTGAATTGGGACAGGGCTACGGGCCCGGCCCAGCGGCGGCAACGGCGGCAGCAGGAGCAGCCGCTGCTGTGGCTGGCAGCGGCAGCAGCAACAGCAGCGGCGGCGGCGGGGACTGCTTCCGCGGCATTGTGTGCGTGCGAACACGACAGGTGCGTACATATGTGTGTGTGTGTACACGGCTATGTGGGGAGAACGAACGCAAAAGAGACAGTGCATAGCTGCGTGTAGTTTGTGTGTGGGGGGTAGGAGATCAGTCAGCAGGTAGACCCAGCAGCAGTGATGAGCGAGCCAGCAGTGCGTGTGAGCCCATGGCGCAGCGGCGCAGTTCATTGGATGGTTCCTGAGCGAGTGAGACCTCGCTCACCCCGCCCACCTCAACATGCCCTCTTACCACGTACCCCTACATTATATTATACACATCATCATCATGCGACATGCAGGCGGTGTACCACCTGGCTGACATGATCCGCCGCACGGCCCAGCTGGCGCACGTGGAGGTAGCTAGGCGTGGGTGTGGGTGTGGGCGGGCGAGTGGGGGATGGAGGGGATGGGTGGGTGGGTGGGTGGGTGGGAGGCGGGGGGGGGGAGGTAGGGGTGTTACTGACCAAGTGAAGGGGCCAAGGGGCCGCTGGTGACGTTATCTTCCTGGGGACGGAAAGGGCGGCGGGTCGGGGGGGCGGCGGGTCTGCACGCTTACTTCTCATAGGGCTGCTGGATTTGCTGGATGCGCGCACGTGCTTGCTGCTGCCTGTGGTCGCGGCAAACAAACAAACTACAAACTAACAGGCGTTTGAGATGAACGGGCGCGGCAGCACCGCCGGCAAGCGGCTGCTGCTGACGTCGCCTTCGCCGCAGCAGCAGGGCCCCTCGCAGCCGCCGCCCCCGCAGCTACCGCAGCAGCAGCAGCAGCAGCAGCAGGACCGGCACAGTCGCGGCATGAGTGACGGCGACAAGGAGGCGGTGCTGCGGTGGTTCCGGGTGGGTGGGTGCGTCCGGGAGCGTCCGTGCGGTCGTGGTGGCCATGCTGTGCTAGCGTACGTCGGGTGCAAGTGCGTGCTAGCTGCGGCTGGGGCCTGGGGGTCTATCTGTGGGGCACGAGCGAGGGCGCAGCTAGCTAGCAGGAAACTGAAAACTAGCAAAAATCTCACACGCCAGTCATTCTTGCTACAATACCGGCAGTGCTCCGTCATGACGTACGCACGTATGGCCGTGCCAATCAACCAACGTACGACAAACCCAGCCAGCAGGCGGCACCAGCGGGCGGCGGCGGCGGCGTGAGCTGCAAGGTGCTCATCGCGACACCCGTGGCTGAGGAGGGCTTGGACGTGCCTAGGTAGGTGTGTGAAGGGGGGCGGGGCGGCCTGACTCGTGAGGATGTGTGTGCGTGCCTGTGTGCGGTGCCGTGTTGGTGTTGCCCGGCCGTTAGAGCAGCACTGTGGAGCGAGTGAGTGGGCGCGGGGGTTTGCACCTGCTCCTACCATGTCATGGCGCACCTGCCTACCATCCATGCAGCAGCTCCTCGCTCAAACCCAGACTCTACCACAACCACAACCACAACCCCCACACGCACGCGCACACACACACACGTACACAGCTGCGAGTTCGTGGTGCGCTACAACGCCGCCGCCACCGGCATCCAGCGCACGCAAAGCCAGGTCCGCGCGCGCGCCTTTGACCGGGCCGTGTTTGTGACCATACTGCAGGTGGGTGGGTGGGGTCCGGGTCCGGGTTGGGGGTGCGTGCGTGGGTGGGTGCGTGGGCAGGTCCGTTGCGCGCCACGGGCGTGCGTCGTGATAAATCATTAGAAATAAATAAAGCCGTGCACAAAAGGCCGTGTCTGGTTCAGCACGCTGGATGGGTGTCGATTTGTGACCGGGCCAGGCACTTATAGCACTTATGACTTATCCCCAAGCAGCACATACCGCCAGCTGTCGCATTTGATGCATTCCAAGTCCCATACCATACTAACCATACCGCCATTATCCTCATCTCACGCAACCCGCCCCTCAATCGCTAGTACCGTACTCTCACGGCAGGGGGGGGTAGGATCTTCCGAAACATACCCCATGCTTTAAATGGATAGAGCTCAACGAGAGCGTTCAGAATCCGCTTTCAGATTAAGAAATGGGGTACTGGGTGCAAAGTTGTGGGCCTCCAAAGTTTCGGATCGGTCGGTCGGTCCAGGGTCCCCCAAGGTTTTGTCACGGTTTGTGCAAAATTTTGTCCCACGAGCCCCAAACGCTTCTGTGAGCCTGCGCGTGCTACTGCAACACACTGTAGCAATGTTTGCAGCGATGGAGGACACTGCAGGAAGCAATGACGTGAAAAGTTGTTGACATGTCGGCATGTCACCCAGCCACATATCACCCAGCCACAGTCCATTCGCGGTACATCAACCGAGAGCATAACGTGTCGCTATGCGCTTAGCCTGTTTCATTGTTGGCTGGGGTGGCTCAGGCCCGGGGACATTTCCATGGATATAATTTTGCAGATGTCAAATAAAGTCACGTGCACGACCGGCAAATCGCAGTCGCAGTCTCGCGGCGCTCACAACAAAACAAAACGCAACCCACAGGACGGCTCCCTGGACACGCACCTGGACGACAAGTCGCGTCAGGAGCAGAGCGTCATGGACGGCTACCTGCGGCTGCGGGAGAAGGAGGAGGGGGCAGGAGCAGGAGCAGCAGGAGCAGCAGCAGCAGCAGCAGCAGGAAGCTGCAGCAGCAGCAGCAGGGCCGCCGCGGGCTAATACCGCAAGGGCGGTGCGATCGATCTGCGCAGCCAGCCAGCAGGGATGCCGCAGGGCCGCGCGGTGATCGGTGGTCGGCCTCTCGGCCGGGAGCCAGCAGGCTTCTTGTGTTGCTGCGCTGCGAGTGCCGACAGGGGTGGGAAGGGCCTGCTGTCGCGCCCGGTGAGGGGGCTGCCTGCTTTTCAGACCCATAGGCGGCAGGGAAATATAAAGCCCTCCAGTGACACTCGCGCGTATTTCTTGCATGGGGCGTCACCTCGGAACAGTCCCCAACGGAGAGGACGCCTCTCGGAAAGTCCTAGCATAGCGCCATACCTATGAATCAAAGTTTTTGGTGGACTTAAATAACACTACAAGGCGCGGTTGATAGAAGACCACCTCCGTGCTCAGACTCAGAGTTTAGGCCTTTAGGGGTGCGGGGCGGTCGGCCCCGCACCCCCACATGCTATGACAATGCATAGATGCACACGCAAGGTGCCGCTGAGCAGCGTGTGCTGCAACGCGGACACCGTTGCGTCGATTAAGTACCTAGTCGATTTCGTTGCGACGCCCCTGCGTGTGCGGCTGCTGGACTTCCTGAGGCACTTCCTAGTGTGCCTTTGCGACCCTGCCTTCAGCTGTGAGACGTGCAAGCAGCTGTGGGAGCTGGAGTCCGGCCTGAAGTCTGGGCGGTCAGGACGTAAGTCTCGCTCGTGCAGCTGCACCCAAGGCGTCGGCTTATTTTTGCACCTTTCGCCCCTGGTCACTATGCAGTGCGCTCGCGCACACCGACGCCAGCGGAGGTGCAACGGCATGCGCGGGGCCACCCCGACATCGGCATAAACCTGCTGCAGGAGGCCCTCGCGCTGGTCACGACGTCCACGCATCCGCGTCAGCACAGCAGTCTCATTGCGCACTTCTACGCCGCTCACTTCGCGCCGCTGTTGGACGAGGATAGATGCGGCCCGCCTGTGGACATCACGGCGCACCACCAGGTGACTGCCGTGCCTCACACGCTGCTGAGCCCTGACGCTGAGCCCTGAGTCTGGCAAATTGCTCAGCCCTCACCCTGTATGCATATCACCCCACGCGCAGCTGGCGCATCACCTGGTGGAAGACGTCCTGACCAACCTGCAAGAGCACTACCGTGCCAACTTTACTCGCTGGGCGCGCAGTTGGTCTCGTGCAGTGCTCGAAGTGCCCGACGAGCATCAGCATCCGCAGCACGCAGCAGCAGGACCGCAGCAGTCGGAGATGGACGAAGGGGACGAGAATGAGGACGGCGAGGTGGAGGAGGCGGAGGAGGAGGTACGGGCACCAAGATTGTCAAGCTGCTGGGTTGCCATGGTCGGGCGGGCGAGGTGTAGGGGGGTTGTGGTTGCTGCTGGCGCACGGCAGCTGGCAATCAGCTCACGACACTGCCGTTACACTCCTCCATGGACAGGCCCTGGTCGCCACCAGAGTCATCAAGGCCTTGGCACGTGGGATGACCGCCGCGCTCATGGGCTGGCGGACGCTGCCACTGACTGTGACTGGCCCGGGCTGTCTGGACGGTCTGGACGGCCTGGATGTGCCCGCCGCCCTGCTGGAGCGTGCCAACGCCAAAGCTACGGTGATGGTGGAAGCATGGACGGCTCGCGGCATCTGGCCCGTCAAAGCAGGCAATAGCCCACTGCTGGAGCAGGATCCGCTACGCCTCGTCAGCGCAGCGATGGACTTGCTGCGTGAATTGGTGCCAATGCATAGGTGTGTTTAGGTGCCGGGCTGCTGCTGCCATTTGGCATTGCACGGCCCGTGTGCAATGGCTCATCTGCATTGCTGCATCCTCTTGCTATTTGCAGATGGCTCGCCCGCGAATACCAGCGTATCCGGTCCCTTCCGGCGTCAAGACAAGGCGAGGTGGTGAAGGCCAGGTTCGCCATGAAGCGAACGCGGCCGTTCACCATCATCATTGAGGCGGGCTACATGCCAGTGCACGTGCCGGTCACGACCACTGTTTTGCAGGTAAGGGGAAGCCGACGGCATGGCCTGCATCGGTGTGGCTGATAGGTTGCTTCTGACCTCACGTGCTTGCTGCTGTAGGAGCTATTGGTCAACAGAACAGCCCTCGCGGCAGCTCATGCTGCAGCTGCTTACGCGGAGCAGATTGGTGGCGGCGCGATAACTGTGCAGCAGGCGGTCAAGGACGCCGTGGCGCATGCTGGTGGCTGGCGGTCGTTCGCAAGTGCACACGTAACATTTGTGCCGTGGCTACAGGAGCAACAGCAGGCGCAGCAGCCGCAGGCGCAGCAGCCGCAGGCGCAGCAGCCGCAGGAGCAGGAGGACCGAACGTGGCAGCTGGGTGGGTTTGATGTGAGACACCTGGCTCGAAACGGGCTCGACTTTGCGGGGTTTCTGCGCTCAGACGGTGCCGATGCATGCGTTGTGCTGATTGCGGGCGGCGGTGACGGCGGCGCGGGGCCTGGCGGCGGCGGCGGCGACAGCAGCAGCAGTGGTGGCGGTGTCGGCGGCGTTGGTGAGCCACGCAGCGAGCCACGCGGCGAGCCATGCAGCAGCCGAAGCGGACCAGGAAAGGCACCGGGGAAAAACCCAGTTCCCGGCGTGGTCGCTGAAGGCATGACGCTTGCGCAGTATACGCTAGCTGCCCTGGATGCTATGCGTGTTGTGGCTGTCGATCCAGGCTGCATCAACTACTTGGTGGCCTGCGCTGGCTACTTGGCCGCCTTCAGTCCGCACAGTAAGCAAGGCCCGTTCCGCGCTCCGCGCACTTGGGCCGGTCCCGCGGGCCTGGCACAAGGGCCGGATCGGCCACTACAGGAGCGAAAGAGGGACCGGGCAAAGCGCCGGCGACGGAACAGGCGACTGCGGGGCATCGCGCGTCGCAACCGCAAGTGGCGGAAGCGGCAGCGGGGAAAGCAGCACGGGCGCGGGCGGCGAGGAAGCTCACACGGGATGTTCAGGCGGAAGCCACGTGGGTGGCAGGGCCGGCGCGAGCGCAAGCAGCGGCGTGCAGCCACGGCAAGGCGCCGGCAGCAGCGCGCGTGCTACATACGGCTGTCTGGCGCTAGTTACCGCAAGCGCACCGGCCAAACAGGTCGCAGCCGTTGGCAGCAATCACGACTCGAGGAGCAGCCTGCGCTGAAACGTTTCCAGGCCGGGATCCCTAGCCCGCGGGTTGCGTCCGCAGCTGACCACGAGTGGCGGATTCGGCACCTCTATGGAGGTACAGATCAGGTACAGCAGCCAGGCGGCGCGCGGCCGCCGGCGCGGGCGCAGCAGGGCGGGCCAGTGCAGGCCGCTGCCGGGTCCAGCAGCCAGGCGGCAGGCGCTGCGCAGGTACAGCAGCCAGGCGGCGCGCGGCTACCGGCGCGAGCGCAGCAGGGCACAGTCGGGTTGTGGCACCTGCTACGCCATTACCGCCAGTGGGGTCAGCGGCGGTGGCGCCTGACGGTCCACATTCGGACGCAAAAGGTGACAAACCTGCATCGGTTCTGCACTGATTTCTGCATTGTATGTTGATCATTCTCTATCTATGGTGTGCACACAGGTGCTTGAGCAGACTGCCCAGCGACTGGCGGGTGGCAGGCCCAAGGAGGAGGTAATTGTTGGCTGGGGCAACGCCAACACTGGCTATGGCGGCGGCATCAGCAGGCCGGGGCGGGGCCCAAACCGGGCATTGCTGCGGCTGCTAGTGGACAAGTACGCGCATCTGGTGGTGTACGTGGATGAGTACTACACCAGCCAGGCACGTGGACTGGGGGCCAGGGGTCGGGGGCACCAGGATCGCATTTGGTTCCCCGGGGCTTGAGGCTTGATGATACACACGAATAACCGCTAGCGTGACCCTGCCTGGCTACATTCCCCCTCAGGTGTGCGCGAACTGCGGGCGGCGCGTGCTCAACAACGGGCGGCGTTGCCTGCAGGTGGTGATTCCGTTTGGTGGCTCGCGGGCCCATGACGTCCAAGTGTGCCAGCACTGCGGGACTGTGTGGGTAAGTCAGCAGCAGTGGTTGCCTGGACAAGGAACTCCTTGGTGGTGGTTTGCTGAGCAGAAACGCCATTGCAGTATCCCTAATGAACGCCTAAAACATGAGCGATACCCTATCTTTGCGAAATGCCCCCGCCCCTCAAGGGCCGCGACGCCAACTCGGCAACGAACATGCGGCACGCACTCATGGAGATGCTGCTGGGCAATGAGCGCCCTGCGGCGCTGCGGCCTGGTGGTGGTGGTGGCGGCCCGGGGCCTGGCGGCGGTGGCCCCGGCCCAAGTGGTCAAGGCCCAGGGCCTGGCGGCGGAAGCCCAGGGCCTGGCGGCGGCGCCCGCGGCCCCAGTGGCAGCGGCCCAGGGCCTGGTGGCGGCGGTGGCCCGGGGCCTGGCGGCGAGTGTGTGCATGTGCGGAGCGGAGGGGGCGGGCAAGGCCACATGGAGGAGGAGAGCGCGGAGCCGCCCAAAAAGCGCCGCCGGCACGCGGGCTAATATTGCTGGCCGGTGTCTGAGTTGGCGGTCCACGGGCGAGTGAGAGCACGTGATGTAGGCAGCATGAGTAGTGTGGCTGCTTAATCGTGCTGTGGCTTGACCGTCTGGATTAGCGACTGCGCACCCGGCTGGTAGTGCCTGCACAAACCGACCCCGGCTATGTCCGGGAGATGAGGTAGTTTCGAAACCTTCGGCCTCAGACGGTGGATGTGGTGCGGGATCAGCCCGCTTTTCCGTGCTTCACGGGGACCACCTCCCTTGTCAGACCCAGCCACGCGTGCCACCGGCGGGGAGCTCTCCGTGAGCCCGGGTCCCTCCAGCCCTACCTAAGTGCCCACCACCACCAGCATCACACGCCTCTATCTGCATCTCCACAGCCCCACAGACCCAGCTCATCATACAGCCGCCAGCCCACCCAGCCACCAGCGCTCTGAGCCTCCCTTATCAGGGCGCGGGGGGTAGTTCATTCCAGAAACCAAAAGCTGGGGGGGGGGGGGGGCGCATTGGCGCGGCGGGCCCCTTTTAGACCACATGCGGCATGATGGCGCAAAGTCTGTTTATACACATTGTAACATACCTCTTGGTATTGTAAACTTGCAAGAGGTTGCAGATTCCCATTTTCGAAACTCGGAAGACCGCTATTGGACAGCTCGGGTCAGCTCGAAACATATAATTGAACCTCGCTGCCGAACTCAGATGAAGTGCACAAACATACTCACCGTGACATACGTGCGTACGGATTTATTTGCGCCGCGAAAGCGAGGGCCGCGACGATTGCGACCTGAAATTCTAGCCCTGCCAAAAAGCCTGCCTCAGAACGCCACTACATAATTTTACACCGTATAACAATACACCAGATTACCATATCCAAAAAGCAAACAGTTCAAGTCGGTGACACGACCTTTGGTGACACGCTCAGCATACGCGCGCGCGTGGGGAGGCCTCGTCAGTGCAGGTGCGCTCGGCTGCGACTGCCCCAAACCAGCCACATCTCTGCCCAATAATTCCTCAATCCTGACTACGCTGCCTCGGTCGCATCGCACGCAGGCGCGAACCAGCACCTATTGGCATCGATGGCGGCATCATGAGATTCCGCGCCCTGTCACCGCAGCATCCTTATCTTGCTACCCAGCTAGCATACCATGGCTGGTCAAGAACCGCCCAGCATAGGGCTGGGTGGAGAGCCGCCGCAGCTCGGCGCTGGCGCCGGCGCGTCTCTCGTTGCGCCCCTTGCCGGCGCGACCCACGGGCCGCCCCTGCCGGCGCCGGCGGCGGCGCTTGCGGCGGCAGCCGCGGCGGCGGTCCCGGCACTGCCGTCGGCCCAGGCCCGGGTCCCACCCGCGGAAGCCGGTCTGCTGTCCAGCGGCAGTAGCAGCGGCGGCGGCGGCGGCGGCGGTGGTGGGAGAACAGGAGGAAGCGGCGGGGCAGGGCAGCCGCAGCAGCTGGTGGTTGTGAGGACTGAGGTGGTGACCAGGGAGACGGTGGTGGCGGCGGCGCTAGTGCCGCCGGCGGCGGCGGTGCTTGCACAGCCACAGCCGTACCAGGAGCCGCCGCCGCCGGAGCAGCCGCCGCCGCTGCCGCAGCAGCAGCAGCCCGTGCTACTGGCGCCCACGCAACCCCTTCCCACGCAGCAGCTTGCGGCGGCGGCGCCATCAAGACCGCCGCCACTAGCACCGGCGCAGCAGCCGCTGGGTGCAAGAGAGGACGAGGGCGCCCGGCGTGGCAGAGCACAGAGGGGTAACGGTAATAACGGAGCTGGCAGCAAAGGCAGCAAAGGCAGCAAGGGCAGCGGCAAGGGCAGCGGCAACGAATCAGTCAGCTTCGTGCCAGCAACGGAGCCCCTGCCAGGCGGCGGCAGCAGTAGCGGCGCCGGCGGCCATGGCAGTAGCGGCTCGGGTGCTGCTACTGCTGGTGCCGCCGGTGCCGCAGCGAACGGCAGTAGCGGCACCATATCCGCGTCCATGGACGTGGCAGCGGAGCGGCGGCAGCTGCTGCTACAGCTTCAGCAGGGCCAGGCACCGCCGCCGCCGCCGCCGCCGCAACAGCAGCAGCAGCAGCAGCAGCAGCATGACAGCGGCGGCAGCGTGGGAGATGCCGGAGCCCCTGGCGGCGCGGGAGCCGCCGCAGGCAGCGGGCGGGCCAACGTTGGGACCGGCACTGGCGGCGGCGGCGGTGGCGGCGGCGGCGGCGGCGGCGGTGCCGTTGGTGGCCTGATGATGATTCTGCCGCCCACCCAGCGGACCGAGTCCATGCCGCCGCCGCCGCCGCCACCACAGCTGCAGCCGCCCAGGGCCGCTGAGGCTGCAGCAGCAGGAGGACAAGGAGCAGGAGGGGCAGCCGGGCGCCTTGGGCCGCCACTGCCGCTACTGCCGCCGCCGCTACTGCCGCCGCCGCTGGGGCTGCAGCTGACCGCGGGGTCGCAGGCGCCACCTTCCGCACCGGAGAGAGAGCGCGCTGGCAGCAGGAGAGCACGAGGCGGCACGGTAGGCAGCGCCAGCGGCAGCGGTAGTGGTAGTGGCACAGTAACTGGCTCGGGCAGCACTGCGGGCGGCAGCGGCAGCGGCTCAGGGGTCGGGGGCAGCGGCGGTGGCGAAGGCAGCAGGGGTAGTGGCGCACCGCCGCTGCTGGCAGCCACAGTGCCGCTGCAGTCACAGCCGCCGCCGCCACCGCCGCCGCTGCCGCCGCTGCCGCAGCCGCTGCCGCCGCCACAAACAACGGCGCCGGCAGCCGAGCTGGCGGGGCCGCCGCCTCCTGCTGCGCCGCTAGTGGGGTCTCCACCGGTCACCTTCTCCTTCGCCACACAGAGCCCAGTCCTGCAGCTGCTACAGCTGCAGCCGCCGCCGCCAGCGGTGCCTCCTACCGCCACTGAGGCGGCAGGAGCAGCTACAGCCGCTCCGGCGGCGGCTGCTGCTACAGCAGCCGCTGCTGCTGCCGGCGGAGACGCCTCCGCCGGCAGCGGCCGTGAAGGCGGCAGCAGCGGTGGCTCACCACCGGGAGCTATTGCTGCGACAGGTGCTACTGCAGAAGCGGCGGCGCCGCCGCCTCAGCAGGGCTCGGGGCCGCTACCGGCGCTGGTGGAGATGCAGGGCATTGCCATCCTCCCGCCCAGCCAGCTGCCGCCCAGTCAGCTGCCGCCCAGCCAGCTGCCGCCGGATGCCTTTGCCAGCCCGAGCATGGGCATGGGCATGGGCGCGGGCATGTGGGCCCCGGCAGGTGGCGAGGTGATGCCGGTAGTGGTGGCGCAGCAGCAGCAGCAGCAGCAGCAGCAGCAGCAGCAGCAGCAGCAGCAGTACGATACCAATGCTGCTGCTAGCGGACAATCTGGCGGCGGCAGCGGACCTCGAGAGAGTGGTGGCAGTGGTGGCGGTGGCGGCGGCGGCAGAGGCAGTGGCGGTGGCGGCGGCAGCGGTCGTGTGACCGACAGCGATGAAACGCTGCCGCCACAGGAGGACTCCCAGCAGCCGCTTCAGGAGCAGCCGCACCAGCCGCCGCTTCAGGAGCAGCGTCCGGACATGCAGCCGCCGCCGCCGCCACCAATGCCGCCGATGCCGCCGCTGGGGCCGGCAGGTCGGTCGCAACAGCCGCCGCCGCAGCACGCACATGCAGCTACAGGGGTGCCTGCGGTGGTGCCTGCGGCGGCGCCGCCTCCGCCTCCACTGCCGCTGCCGCCCACTCCGGAGACGCAGACGCAGACAGACGAGATGCGCGCAGCGGCGCTGGCGGCACCGCCGTTCCGGGCGCCCCCTGCTGTCCCCGCCGCCGCCGCCGCCGCCGCCGCCGCCGCCGCCGCCGCCGCCGCCGCTACTGTCAGCACTGCTGCTGCGGCTGACGTAGAGTCGCCGACGCCGCTGCCTGCAAGCCTGGTCGCCGTGATGACGGCGGCAGGCGGCGAGGTGGCTGTTGGCGGCGATGGCTACAGGGGCTCGGGCTCGGGCTCGGGCTCGGGGGAGGAGGCTCCCAGCCTGGGACGGGGCGCGCGGCAGCAGCAGGCGGCGGCGGCGGCGGCAGTAGCAGCGGCGCTGCAGCAGCAGCAGCGACAGCAGCGACAGCAGCAGCACCAGTTGGGAGAGGAGGGAAAGGATGAGAAGGGCGAGGAGGGCGCTGCTACAGCCGTCGTCAGCTTTAGTCCTGACCTGGCCATGTTCCTGCAGCCGCCGCCGCCGCCACAGCAACAGCAGCTACAGCCGCCGCCACAGCCTAAACAGCTGCAGGTGCTGCAGCCATCGCAGCCGCGCCCCGGCCCAGGCGCAGTGGGCAGCGGCGGCGGCGGTGGCGGCGGCCTCGGCGGCGGCGGTGGCGGCGGCTTTGCCACCGGCAGCGGCGGCGACACGAGTGTGGTGGAGGCAACCATCAGCCCGCCGTCACTGGCTGACGGGGTGGCGCCGCCGCCGCCGCCGCCGCCGCCGCCGCCGCCGTCAGCAGCAGCACCGCTGTCCATGGCTGTGCCGCCACTGGCGCAGCCGCAACCTACGTGGCGTCAGCGTCCAAACCGTAAGCAGCAGCCGGCGGCAACGCCGGCGGCGGCAGCGGCGGCGACTGCATTGGCCGCCGCATCAGGGGCACCGCTGTCCGTGTCTCCACCTCCGCCTCGTCCTCTTCCTCCTGCGGTGCGAGCCGCACAGGTGGTTCCTCCCCCAACCACTGGCGGCGGCGGCGGTGGCGGCGGCGGTGGCGGCGGCGGAGGCAGCGGCGCAGGCGTGGCCCGGCGGCGGCAGCGCTCGCCGTCGCTGACATCAAAAGAAGCAGCAGCAGCTCGCGAGCCAGGTCCCTCCGGCGCGGCAGAAGCGGGTGGTGGTGACGGCAGCGGCGGCGGCGGCGGCGGCGGCGGCGGCCAGCGCAAGCGGCCGCGGCCGCCCGCGCAGCGCAGCCTGCAGCAGGCGCTGGCGGCGGAGGCGGCTGTAGCTGCTGCTGCTGCTGCTGCTGCTGCTGCTGCTGCTGCGGAGGAGGCGGAGGTGGAGGCGGAGGTGGAGGCGGCACCGGCGGCAGTGACTGCGGCGCCGCAGCGGCCGCCTGCGGGGCGTGGTGGTGCGACGGCGGCCGCGGCCAGGGCCCGGGAGGCCGCCGCGGCGGTGCGGCGCCGGGAGGGGTTGGACGTGCATGCCGAGCAGGCGGCGGCGTACCTCACCGGCGGCGGCGGCGGCGGCGGCGCCGCCGCCGCTGCAGCAGCTGATGGTGGTAGTGGCGGTGGCACCCGCGGCCGTGGGGAAGGCCCCGGCAGCCCGCGGCGGCGCGCTGCTGAAGCTGCTACTGCCGCAGCTACTGCCCCCGCATCAGCAGCAGCAGCAGCAGCAGCAGCAGCAGCAGCAGCAGCAGCAGCAGCAGCAGCAGCAGCGGGGCCGCAGGGCGGGCTGGGTGAGCTGCGGGAGGCGCAACGGTCACCGCCACACGGCGGCGCCCGCTCCCGCCGCAGCCGCGCGCCGCCGCCGCCGCCACCGCCGCTGCCGGCGGCGCCATCATCGCCTGGCTCGATTGCAGCGGCGGCGGCGGCACGCGGCGTCGCAGCCGCCAGGCGGCAACAGGCAGCTGCTGCCGCCGCCGCCGCCGCCGCTGCCGCTGCGCCGGGACAGGAGCGCCCCAGCGCCGGAGCTCCCGCCACGGTGCCCACTGCAGGCTTGGCCGCTACAGCCGCCCAGGTGGCAGCTACAGCCGCGGCGGAGGCCGCCGCTGCCGCAGAGCTGCACCGCACGGAGCAGCAGCTACAGCCCCACCTGCCGCAGCCGCACATGCTACAGCCCCACATGCTACAGCCCGCCGCCCAGGCCGCTGGACGCCAGCAGCGCTCGCCCTCTCCCCAAAGCGCCGCCGGCAGTGGCGGCGGCGGCGGCTGCGGCGGCAACGGCGAGGCTGGCGGCGGCGCCAGCGGCGGCGGCGGGCAGCGGCGGGTGGTGGTTCGGTGCACGACCACCTTTGACGCCGGTGCCGACGGCGGGCCGCCCACCGCCACCACCGTCGCCACCGCGGTCGACATGGCCGAGCCCGAGCTGGGTGCTGAGGCGGCCGAGGTGGGGGAGGAGGCTGAGGTGCGGGAGGAGGCGATGGGGCGGGGGGCTGCAGCACGGGCTGGGGGCAGCCCCTTACCGCCGGTGAGCCCTCAGCAGGAGGGCTGGGGGGGCGGCGGGCAGCACCAGCACCAACACCAACACCAGCACCAGCCCCCGGACCAGGACACGGACCAGGACACGGAGATGGTGCCGGCGACGGAGGATGACGGCGGCGAGGAGGGTGCTGCAGCAGCAGGAGCAGCAGCAGCAGCAGCAGCAGCAGCAGGAGAGGGCATAACGCTGGGCAGCTCCCGGCGGCTCGGGAGGGCGGCGGCGGCGGCGGCGGGCCGCAGCACGGGCAGCTCCCTTGGTCGGCTACAGCCGCGCCGGGCGGCGGTGGCAGCATCCGCACCGGCGGCTGTAGCGGGCCCGCGAGTCATCATCCGGACCAACATCCAGCAGCAGCAGCAGCAGAAGCCTGGTAGTACCGGCAGTAGCGGCGGGCCTGGCGGCGGGCCTGGCGGCGGGCCTGGCGATGACGGCGGGGGCGGCCCTGGTGGCCGCCTGGGTGGGGGCGATGATGAGGGCGACGGCTTCGGGCATTGGGGAGGCGGCGAGCCGCCCTTCAGCCGCCACGGCGACGACGACAACGGCGCACGCGGACACGCCCCTGACGGCGGCACAGCTTGGCGGCCTGGCGCTGGCGGCGGCGGCGTTGAAGGCTGCGGGTACGGGGCAGGCGGCGGCGGCGGCGGCCGCAGTAGCAGTGCCGGGCGGCGGCTGCGGCCGCTGCAGCCGCTGCCGCTGCAGCAGGACCTCCTGCTGCTGCTGCGCCGCCGCCACGGCATGCACCCGGAAGCACAGGGCGGCGGCGGCGGCGGCGGTGGCGGCGGCGGCGGCGGCGGTGGCGGCTATCAGGAGCAGCGGCTGCAGCAGGCGGCGCGTGTGCGGCAGCTGGTCGACCCCTGGGGGGCACCGCGCTGCTGGGACCGGCCTGATTCGCCGCCGCCGCAACACCACTGGCCTCAGCCGCCGCAGCAACAGCAGCAGCAGCAGCAACAGCAGCAGCAGCGGCGGCGGCGGGAGGAGGAGGTCCTCGGAAGCTTGGACGATGATCTGGGAGGGGCGGCGCAGCAACACCTGCTGTCGCCAGAGCGGAGCCCCCGCGCCGCCGCCGCCGCAGCAGCGGCAGCAGCAGGTGCGGCAGTAGCAGCAGCGGCGGATGCGCTGGACGCAACACCGGATCGCGGCATGGCCGGCGTGCCGCGCCCCGCGGTAGCTCCCACGGCGGCAGTAGCAGTGGTCGCCTACCAGCTGCCCCCGGCACCACGGCTGCTACAGCCGCAGGCGCAGCAGCTACAGCAGCTACAGCTACAGCCGCTGCCGCCGCTGCCCGTGCAGGCCTGGGCTGGCGGCATGCGTGCCCTCAGCCTCAAAGCCCTGGCGGAGGCGGAGGCGCTGCTGGTGCCGGCGGAGGAACAGCAGCAGCAGCAGCAGCAGCGGCAGCAGCAGCAGCAGCGGCAGCAGCAGCAGCAGCGGCAGCTACACGTGGGACAGCAGCCGCAGTCGGCAGCTGCGATGGGTCAGGGCGCACCAGGAGCGCTGGGCGGAGGCGGTGGCGGTGGCGGTGGCGGAGGCGGTGGCGGGTGGTCCATCTTCGTTTCGCCGCCGCCGCCGCTGCCGTTTGGCGCAGAGGCCGAATTCGAGGTGGAGGCGAAGGCGGAGGCGCCGCCGCCGCCGCCGCCAGGCCTGCCGCCGCGTGCCCGCTCCGCCGCGGCGGCCGTGTATGGTGCTGCCGGCGCCGCGGCGGCGGCGGCGCCGCCGCCGCTGCCATCGCCGCTGGCTACCGACCACTTGCCGCCGCGCGCGCGGTCTGCTGTTGACCCAGGTCACCGCGGCGGCGGCCTCGGCAGCGGCGGTGAATTTGTTGGCTTTGGCGGTGGCGGCGCCGCTGTGCCGCGGGTGGCGGCGGCGGCGGGGCGCTGGACGGGTGGCGGCAGCCAGCGCCCGCAGCAGTGGGCACATGACGTGGCAGCGGACGTGGCGGGTGCCGCCGCGCTGGGGCGTGACTGGGAGGCTGGGTATGTCGGTGACGTCGGTGTAGATCTTGAGGAGCAGGCGGAGGCAGAAGCTTACGACGCGGCGGCGGAGCAGCAGGAGCAGGAGCAGGAGGAGGAGCAGGCGGCGGCTCAGCGGGGCGCAGAGCTTGAGAACTCCGAGGAGGTGGGCGAGCAAGAGGAGGAGGTGGAAGGGGAACAGGAGGAGAAGGAAGAGGACGGGGAGCAGGAGGAGGAGGTGGAGGAGGCGGAGGAGGACGCCCGCGCCACTGCCCATGCCGGCGGGCAGCCGCCGCCGCCGCCGCAGCAGCAGCAGCAGCCACTGGGCGGGGTTGAGGGGTCCTGGCCTGACTGGGACCTGCAAGCGGAGGAGGAGGCGGCGGAGCTGCCAGATGCCGCCGCCGCTGTCGAGCTCGGGCTCACTCCGCCGCCACCGCCGCCGCCGCTGGTCTCGCGCTACGGCGGTGTGGCAGGCCTGATGCCCCCGGGTGGCCTCGGCGCAGCTGCAGGTGCAGCAGGAGCAACAGGAGCAGCGCCTGCACTAGCACACATTGAGTTTTTGGAGGGGCAGCAGCAGCAGCTGCGGCCAATTGACACAACTGGCGCAGCCGCTGTGGAGGGGCTTGCAGAGGCGGTGGCAGCAGCGGAGGCGGAGGAGGAGGAGGAGGAGGCGGAGGAGGAGGAGGCGGAGGAGGAGGAGGAGGAGGAGGAGGAGGAGGAGGGCAGGGCGCCAGAACGGGTTGTCATGCGGCAGCCGCCGCCGCAGCGGCAGCCGCAGCAACAACCGCAGCAGGAGCGGCCGCAGCCTGGACACCGACATCGGCAGCAGCAGCAGCAGCAGCAGCAGCAGCAGCAGCAGCAGCAGCAGGGGCGGCAGCAGCAGCAGCAGGCGCGGCTGCCGTTCCAGTCGCCACGGCCGCTCAAGCCGCAGCGGGCCCTGCGCCGCGAGCAACAGCAGCAGCAGCAGCAGCTGGAGATGCGGCTGCAACAGGCGGCGGCGGCGGCGGCGCAGCAGCAGCAGCAACAGCAGCAGCAGGCGTCGCAGGCGCAGCGGCAGCAGCGGCAGCACGTTGCGCAGCGGCAGCAGCGGCAGCAACCAGGGCACCAGCTGTTTGGCCGGGCAGGGCCGCCGATCGAGCCGCTCTTGCCAGTGGCGGCGGCGGGGGCGGCGGAAGGGCTCCCGGAAGCATTTGCAGCAGCAGCACGCACACCGCTGCCGCCGCCGCCATTGGCAGGGCTAGAAGCGGTGGGCAATGGATCGGGCGAGGCGCCGCCGGGGGGGCAGCCGCAGGCTCAGGCGCAGGCGCAGGCGCAGGCGCAGGCGCAGGCGCAGGCGCAGGCGCAGCCGCAGCCGCAGGCGCAGGCTCAGGCGCAGGCGCAGGCGCAGGCGCAGGCGCAGGCGCAGCCGCAGGCTCAGGCGCAGGCGCAGGCGCAGGCGGCCGGGCTGCAAGCGTCGACAGGGGGACGGCGGGCCGCGGTGGCGGGCTGGGCGGCGGGCGCGCCCGCTGGCGTGGTGGCGGCAGAGCTGACAATCATGTGCATCGAGGAACTGGAGGAGGCGGGGGCGGAGCTTGCTACTCTGGGCGGCGCTGACGACGGCGGTGCGGGTGGTGGTGGTGTTGTCGGTGCCGCCGCCGCCGCCGCCGCCACGCTGCGAGTCACCACGCTCGCTGCCGCCATCGTGGAAGAGCCCAGATCCAGTGGCTCGGTGTCGGAGCTTGGCGGTGATGTCGCCGGCGCCGATCGCGAGTGGGATGCAGGCGGCGAGGGCGCGAGGGGAGAGGACGCGAGGGAAGAGGATGCGGACGCGGCTGCCGGCGCCGGCGCCGACAGTCTTCTGCAGGAGGAGGAAGAGGAGGAAGAGGAGGGGGATCAGGACCAGGCGGAGGAGGAGCAGGGGGCGGAGCAGCGGGCGGAGCAGGGGCAGGACCAGGAGCCGGAGCAGGGGGCGGAGCAGCCGCGGCCCGCGGACTATAGCGCCGAGGGCGGCGCCGAGCTGGGCGGGTCGGAAGCGGGTTATCAGTCGCAACAGGAGCAGCAGGAGCAGGAGCAGGAGCCGCAGGAGGAGGCGGCGCCGCGCGGCTGCACTCGCAGTCGCAGCGGTGGCGGCTATGACCCGCCGCTGGTCGACGACGCCGACGGTGCCGCCGGTGCCGCCGCCACCGATGCCGGCGCCGCCGCCACCTATGCCGATGCCGATGCGGATACTGGGCTCGGCGACGGCCTTGGCGGTCTTGGAGGAGGCTTAAACAACCGCGACGGCCTGGGCGGGAAGGCTCTCAGCGGCTCCGACAGCGGCGACGGCTGGGCGGCGCTCCAGCCGCAATCGCAATCGCAGTCGCAGCAGACACATTCCCAGCGGCAGCCGTCACAGGAGGAGGATTCGGAGGACGTGGGCCGCCTGGAGGGCCGCCTGGGGTTCATGCTTGCGCCGCAGGCCTACGCCCGCGCCGCCGCCGCCGAGGCCGCCGCCGCCGAGGCGCAGGCGGAGGCCGCCGCCGCGGCGGCGGCGGCGACGGAGGCGTTCGCGGCGGCGGCGCTGATCGCGGAGGCGGGGGCGGACGAGGAGGCGGCGGGTGATGACGTGGCGACGGCGGCGGTGCGGCAGATGGCGGCGTTCGCGGCCGAGCTGGAGGCGTTGGCGGCCACGGCCAAGGCCCGCCGGGTGGGAGGGGCGGCTGCTGCTGGTGGCGGTGGAGGTGCGGCGGCGCCGCCAGCGCGCCTGCTGCCCCCACAGCCGCTGCTGCCGCCGCGGTGGGGAGCGCGGCAGGAGGCCGCGGCTGCTGCCGCGGCAACAGCGCAGGAACAGAAGGAGCAAGCGCAGCCGCCGCCACCTGCCGCTGCTGTATGTGAGTCTGCTGTATTTGAGTCGCCGCCGACGGTCTTCAGCGACTCGCCAGACCTTGTGCCGCCCGGTGCGGCCGCAACGGTCTGGGACGGTCTGGGTGAGGCGGCGGCGGCGGTGGCTGACGCGCTGACCTGGTCAGAGCCGGAGGAGGAGGATCAGGAAGAGGAGGGGGAGGAGGAGGGGGAGGAGGAGGGGGAGGAGGACTGGGTGGGTGGCGACGCCGAGCTAGCAGAGCCGGCGCAGACCGCTGAGACTGCTGAGCAACAGATGGAGGAAGCGGAGGGAGAGGAGGGAGAGGAGGAGCAGCACAAGCAGCACCAGCAGCTGTGGCGGCCTCGAGGTGCGGCCGGGCAGGTGGGGGGCGCGCGGCAGCCGTCGCGCCCGCGGGCCCGAGCACCAGCAGCGGCTGCTTGGCCGCCGCCGGCGGCGGCGGTGGCGCCGGCGGCGGCGCCAGTGGCGGCGGGGTCGCACAGCGAGCTGCCAGCTACCGACAGCTTCTCCGGCCCCGGGAGCGGAGGTGGTGGTGACGGCTTTGGTGGCGGCACGAGCGAGCTTGCCGGCAGTGATGAAGATGGCGGCGGCCGCGGCGGCGGAAGCTTCCGGGGTAATGCGGCCGAACTCTTTGCAGCCGCGTCTCCCAGTGCCAGGGCTGCCGGCGCCGCCGCCGCCGCCGCCGGCAGCCCCGGATATGATGGCAACAGCAGCGCCGGCGGCGGCGGAGGCAGCGGCGGCGACAGCGGCGGCGGCGGCGGCAGCAGGGGTGGCGGCGGCCGCACCGGCGGCGGCGGCGGCGGTGTGCGCTGGGTGGCGGGCGGCGGCCGGCTGCACGCAGTGGCGCTGGCGGCGGACCTGATGATGGCGGGCAGGGATGGCGGTGGCGGCGGTGGTGATGGAGGTGGAAGTGGTGATGGTGGAGGTGGTGGTGGTGCTGATGATGCTGGAGAGGTGGCGGCGGCGGCGCACGGCGGCGGCAGCGGTGGCGGCGGCGGCGCTGGTGATGGCACTACTACTGCTGCTGGTGGTGCTGGTGGTGATGCAGACCTGCTGTTCGATCCTAACCAGGTGGGTGGGTGGATGGGTGGCCGCTGCTGGCGTGTCGTTGAGGTGGTTGCGCTCGCGTGTGCCTTACATACGCTTAAGGACTTGATGCACTTGCACGCTCGTGTCCGGCTCGACTCTCGACCCGGCTGCGCCGCGGGCTTGCGCTTGGGCGGCAAGGGTGCAGGCAGGCACAGGCAGTGGCGCTCGCTTGCCCTCCCGCGCCCGCCCCCTTCCTTCCTGCGCCCGCGCCGCCCCCCCCCCTTCCTTCGTTCCTGCATCCCCCCCTCCAACCCCCAACCCCGCCACCTGATGCCAGCCTTCCCTACATATCCTTGCAACCCCCTCCCCGCCAACCCCCAACCCGCCGTTCCCGCCTGACGCACCCTGGCCCTGCCCTCTTCGCCGCTTCGCTGCCACCCCCACCCCCACCTCCACCCCCACCCCCGCCTCCACCCCCACACCCCCACCACCACCACCACCACCACCACCTCCACCTCCACACCTCCACCCCCGCCCCCACCCCCACCCCCCACCAGGTCCGAAGCGGCGCGCAGTCCGCAGCCGCCATGTCTCTGGCCGCCCACGCACACCCCCACCCCCACCCGCACCCGCACGAGGAAGAAGGCGGCCTCGGCGGCCCCGGCGGCCTCGTTACTGCCCCAGGATCAGGCCGCCCTGCATCGCCACAGCCGTCGCGGGAGCCACAGCCGCAACAGCACCGACAGCAGCAGCAGCAGCCGCCGCCGCACAGACAGCAGCAGCCGCAGCAGCCGCAACAGCAGCCGCACCGACAGCAGCAGCCGCAGCCGCACAGACAGCAGCAGCCGCCGCCGCAGGTGCGCACTCGCCGCGCGCTGGGTCGCCAGCACGCCTTCCGTCGAAGTGCTTCGCTGGACGCGGCGGCTCAAGGGGCAGTAGAGGCAGTAGAGGCAGTAGAGGCAGGGCATGGGGAGGAGTGCGCGGAGGCAGCTGCATCGCCCCATGCCCCAGCCGCCGCCGCCCCAGCCGCCGCTGGTGTTGCTGCCACGGCTCCTGCCGCCGCCGACGCCGCCGCTCGCACACCCGCAGCGGGCCTGTGGGCACCGGCGGGCGCGGGTGCTGGTAAGGCGCTGGCATTGCAGGGGGAGGAGGTGGAGGCGGTGCGGGGTGCGCAGGACGGTAAGGGAGGTAAAGAGTTTCAGCAGCAGCAGGGGCAGCAGCAGCAGCAGGGGCGGCAGGAGCAGCCGCCGCAAGGGGGCCGGCTGCGGCGCAAGCGCCGCACCGCAGATGAGCGGTTGCTGGAGGAGCAGGCGCAGCGGGAGGCGGAGGAGGAGGAGCGACGGCGGCGGCAGCAGCAGCAGCAGCAGCAGTGGCAGCACGAGGCGGACGCGGCGGAGATGGGGTCAGAGGAGGAGGAGGAGGGCGAGGCTGATGTACAGGAGGGAGAGGCGGAGGAGGAGCGTAGTGCGGGCGCCGGCACAGCGGCCCGCAAGCGCCGCCGCAGGCTCACAGCGTACACCGCCGTTTCCCACCTGCAGCCACCGCCTGTGCCGCCGCCAGGGCAGCAGGCGCAGGTGCCCCATACGCCCGGTGGCGCGGCTGCTACTGCCGCTGCCACCGGCGTCGCTACTGCTGCTACAGCCGCGGCCGCCACCACCACCACGGTCGGCACCGCCCACCAGCGCTCCAGCTGCCGGCGCCTGGGCCGCATGCACGCCATTCCCATCTCCCAGTTAATGCTGCTTCGTAGCCCGCAGCAGCACCAGCACCAGTACCAGCAGCACCAGCAACCTCATGCACGGGACGATGACCCCCAGCAGGCGCTTAGCCACCCGCACAGTCGCACGCCGCTGGGGCAGCCGGCTACTGCTGCAGCAGTAGCAGCAGTAGCAGCAGCCAACCTGCGGGAGCGGGAGCGGCTGAGGGCTGAGGCGGAGGTGGAGGCGCACCGATGGGAGCGGCTGCAGCAGCAGGCGGTGCAGGGCCCGCCGCTGATGCCGGCTGTGGCGGCCGAGGCAGCAGGTGATACAGCTGCTCCTGCTACTGCCGCCGCCATGCAGCGGCCGGCGGCGGCACTGACCGCAGCCGACCTGTTCCTTCCCTCCACGCCGGCTGCAGCTCCTGCTGCTGCTGACGATCACGATCACGATCACGCTCAAGTGGATTACATGGAGGTCGATGAGGTGCAGCAAGGCATTGCAGTCCGGCAGCAGCAGCAGCAGCAGCAGGCACGAGGAGCGCGTACGCCAGCTGCTACAGCCGTCGGCCCTGCAGTCGCCGTGACGCCCGCCGGCGGGCGGTCGCTGTTCCGCACGCCCGCGGCTGTAGCAGCCGGCGCGCTGACGCCGGCCGGCGGCACCGCAGCTGGTGTTGCTACTGCCACCACAGCCCGTAGGTCGCTGTTCAGTGGCATGCGGCGTGCCCCCCTCGGCAGTAGCAAGCGCCCGCTGCGGCTGATGCTCTCAGCGGCAGGTGCGCCGCCAGCGGCAGTAGCAGCTGCAGCTGCTGCGCCGGACGACACACAGCAGCTACAGCCGCCGGAGAAGCGCAACCGGCTACTGCCGGCTGCTGCACCCGCAGGCGCAGCGGCCGCTGGCACTGCAGTAGGTGATGGTGGGGCTGTGGGGGGTGCCAGGGCAGGGGCCGGTGCCAGAGCGGTGGGCGAAGGCGGGCCGCCGCCGCCGCTGGCGGCGCCGCCGGAGCGGCAGGAGCCAAAAAATGGGCTGCCCCCGTCGCTGAGTAAGCGCGCGGCGGGGGCGGACACCACAGCTACAGCCGAGGCAGCCGAGGCGGCTGCAGGCTTGGAGTCGGGACGGGGTGGCGGCGACACGTCACTGCTGGCGGCAGCAGCGGCCGCAAGGGTGGCCATCAGGGATGCGGGCACGTTGAAGACCGCCGGGGTGTTAGACGCACTGACGGCAGGAGCGGTGGCTGTAGCAGTCAGGCCGGCAGCCGCAGCAGGAGCGGTGGCTGTAGCAGCTAGGCCGGCAGCCACAGCAGCGCAGGCAGCCACGGTGGCACGGGGGGCGGCGGCGACCCTGCTGGCTGCGGCTGTAGCGCACGGCGGTGCAGCGCCGCTGGCGGCTGCAAGCGCTGGTGCTGCTACTGCTACTGCTGCGACTGCTGCTACTGCCGCCCCGGCCGAGGCGGCGGCAGCGGAGGCGGCGGGGCCGGCGGCGCCCACCGCGCCAGGCGCGCAGCCGTCGGACAGTGAAATGGGGACATGGGAGGGCGGGGCTGGAGAGGCCAGTGCAGGAGGCGGCGGCGCCGCCGCTGCCAGCGCCGCTGCCGCCAGCGGTGATGACAGTGCCGAGTCGGCGCCGCCTCCGTCGCATCCGCCTCCGCCGGTGCCTCTGCTTCCGCCGCTATTGGCGGCGGTGGCGCCGCCGCCGTCACCGGCAGTAGCATCGGGTGCGGATGCGGAGGCGGCGCCGGCGGCCGTGCAGCTACAGCCACATAGCGCAGCTACAGCCTCCGCCCAGCAGGCCATGCCGCCCATTTCAGACCTGGTGCCCTGGCCCCAGATTGAGGAGGAGGGTGAGGGGGAGGCAGGGGAGGAGGGCGAGGCAGGGGAGGAGAGGGCGGTGCAGTCAGGGGGCGAACCCCAACGAACCATCGAGGCGGCAGCAAGACCTTCAGGCACAGGCGCGGGCACAGGACCTGCAGGCACAGGCGCAGGCGAAGGCGAAGGCGAAGGCGGGCACAGGCCTGCAGCGACGCGTCCGCTGCTGTCGGGCGGCGCTCACGCCACCGCAACCGCAGCCGCCGCTGGCGGCGCCGCCACAGCACCCGCAGCCGCCGCTGGCGGCGCTGGCGGCGCCGGCGGCGGCGGCACTCATCACGCCCCAGCAGCCAGGCTGTCGGTGCGTGCCACCGCCAGTCGCGTGACTGTGACGGTGGCGCGGGGGTATATAGGTGGGGGCGGCGCAGGTGCCAACTGCGGGCCTACCTCTGCGGCAGCTGCATACGGCGGCGGTGGCGGCGGCGGTGGAGGTGGTGGTGGTGGCGGCGGCAGCGGCGGCGGCGGCGGCGGCAGCACAGCCAAGATCTCGCTGTCCAGAGAGGGGGGTGGCCCGGAAGGGCGACAAGGTAGGGGAAGAAGGCGCAGCCCCGCGCCGCCGCCGCCGCCGCCGCCGCAGCTGAACCGCTTCGTCGCCGCCGCCGGGCTGTCGTCATCTTCGTCGCCGTCGTCGCGCCGCCGGCCAGCTGCTGCACCTCCCCCAGCTACGGCAGCAGCCCAGCTACAGCCGCCGCGGCTACAGCCGCCGCAGCCACAGCCGCAGCCACAGCAGGCAGTACGGGTGCGCATCATGGGCGCACAGGCGCACACGCCTCAGCAGCAGCAGCAGCAGCAGCCGGAGCCACTGCTGCTCGGGGCCCCCCTGGCTGCTGCTGCTGCGCTGCTGCGGAGCGGCCTTGGGCGGCGGAGCCTTACAGCACAGGAGGAGGAGGCGGGGCAGCGGGCGCGCAATGCGGGTGATGGTGGTGTTGATGTTGATGTTGAGAAGGAGGAAGAAGAGGAAGAAGAGGAAGAGGAGGAGGAAGACGACGGAAGCTGCCTGGAGCAGCTGCCGGGCATGCCCTCGCCGCGCGGCAGCGTACAGCAGCAGCAGCAGCAGCAGCAGCAGCAGCAACCTGTGTCTGTACGGCAGCAGCAGCAGCCGCAGCGCCAGCAACAGCGCCAGCAGGGGGAAGAGGACGCGGAGGAGGAGGAGGAGGAGGAGGAGGAGGAGGAGGAGGAGGGGGTGGAGCAGGCGGTCGCCCAAGGCGGGGAGGGCGAAGGGGTTCATGCGGTGGCGGCCCCGGCGGTCGGCTCGGGCGGCGGTGGCGGCGGCGGCGGCGGCGAGGCGGCAGGAGGTGCTTATGGCGACGGCGGCGGCGGCGGTGAGGGAGTTTGGGGTGGTGAACTTGCGGCGGGCGCGGCGGAAGGCGGCCTGGCGGCGATGGCGGTGGTAGAGGCGGTGGTGGCTGGGTCATCCCCGTCCCAGGCGTCACTGCCGCTGCCGCCTGCTGCTGCCGCTACCGCTGTTGTCGCCGCCGCTGCCGCTGAGGAGGAAGGAAACGCGGCAGGGCGGGCGGAGCAGGAGCAGGAGGATGGGGAGGGGGAGGGGGAGGGGGAGGGGGAGGGGGAGGGCGAGGAGCAGCCCTCACAGCAGCCCTCACAGGCCCTGCTGCCTCAGCAGCAGCAGCAGTGGCAGCGGCCGGCCGCGCCAGGGCGGGGTGGCGGCGGCGGCGGCGGCGGCGGCGGACGCGTCGGGGGAAGGGCTGGCGGATATAGCGGCGGCGGCCTGCTGCCGGCGGCGGCGGCGGCGGCGGAAGCGGCGGCTGGTGCTGGCGGCAGAGGCAGAGGCAGAGGCGGCGGCGGCGGCGGCGGCGGCGGCCCAGGCCGCAGGCGTGTGACGCACAGCTGTCGGTCGGGGCTGACGCTGCCGGTGGCGCGTGTGCGCAAGGCCATGCGGCGGGGGCCCATGCGCGGCAGCCGCATCAGCGCAGGTGGGCGGTGTGTGTATGTGTGTGTGGCGGGGTTGGTTGGTGCAGGGGGTTGGTGTGTGGGGGGGGGTTATTCCAAACCCAAGCAAAAGTCCATGGGGAGGGGGTTGTGGTTACCAGCCCAAACTAAACCAAGCTAAAGGAAGCGGAGTCAAGCAATGCAGGCAAGGCGATACAACAAAACACTCATTAGGTTGAAGTAGTCGAAGGAGACGGGGGGTCGGGCGGGGCGGGCGGGTGGTGTTCAAGGCGCCGGGGGAAGGGGGCCCGCTGCTGGCTGTGGCTGGGTTCGTGTGGTTGGGCGGGTGCGTGCGTGTGTGATGGTAGAGTAGAGGCCTCTTCCTTGGGCTCGACCGCGGGATTGCTATGACGACGACCGTGTTGGGGGAGGTGAGTGGGGGCACCAAGCAGCAACGCGGCACCGTGCCGCCGCTCCCGCCGCACCGTGACTGCCCCGGTCAGCAGGTAATGCAGCACGCCTTTGAACGCATGATACACTGCACTGCACTGCGCGCCCCCTCCCCCTCCTGCCCCTCCTCCTGCCCCTGCCCCTGTCCCTCCCCCTGCCCCTCCTCCTGCCCCTCCTCCTCTTACCCCCTCCCCCTGCCCCTCCTCTTACCCCCCCCCCCTCCCTCCCCATCCCCCGCTGTGCCCCTGTCGCCCCCGCCCCCATCAGGCGCCCCGGTCTACCTGACGGCCGTGCTCGAGTACCTCACGGTGCGTGTGTGCGTGCGTGCGTGCGTGCGTGTGTGTGTGTGTGTGTGTGTGTGTGTGAGTGTGTGTGTGTGTGCGCGTGTGTGTGTGTGTGTGCATGTGGTACTGGGTGTGTGCGTGTGTGCGGGGAGAGGGGGTTACTGGTAAACAGTCCCGGTGAGAACAAACTGCGAAGAACGTGACTGCGCTGTTGCTGGGATTCGCAGCCGCCTATGCGAGCTACTGAACATCACCGTATTTGGGCGGGCTTGGACAATGGAGCGGCAGGTTGGCGACGGAGTCCAGAGCCGTCTTGAGCCATGTCAGCCTTGCGAGCCGCGCGCGGTCCCCATTACCGACTAAATCCCCACACTAGGATACTCACCTGGGCTCGGACAGAAGTGCGCCAGGTAGGAGCGTCCAACAGCAAGGCGCGACGGACGACGGGGAGAGGGGGGTGGCGCGAGGTGCAGCAGGCTGGGACTGCTGCTGCACCTGCACCTGCGGGTGCGGCGGTGCGGGTGTGGGTGTGCGGGTGTTGGTGCGGGTGTGGGTGTGCGGGTGTTGGTGCGGGGCTGCGGGCGGCACACCGGGCGGCACACTCACACAGGTTGCTGCTGTTGCACGGATGCACTGATGCACGGTTCGGTTTGGTCAAGTGCACCAATCTCGCCTCCCTTTCCGACTGCCTGCATGTCTCATCCGCCACTTCCTCCCCCCCCCCCCCCAGTTCTGGGATTTTGGGTTGCAATGGTCGCTTTGGTTTCTGGAACTACCCCCCACCCACACACACACACACACACTTCCCCCACACTCCCCCCACACTCAAAAGGCCGAGCTGCTGGAGCTGTCGGGTGACGTGGCGGCCCGGCACCGCCGCCGCCGCATCAGCCCCCGCCACATCTGTCTGGCGGTGCGTGATGAGGGCAGCTGCGTGCGTGCGCGTGTTATTCAAAGAGTTCATCACAAGGGAAAGAACAAACAAAACAAGGAACGTGTATGCGATGCGATGCGAGTAGTGTGTTGTGTTGGAGATCACAAGGGAGAGAACAGCAGACATAGGGCAATGCAGAGTAGTGTGTGGTTGCGTGCAACACGCAGCCAGCCGCGGCAGCGCGGAGGAGGGGGTGGAGCAGGTTGAAGCCTCCGCCACACGCTAGCTGCTACAGGACGTATGCTATCTCGCCCCTTGCCATGTTCCGCCACACGCTAGATACGGTAGCTGCAACGCTTGATGCCACGCAGCAGCAGGCCTCCAGCAGCTCCTCGCTCGCCAGCGCGCTGCTGCCCCGGGTGCTCACGCGCCGTGTGGCACAGCACATGCGACACGTTGTGACAACTATACGCACGGATCCAGACTCAGATCCGGATTCAGATGCATGTTGCGGTCATTTTCGCATTGCCACGTTGATGGGGGGAAGGGGGCTCAATCCATCGCCACCAACCCCTCCTCCCCCTCCCCCCTGATGCCGCCTCTCCTCTCTCTACTGTAGGTCCGCGGCGACCCCGAGCTGGACCGCCTGTTTGCGGGCGTGGTGCTGCCGGCGGGCGGCGTGCTGCCGCACATACAGCCGCAGCTGCTACTGCCGCCGGCGGCGGCGGCGGCGGCGGCGGGGGCGGCGGCGGCGCCCAGCGCAGGGAAGAAGGCGAAGCAGGGCAGAGAGGGCGAGGAAGGCAGCTAGGCGCATCGGGTGGCTAATGACACGGACGACGTGATCGGCACTTGGCGGCGGACTAAGACATGTCGTGGCGCTTGGTTTGATGAGATCGATGTTGCATGCTGGATTGGAGCTGATAACTGTGTTGGCTGTCTGGATTGGAGCTGGCTGTGTGTGTGGTCTCAAGAAGCAGGAATGACATGTTCCTGAGGTTTCAGTTGCTGAGTGCAGAAATTCCCCTGCGTAATATGTGGTCTGGATTGGATCATGGAATAGGAGGGAACCGGGGAAGGGGGCCCAACCGAATAAGTGGCGTGCCACACACACACTCAGTTCCCACACACAAGTAAGGCCTGCCTGTCAGAAGTCCCCACTTTGCCCTCCTCACAATCGACCATAACGCCAAAACAGCGTGTGCAGTAGTGTCTTATACTTAGGGGGCTTTCACACGTGACATGCGAAGCCGGCTTCGACCCCGAATCCGGGTCGAAGCCGACCCCGAAACCGACTTTGAATCCGACTCCCGAATCCGGGGTCCCCCCCCGGATTCGCGAAGCCGGCTTCAACATTTCATAGTCGGTTTCGATGCCTTTCAGTATTTTATATAAATATACTATCATAGTTCTATACCTTCAGTTGTCCCCTGCTCGCTGGGACAACTTGTGAACCAGAATGCCGAAGAGAAGCTGCCTGACCGAGTAAAATTGGTATTGTCTCGATCGCTAGGTGCAACGTACGACAATACATCATTGGAAACAATAGCCAGTAGGAAGCTCTGCTCTGTGCCGCATAGTCGCGCGCCCACCGCTTCAGAACATGCTTCTCCCACAGCCCCGCTCGCTTCTCCTTGTAAATAACCTTTTTTTCTACGCGTTATCTTTGTTTTAATTGCTCGAACGCTCCACAAGCGTCGCTGGCGGCGCTCGCGAGGCAATGTCGCCCTGATTGTGGAAAAGAGGCAGCGCCTCGAGCAAAACTTGTTACGAGCTTCTTATTGATATCTTATAACGAGTATTTAGGGGGCCGAACATAATAAATAACGTGGGTGGCGCCAGCATATGCATGGCTATGAAGAGCCGAAGCAAAGAGACGCGAGGCGTCATTGTAGAAAGATAGTACTATATACTTTATGAAAGTTACAATGTAAAACTCAGCGAAGCCACTCCATGACTAGTCGGCTTCGCTCTGCACCGCGTGTGAACTGGATTCGCCGGCGAAGCCGGCTTCGCCCCGAAGCCGGATTCCCACGTGTGAAAGCCCCCTTATTACAGTTATCACCTTGATGGTGCTGACCAGCCCCCCCCCGTGTCCAAGGTCTGTTCGAACCGGCAGCCATATATAAGCAAATTAGCAAACGCCTTCTTGCATGTGACCTATAGCCCCTTCCGACTGAACAGCCGCCGCCGCAGCAGCAGCAGCAGGGCCCGGCGGCACTGCCAACCTGCACCCCGGGACCCCCCATAATAAACTGGAATGAAGTATCCCCCCTCACAAACACACCTTGTAGTAGTTCAAACTTTCTCCATGCAAGCCATACAGAGCAGTCTTAGCTGCTGTGGTCATCACGTCCGCGCACACACGTACATTACTCACCTGGACTTCACACGCCCGTGCCGGTGGAATGCCGTGCCGGCATTCTGTCGTGACACCCCTTTCCCACGCTAGCACACACGGGACGTGTGTGTAGCGTGTGGTATTGACCTTCTCCCCTGTCCACAGGTATAGGCGCATACTTCCCGCTCGGGCCGTAACCCTGAACGTATTGTCTAAGTCGCTTGTGCCCTCTGTCACGGCTGCAGGCCTGAACCTGCACCACCCGTCCAGGGCACGTATTCAGCCCTCGCCTGCTATCCTACCCGCCTAGACTCCAACAGGGAATCCCTGCCGCGAGTAAAACAGCTACCGGCGTCCTCATACGGCGGCGATGGGCACTGGTGAGAACGGAAGAGCCCCCTTTCAGTGTGCGGCACGCCTCATGACCCCGGGACAAAGCGTTAAAATTGCGATAAAATTGTCCGGTTGTGTATTGGTGGCCGCTGACGCTTTCTTGACCGACAACCCCGTCCTTAAGTAGGTGTCCCGTGTCCCATATCGTAATCATCGAGGACTGCGTGAGAGCCTCCCGCCTCCTCCATCTGGACTGCCGTCGCCTGTACAATATCCCTCCCCTCCCGCCCCCTTGAGGACAAAGGAGCGCCAATGTGTCCGGCGGGTTACATCCTCTTGGGGCCCGCCGCATTGGCGCCCCGATGTTGCGGCACAAGCACATGCACTACCATTTTCTGAGGCCTCATCCTTCTCACGCCGGTGCTCCCGCCCACCACGGCCGCCACGGCCACTTCCTCCCGCCTGCACCGCCGCTTCCACCCATCACCGCAGCAGGCGCTGTATCCATCTGTAACAATAGGATTATCAGCTAGCGTGATAAGGGGACGTATCTCCCGTTAGCAAGAAAGAAAGGTTACACTGGACCGTAGGTCCTAGCGTGGATTAACGGAGAATTGTCTGCGAGCGCAACCCTAGCACTGTCAGACTAACTCTACGATTCTTCACCACCGTATCCTAGCCACCATCATATCCTAGCACAACCAAGCCACCCTATCCTAGCCATCACCCTATGCCGCTAGGGAAACGCCGCATTAAAGCTGCGGAGCACTGCCAGTTAGCGCAACTTGCCAGAGCCTGGCGCTCCTGTTTTACGACCACCAACTTCGGACTCTGCCTGCACCACGACCTATTTCATTCGTGGGATCACCGATCGGTCTCTCACCAATCTTACGCCCGTGCATAATTGGGCTTCATCCGGATTCGAACCCGGGTCCCTTCAGCCATTAGGACGTATCAAATCGCTAATCGAATAAACGAATTAACAACTGGTGATACGTATCTCCCGTTACACCATCCCGCAAAAGCCAAGACCCACTACGGGGCAGCTACCTGGTCACAGGGGAGCAGGAGACACTCAGGGTCTGCGACGGCACACTCGAAGGCGACCAGTACGAGCACGTGGACTGGATGGCACCGCTGGAACCGCTGGAACCGCCCCAGTTAGCGTTCAAGATGCACGGCCGCACGGTCCAGAGCGATGAGCAGCTGCATACCGGCATGGTGCTGTTGGGCGGTTGGACGGTTAGCTCGATGCTGTCACCACAGGTGCCGAGCGCCCACATGCGATTATTGCAGCTCACACGGAAGAGAAAGGCCTGACTGGTCGAATTGAGGCCCTTGCAAATCTGGGTGGCCAAAGCCTGATCGGCGCATGTGTACAAAGCTCCGGTTGAGGAAGAGACGCTGATGGAACTGTACACGGACGCCTTGGGGGCGGCCAGGAAAGCATTCCAGGTCTGGCACTGGGCCGAGCCTGAAGCGTACGCTTTGCCCGACTCAAAGAACTGGCTGTACGACACAGCTGCGTGCGTGCATGCATGGCAGGGCGGAGTGCCTTCAGCGTAGGGCGGGCTGTGCAAGACGCCCGCACCAATGCGTGTTCAGCGTGCGGCTTGCCCCAGTCCCTGGCCCCTTGCCCTCCGCCATCACGTCTGGCTGCGTGCTTACCGCCGGTGCTTTCGCAGGTCTTGCTGACGGTGCTGTAGCCGTACCCGGCCGCGCAGGCACACGTGTAGGTGGTCAGCCCCGTGGGATTGCACTGGGTCGCCTTGCCGGCGTTGATGCCGCAGGGATCGCTGGTGGTGCAGGGGTCTGCGGGCGGCAGGGCGGGCGCAAGCATACATGGGGAGGGACTGTCGGGCGGGGACACTCGGGAGCCAGAATAAATACATCGCCCGCCGGATAGGGTAGGCTTCAGACGCCAATGGCATGCCCACAGCTCTATACACACTGGATGGGTACCTGACCCACGGAGGACGGAGCACCAACCGACTGGGGACTTACGCGAGCAGGTCTTGGTGGCGGCGTCGTAGTTGTTGTAGTTGGGTGCGCAGGCGACGGAGAAGGAGCCGATGGTGTTGGTGCAGATGACGGTGGGGCTGGTGTAAGCGGTGCACTCGTTGATGTCTGGGGCCAGCGGCAATAATCCGCGGTGGCTTAGCTTGCGTAGCAGCGGCAGGGGAGTGCACAATACGAGGCACGACAAGACAAGCTCCAGCCACTTGTCCACCAACCCCGACACTGAGACCGAGGGAGACCCACCGTAGCACTTGTTGGCACTTGGGGTGTAGTTTTCATAGCCGGCGGCGCACACCGCCGTGAAGGAGCCCTCGGTGTTGGTGCACACAATGGATACGTCGGCACCGGTGCACTCGTTGATGTCTGCGGCATGCCATGCGGCAGGACAGCGAGCAGTGGTCGGGGTTCAGCTGGTGCCGCCACGCCCAAGCCCTAGCCACCCATCAGGAATGCACTCAACCATCTCCGGAATAACCCACCGGTGCACTTTTTCGTGGTTGGATTGTAGTCCTCATAGCCTGTGGCGCAGCCAACCGTGAAGCCGCCTGCCGTGTTGACGCAGACAACTGACGGATCTGAGCCGGCGCACTCGTTGATGTCTGCAGGGACCATCATGTATGCGCAGGAGGGACTCTTGGAGCATGGTGTGAACTTACGGCTGTAAGTGGAGTATGGTGCGGGGGAGCAGGCACATAAAACCCATGGGTGCAATCCCACCCTTACCAGAACAGCTCATCGAGGAAGAATCAACGACCAATGACTCGTAGCCGGGAGCACAGCTGGCGCTGTAGCTGCCGGGCGTGTTAGTGCAGATGACCGTGTTGTCAGCTGTGAGGCACTCATTAATGTCTGAGGGGGTGCGGCGCGGCATCAGCCAAGGGACGACCACGCACACGTCAGCGGCGGCCAACTGACATGGCTATATATCAGAGGTGTTCATACTAGGTGCTCACCGGTGCAGGTGCGAATGGAGGCGACGTAGGTGGTGTAGCCGGGGGCGCACTCATCGGTGTAGGAGCCCTTGGTGTTGGTGCACACAACGGAGACATCGGCACCGGTGCACTCGTTCACGTCTGCGGGCGGGTGGAAAGGATGGGTTCGCCGGGGGTTAGGGGCTAGGTGGGGTTGGGTAAGCAAGGCAAAGACGCAAGTTCGGGACAGTTGCTCAGGTTCAGGTGTTCAGGTGTGCATGTGTAGGTGTTCAGGATGCGCAAGGTTGGCGGGGATGGACAGCACGCCGCCGGCTGGCCACTTGGCTTGGGCCTCTGCCGTGCTAGACTGGTGGTGTACTGCCTAAGGCCGCTTGCGCAAAGACTCACCAGTGCAGGTGCGGGTGGAGGGGTCGTAGGTTTCGTAACCGTCAGCGCAGACCTCGGTGAAGCCACCGGGGGTGTTGGAGCAGACCACGGAGGCATCGGCGTTGGCGCACTCGTTGACGTCTGCGCAGCAGGGCGACGCGCGGGCGGCAGAGTGAGCTCACCACCGATAGTTTGCTCGGAGCGAGACGCGCAAGACTGGCGTCGTGCACACGCCAGCATGCAGGAGGAGGTAGCTTGGTGACCGCGGGCCAATTCATGATGCCCCCAATCGTGGTTCACCGGTGCAGGCACGGGCCGTGGAGTCGTAGCTCTCGTAGCCGTCAGCGCAGACCTCGCTGAAGGATCCAGGGGTGTTGGTGCAGACAACGGAGGCATCGGCGTTGGCGCACTCGTTGATGTCTGGGGCGTGATGATGGTATCCCATCTTCACGCCCCAGACATCAACGAGTGCGCCCAAGCAAGCAAGCAATTCGCTAAATTCGCTCACCCGTGCAGGTCAGGCCGTCACCCGAATAGCCAGTCTTGCAGGCGCACGTCCTGGAGCCGATGGTGTTGGTGCAGGTGGCGTCGGCAGAGCAGCCGCCGTTGCCGGTCAGGCACTCATCCACGTCTGTGGATGGGCGGGCAGGCGGACGGGCGAGCGGGTGCGTGGGAGGGCGGTCGTACACACGCACGGTCGTGGGCAGGCAGGGCACGAGGGTGTGTGCATTCACAGTAGTGGTAGTGGTGAGCGAGCGAGCCTCCGATACGGGTTACTGGGGTTGTAGCGAGGCTGGTTGATGGTATAGTGAGGGTCCAGCCGGCAGGGCAAACAAGATAGAAACCACGCGAGCAAGCAATCGAGCAAGCAATCTAACGGCTGCACTTGTCGCGCGCGCCTCAAGCAATCAAGCAATCAAGCAATTCGCTCACCCGTGCAGGTCAGGCCGTCACCCGAGTAGCCAGTCTTGCAGGCGCACGTCCTGGAGCCGATGGTGTTGGTGCAGGTGGCGTCGGCAGAGCAGCCGCCGTTGTCGGTCAGGCACTCATCCACGTCTGTGGATGGGCGGGCAGGCGGACGGGCGAGCGGGTGCGTGGGAGGGCGGTCGTACACACGCACGGTCGTGGGCAGGCAGGGCATGCACGAGGGTGTGTGCATTCACAGTAGTGGTAGTGGTGAGCGAGCGAGCCTCCGATACGGGTTACTGGGGTTGTAGCGAGGCTGGCTGATGGTATAGTGAGGGTCCAGCCGGCAGGGCAAACAAGATAGAAACCACGCGAGCAAGCAATCGAGCAAGCAATCTAACGGCTGCACTTGTCGCGCGCGCCTCAAGCAATCAAGCAATTCGCTCACCCGTGCAGGTCAGGCCGTCACCCGAGTAGCCAGTCTTGCAGGCGCACGTCCTGGAGCCGATGGTGTTGGTGCAGGTGGCGTCGGCAGAGCAGCCGCCGTTGCCGGTCAGGCACTCATCCACGTCTGTGGATGGGCGGGCAGGCGGACGGGCGAGCGGGTGCGTGGGAGGGCGGTCGTACACACGCACGGTCGTGGGCAGGCAGGGCACGAGGGTGTGCGCATTCACAGTAGTGGTGAGCGAGCGAGCCTCCGATACGGGTTACTGGGGTTGTAGCGAGGCTGGTTGATGGTACAGTGAGGGTCCAGCGGGCAGGGCAAACAAGATAGAAACCACGCGAGCAAGCAATCGAGCAAGCAATCTAACGGCTGCACTTGTCGCGCGCCTCAAGCAAGCAATCAAGCAATTCGCTCACCCGTGCAGGTCAGGCCGTCACCCGAGTAGCCAGTCTTGCAGGCGCACGTCCTGGAGCCGATGGTGTTGGTGCAGGTGGCGTCGGCAGAGCAGCCGCCGTTGCCGGTCAGGCACTCATCCACGTCTGTGGATGGGCGGGCAGCAGGCGAACGGGCGAGCGGGTGCGTGGGAGGGCGGGGCGCACACACGCACGGTCGTGGGCAGGCAGGGCATGCACGAGGGTGTGTGCATTCACAGTAGTGGTAGTGGTGAGCGAGCGAGCCTCCGATACGGGTTACTGGGGTTGTAGCGAGGCTGGCTGATGGTATAGTGAGGGTCCAGCCGGCAGGGCAAACAAGATAGAAACCACGCGAGCAAGCAATCGAGCAAGCAATCTAACGGCTGCACTTGTCGCGCGCGCCTCAAGCAATCAAGCAATTCGCTCACCCGTGCAGGTCAGGCCGTCACCCGAGTAGCCAGTCTTGCAGGCGCACGTCCTGGAGCCGATGGTGTTGGTGCAGGTGGCGTCGGCAGAGCAGCCGCCGTTGCCGGTCAGGCACTCATCCACGTCTGTGGATGGGCGGGCAGGCGGACGGGCGAGCGGGTGCGTGGGAGGGCGGTCGTACACACGCACGGTCGTGGGCAGGCAGGGCACGAGGGTGTGCGCATTCACAGTAGTGGTGAGCGAGCGAGCCTCCGATACGGGTTACTGGGGTTGTAGCGAGGCTGGTTGATGGTACAGTGAGGGTCCAGCGGGCAGGGCAAACAAGATAGAAACCACGCGAGCAAGCAATCGAGCAAGCAATCTAACGGCTGCACTTGTCGCGCGCCTCAAGCAAGCAATCAAGCAATTCGCTCACCCGTGCAGGTCAGGCCGTCACCCGAGTAGCCAGTCTTGCAGGCGCACGTCCTGGAGCCGATGGTGTTGGTGCAGGTGGCGTCGGCAGAGCAGCCGCCGTTGCCGGTCAGGCACTCATCCACGTCTGTGGATGGGCGGGCAGCAGGCGAACGGGCGAGCGGGTGCGTGGGAGGGCGGGCGCACACACGCACGGTCGTGGGCAGGCAGGGCATGCACGAGGGTGTGTGCATTCACAGTAGTGGTAGTGGTGAGCGAGCGAGCCTCCGATACGGGTTACTGGGGTTGTAGCGAGGCTGGCTGATGGTATAGTGAGGGTCCAGCCGGCAGGGCAAACAAGATAGAAACCACGCGAGCAAGCAATCGAGCAAGCAATCTAACGGCTGCACTTGTCGCGCGCGCCTCAAGCAATCAAGCAATTCGCTCACCCGTGCAGGTCAGGCCGTCACCCGAGTAGCCAGTCTTGCAGGCGCACGTCCTGGAGCCGATGGTGTTGGTGCAGGTGGCGTCGGCAGAGCAGCCGCCGTTGCCGGTCAGGCACTCATCCACGTCTGTGGATGGGCGGGCAGCAGGCGGACGGGCGAGCGGGTGCGTGGGAGGGCGGTCGTACACACGCACGGTCGTGGGCAGGCAGGGCATGCACGAGGGTGTGTGCATTCACAGTAGTGGTAGTGGTGAGCGAGCGAGCCTCCGATACGGGTTACTGGGGTTGTAGCGAGGCTGGCTGATGGTATAGTGAGGGTCCAGCGGGCAGGGCAAACAAGATAGAAACCACGCGAGCACGCAAACGATAAAGCAATCTAACGGCTGCACTTGTCGCGCGCCTCAAGCAAGCAATCAAGCAATTCGCTCACCCGTGCAGGTCAGGCCGTCACCCGAGTAGCCAGTCTTGCAGGCGCACGTCCTGGAGCCGATGGTGTTGGTGCAGGTGGCGTCGGCAGAGCAGCCGCCGTTGCCGGTCAGGCACTCATCCACGTCTGTGGATGGGCGGGCAGCAGGCGGACGGGCGAGCGGGTGCGTGGGAGGGCGGTCGTACACACGCACGGTCGTGGGCAGGCAGGGCATGCACGAGGGTGTGTGCATTCACAGTAGTGGTAGTGGTGAGCGAGCGAGCCTCCGATACGGGTTACTGGGGTTGTAGCGAGGCTGGCTGATGGTATAGTGAGGGTCCAGCCGGCAGGGCAAACAAGATAGAAACCACGCGAGCACGCAAACGATAAAGCAATCTAACGGCTGCACTTGTCGCGCGCGCCTCAAGCAATCAAGCAATTCGCTCACCCGTGCAGGTCAGGCCGTCACCCGAGTAGCCAGTCTTGCAGGCGCACGTCCTGGAGCCGATGGTGTTGGTGCAGGTGGCGTCGGCAGAGCAGCCGCCGTTGCCGGTCAGGCACTCATCCACGTCTGTGGATGGGCGGGCAGCAGGCGGACGGGCGAGCGGGTGCGTGGGAGGGCGGTCGTACACACGCACGGTCGTGGGCAGGCAGGGCACGAGGGTGTGCGCATTCACAGTAGTGGTGAGCGAGCGAGCCTCCGATACGGGTTACTGGGGTTGTAGCGAGGCTGGTTGATGGTACAGTGAGGGTCCAGCGGGCAGGGCAAACAAGATAGAAACCACGCGAGCAAGCAATCGAGCAAGCAATCTAACGGCTGCACTTGTCGCGCGCCTCAAGCAAGCAATCAAGCAATTCGCTCACCCGTGCAGGTCAGGCCGTCACCCGAGTAGCCAGTCTTGCAGGCGCACGTCCTGGAGCCGATGGTGTTGGTGCAGGTGGCGTCGGCAGAGCAGCCGCCGTTGCCGGTCAGGCACTCATCCACGTCTGTGGATGGGCGGGCAGCAGGCGAACGGGCGAGCGGGTGCGTGGGAGGGCGGGCGCACACACGCACGGTCGTGGGCAGGCAGGGCATGCACGAGGGTGTGTGCATTCACAGTAGTGGTAGTGGTGAGCGAGCGAGCCTCCGATACGGGTTACTGGGGTTGTAGCGAGGCTGGCTGATGGTATAGTGAGGGTCCAGCCGGCAGGGCAAACAAGATAGAAACCACGCGAGCACGCAAACGATAAAGCAATCTAACGGCTGCACTTGTCGCGCGCGCCTCAAGCAATCAAGCAATTCGCTCACCCGTGCAGGTCAGGCCGTCACCCGAGTAGCCAGTCTTGCAGGCGCACGTCCTGGAGCCGATGGTGTTGGTGCAGGTGCGTGGCGTCGGCAGAGCAGCCGCCGTTGCCGGTCAGGCACTCATCCACGTCTGTGGATGGGCGGGCAGCAGGCGGACGGGCGAGCGGGTGCGTGGGAGGGCGGTCGTACACACGCACGGTCGTGGGCAGGCAGGGCATGCACGAGGGTGTGCGCATTCACAGTAGTGGTGAGCGAGCGAGCCTCCGATACGGGTTACTGGGGTTGTAGCGAGGCTGGTTGGTGGTACAGTGAGGGTCCAGCCGGCAGGGCAAACAAGATAGAAACCACGCGAGCAAGCAATCGAGCAAGCAATCTAACGGCTGCACTTGTCGCGCGCGCCTCAAGCAAGCAATCAAGCAATTCGCTCACCCGTGCAGGTCAGGCCGTCACCCGAGTAGCCAGTCTTGCAGGCGCACGTCCTGGAGCCGATGGTGTTGGTGCAGGTGGCGTCGGCAGAGCAGCCGCCGTTGCCGGTCAGGCACTCATCCACGTCTGTGGATGGGCGGGCAGCAGGCGGACGGGCGAGCGGGTGCGTGGGAGGGCGGGCACACACACGCACGGTCGTGGGCAGGCAGGGCATGCACGAGGGTGTGTGCATTCACAGTAGTGGTAGTGGTGAGCGAGCGAGCCTCCGATACGGGTTACTGGGGTTGTAGCGAGGCTGGCTGATGGTATAGTGAGGGTCCAGCCGGCAGGGCAAACAAGATAGAAACCACGCGAGCAAGCAATCGAGCAAGCAATCTAACGGCTGCACTTGTCGCGCGCGCCTCAAGCAATCAAGCAATTCGCTCACCCGTGCAGGTCAGGCCGTCACCCGAGTAGCCAGTCTTGCAGGCGCACGTCCTGGAGCCGATGGTGTTGGTGCAGGTGGCGTCGGCAGAGCAGCCGCCGTTGCCGGTCAGGCACTCGTTCACGTCTGTGGATGGGCGGGCAGGCGGACAGGCGAGCGGGTGCGTGGGAGGGCGGTCGTACACACGCACGGTCGTGGGCAGGCAGGGCACGAGGGTGTGCGCATTCACAGTAGTGGTGAGCGAGCGAGCCTCCGATACGGGTTACTGGGGTTGTAGCGAGGCTGGCTGATGGTATAGTGAGGGTCCAGTCGGCAGGGCAAACAAGATAGAAACCACGCGAGCAAGCAATCGAGCAAGCAATCTAACGGCTGCACTTGTCGCGCGCGCTTCAAGCAAGCAATCAAGCAATTCGCTCACCCGTGCAGGTCAGGCCGTCACCCGAGTAGCCAGTCTTGCAGGCGCACGTCCTGGAGCCGATGGTGTTGGTGCAGGTGGCGTCGGCAGAGCAGCCGCCGTTGCCGGTCAGGCACTCATCCACGTCTGTGGATGGGCGGGCAGCAGGCGGACGGGCGAGCGGGTGCGTGGGAGGGCGGGCGCACACACGCACGGTCGTGGGCAGGCAGGGCATGCACGAGGGTGTGTGCATTCACAGTAGTGGTAGTGGTGAGCGAGCGAGCCTCCGATACGGGTTACTGGGGTTGTAGCGAGGCTGGCTGATGGTATAGTGAGGGTCCAGCCGGCAGGGCAAACAAGATAGAAACCACGCGAGCACGCAAACGATAAAGCAATCTAACGGCTGCACTTGTCGCGCGCGCCTCAAGCAATCAAGCAATTCGCTCACCCGTGCAGGTCAGGCCGTCACCCGAGTAGCCAGTCTTGCAGGCGCACGTCCTGGAGCCGATGGTGTTGGTGCAGGTGGCGTCGGCAGAGCAGCCGCCGTTGCCGGTCAGGCACTCGTTCACGTCTGTGGATGGGCGGGCAGGCGGACAGGCGAGCGGGTGCGTGGGAGGGCGGTCGTACACACGCACGGTCGTGGGCAGGCAGGGCACGAGGGTGTGCGCATTCACAGTAGTGGTAGTGGTGAGCGAGCGAGCCTCCGATACGGGTTACTGGGGTTGTAGCGAGGCTGGCTGATGGTATAGTGAGGGTCCAGTCGGCAGGGCAAACAAGATAGAAACCACGCGAGCAAGCAATCGAGCAAGCAATCTAACGGCTGCACTTGTCGCGCGCGCCTCAAGCAAGCAATCAAGCAATTCGCTCACCCGTGCAGGTCAGGCCGTCACCCGAGTAGCCAGTCTTGCAGGCGCACGTCCTGGAGCCGATGGTGTTGGTGCAGGTGGCGTCGGCAGAGCAGCCGCCGTTGCCGGTCAGGCACTCGTTCACGTCTGTGGTGCAGTCGGGCCCCGTCCAACCGGCGTTGCAGCCAGTGCTGGGGGCTTTGCATTTGCCGGCGGGGTTGGAGCAGACTGCGCCGTTCACGCATGGGGGGTTGCAGGTGGGGACTCTGCAGGCGGGCAGTCCCATGGTGCTGACGGCGGGCCAGGTTCCGTCGGCCCGGCAGGTCACCCACACGGGGGGGGTCTTGGGTGTGTTGGTGCCGCAGTCCACCCGCACCCGGTCGCCTGGCGCCACGGAGGTCGACGACCGAGTGTTGCCGATGGTGGACACGGTGTACTGCGGTGGGAGTGGAACGAAGGCACAATATGTTTATGCATGCACATAGGCCAAGCGGGACGGGGACTGATGATGATGTGGGGCAGGCGCATGAGTGCATCGAGGCATGCAGGCACGCAGCAGTAGCAACAGGGCTCCCACGCATGTCCCTCGCCCAACCGTCGCCCGTACGTACGGTGGAGCACCGGCAAGGTATGGCACTTCAGTGCCTTGTCGTCGACCCCTGTCCTCGGCTCTCTGTCCCCCCAGCAGACAGCAGATATAGGTGGCTAACACCCCCCCCCCCGCACACGCACCCCGTCCACATACTCCACATGGATGGTTACCCCCTAGTTGTTTTGATTTACTTTCTGTAAAGGAATCCCAACCTCCTCCTTTGACAGTCAGGTGACAGTCAGGTGGGCACAAGTGGAAGACTAGAAGGGTAGGTGTCGGGTGGCACTTGCCTCATTACCGATTGCTGCGCTCAGGACTGAAATGGCGCAGGATCTGCAGGCGAAGGCGTGATGGTGGCAGCAGAATGAGCAGGCGCAAGCAGTCGTAAAGGGGGGGGCAGCACCGGGGGGGGGACAGGGCGACATCGGACACGACGACGCGGTGTGAGCAGCAGGCTAAGCAGGCGCAAGCTGTGGCGGTAGAAGACATTCTACTCCACAAAATTACACAATCCCTACGGACGCCGCCCTGGGATATCTGGATTTGTCTTTTCCTACCGATGCTCCTACTACACAAGCAGGGCGCGGCGCACCCGTATGTTCCTAAGCTAGGGGACGGACAGACCGCCGCGAGCGACATGCATCGGGCGCGTGCGTTGCTCTTTCGCCTCCTGCCTGTTTGTTGCTGCCAGCCATATCACTTACGTAACAGAAGCGGCGCTACGCCGCGCACTCTGCGATGACTCGGCGGCCCCTGTTGAGAATAATGAACGAATCGGACCGATGCATGGTAATACCCCAAAGCGGTGCGCAAGTCGCCAATGAATAGCAAACACGGCTCACCATTGAACCCGATGGACGGGTTGCGCAGTGCCAGCGCGCCGGTAGCGAGGAAAGCGACGAGCGCAAAGGCCAGACTGGCGCGCGAGCGCGGCAGCGCCACGCCGGCAGCCTGTCTGTACATCTTCTCCCTCATCTTAAGCGCGCGCAGTAACTTGTGGTTGGGGTAGTGGAGACGGCAAGCTTTATATACCGATCGCGAATGCTCGCTCGGCCGGTTTTCAAAAACTGCGTACGCTTGGGAGGGCGGCGGGGTAGGCGGGGTCGGCGCCTTGCGCCGGCTTATGAGAACCGCATTCACATGTGAGGAGAAAATATATAACAATTTGGTTGGCGCTGAGGCCTCGTTTCATGCCGCATGTTGTCGGACAGCCGTGGTTGCGGCCGCCGTGCGAGGTTTCTTCAATTGGGAGGGGTCGGCGCCTTGCGCTGGCTTATGCAAACCACATTTACATGTAAAGATAACACGAATCCATTGTAGTCTGGCTTTGAGGCCTCGTTGCGACGAAGCGAAGTTACAACCCAAGCAGAGGTGGGCCGGACGAGCACAGACGAGCAACTAACAGTTGTTTCCACCACTTCCGGTCGTGCCGGGACTGGGCGTGACGGGACTGGGATCCAGAGTGGCCCAGAATGCGCGCAAGGGCCCGCACAATAGCAATTATGATACCTTGTATACAAATACATTGAAATGATTAAAGGCCTGCATCAACCGGTGCGCGCTCGCGAAGTCGCTCGGCAATCCCCCCTGCGTGCTCGCCGAGCAGCCCGGCAGCCCCCGCACCCTCGCCAACCCGCCCCCCCTCATTATCTTCACACCCCTGGCCGCCCCGCGCCGCCGCATGTTTTATGACGACATTTAAGACCTCCGTGCAGCGGCGTTCGGGCACGGGGCGTGATGATAATGAGGGGGGGCGGGTTGGCGAGGGTGCGGGGGCTGCCGGGCTGCTCGGCGAGCACGCAGGGGGGATTGCCGAGCGACATCGCGAGCGCGCACCGGTTGATGCAGGCCTTTAATCATTTCAATGTATTTGTATACAAGGTATCATAATTGCTATTGTGCGGGCCCTTGCGCGCATTCTGGGCCACTCTGGATCCCAGTCCCGTCACGCCCAGTCCCGGCACGACCGGGAGGGTGTTTCCGCTTCGTCACGACGACGAGGCTTGCAACGAGGCCTCAACGCCAGACCACTATCGATTTGTATTATCTTCACATGTAATTATGGTTTGCATAAGCCAGCGCACGTCGGCGCCGACGCCCTGGTAAGAGTGAGCGCGAGCGACCGATGCATGCATCTGTTGATTATTCGACGCGGAAGGATGCGCGAGATCGCGACGAGGCCGCAAGATGGGGTGCGGGCTGCAGTACCCGGCCGAGGCCGGGCCGAGCCCTTGGGACGCAGGTCCTTGCTCTTCGATAGGAAATGCCAAGCGGCGTTGCAGCGAGCGGGTCGGGACAACGCGCAGCCTGGCGCAGCGCGCCCGTCGACGCCGGGTTTTGGCGCGACAACGCGCGGTTTCCGGGAAACATTTGCTCTACAGGGACCCATGTATCAGTCTGACGAGGGCTACGCACGAAGAAGCAGGAACGGCGCGCAAGCGAGGCGGTCCAATCCGTCCAATTAGTCCAATCGCTCGGCCATGCGTCTGTTTCTACGCCCTACCACTTAGGAGGGGTAGGCGCCTTGCGCTGGCTTTTTCGTACCACATTCACATGTGAGGAGAAAACAATGTACAATGGCCTGGAGCTGTGGCCTTGTAGTGTTCAAACGCGTCGGGGACGCCGGTAGTGTACCTTTTGTGTGTGTGTGTGGTTACAAGGTGGTGCACACTTCTCGTGTCTTCCAACCTCTTGAAAACCGAAGGCCCGGGCCGGGGTGACCCTTATAACGCCTAGTAAACTATGATTGTTCAACTCTCTTGACCGGCCCTCGCAAGGGGCACATTCCTGCTCCTAAATTCCCATATGGAGTCGAGCAGCGCAGCAAGCCTAGCCGGGTCCGCATTCCGCATCACTTCCTGCATGCCCTTGCTAAAATCGACGCCGCTGTCCGTCCTTAGTTGGTCGTAAGCCGTACATGTCATCAGGACGTGGTGTTCGTCCTCCACTTCGTTCGCTGTGCACAGCGGGCACGTCCTCTCCTCCCTAGGCCTATCCCATGCGCGATTAGCAGTAATTGGCCAAAAGCATAGACGAAATCGCATCAGGAGTTTGTGTCGCGCAACAGTGATGTAAGCCCGGCAGTGGTCATGTAACACCAGCGGCGCGGCGCCCGTCGCACTTAGCCCCATCCAATGCTTATATTTGCACATATGAATGCCTGGTTGCTTGCCGTCTGAGGGGAAGGCGTGTGGGTCTGCTTGCAGCCGCTCATGGCTCCACGCCCGCATCAGGTGCTCCCTGAAGGTGGAGAGGGCAGGCCCGTCGGGTAGGGGTGTACTGGCCCTCCATTCTTCCCTCGTCTCATGTGTCCCTGGCCAGTTCCAGACGTCAATGCCTTGTGCTGCTATGAAACGAAACAAACGTGCACACCACCCATCACTCGCCCGGTTCCTCCATGCGTCACGAATTTCATCTACCAGCGTGTCGAAAGCCAGACTCCTGGTTTGTGCGCAGATCCTATTGTAGAAGCCCATACATTGCTTCGCTATGAAAAAGTGTAGCGGTAGTTGGGCTAGCTCGGCAAACAAAAGCCGGTGTGACGGTTTAGCGGCACCCACAGTCTGGCGCATGTACTGAATTTGTAGCTTCACTGCTTCGTCTCTCAAGCATGCCTCAAACGGCCCCTGTGCCAGGTTATTGCTATCATTGCGCCGTGGCGGCGGCCCTCCGTCTAGCATTTCCACTAGTACGTCTGGCCCCCACACCTCGCAGCCATACGAAAGGATGGAGCGGATCTGCACTTCAAAACAGCGCATGCGGATGTCTGGCGCGAAAATGCGCAGACGGTTTAGTCTAGTGTTTAGTGCACACATACCCCTGCGCGCGGACTCGCACAGCGTCTCCCTGCAGCTGACAAATGCCCTACCGGGCCCGTACACCAGGCCCAAGTATCGTGCTTTGTCCACCGCGGGGATCGGCTGCCCTGCTAACCTCAGCCCCTGGCATTCTGTGCTTACCGCGCTAGCTACCTCCTCACTGGCTGCAAACACCAGCCTCTCACATTTGGCAACGTTTGCTTTCATTCCAAAAGCTAGGCAAAAAGTATCAACTAGCGACAGCAGATGCCGCATCCGCTCTGGAGTAGTGGCTAGCAGGGACACGTCGTCCGCGTACATTAGGAGTGACACCAGTTTCCCGTTGATCTCCGGGGAGCCAGTGGTCTCGTCCAAATCTTCTGAGTCAATATACTCGGCTAACGTTTCAATAAATAGACCAAACAGCTCAGTGCTAAGTGGGCATCCCTGCTTCACCCCCTGTGTCGTTGCAAATGGTGTGCTGAGTGTGCCTCCAGCCTTCACAACCATCATCACCCTTTCGTAAGCTTTTTTTATCGCATCCAGCATCGTGCCCGTGACACCCCGCTCTTCTAGCCGCATCCACAGCAGTGGCCGTGGGACCTTGTCAAATGCTTTTTCAAAATCTATTTGCACAACAATGAGCGGGCTCGAGCCTCCTCGAGTATGCTTGCTGATGAGATGCCGTAATGTGAACAGATGGTGTGACGTACCAAACTTCCGCCGGAAACCCGCCTGGGCCGGATGCCTCCACTCGTACTCTTCACCAGCGTTGGCTAGTCGTTCTAGCAGGATGGATGCATAACACTTCGCCAGGGCACCTCCCACCGCAATGCCCCGGTAATTCCCCGCCGTCCTGGTGTCACCCTTCCGCTTGTAAATTGGGGTTAACACAGTGGTGGTGAATTGTTCCGGGTAGGCCCCTTCACTCCAAATTTTATTAAACAGCACTTGCACTAATGGTGCCACGCGGCTGAGCGCCGGAACTGGCGGCTCAGCGTCAGGCTCACTGGGCTTCTCAGCGTACTTATAGCATTCCGACGGGACTTTCTCCATCCCCGTGGCTTTGCCGTTGGGTAGACGCGCAAGCGCGCGTGTGACCTCATCTAGTGTAATCTCACTATTAAGCATCTCATTTAGACTCGCGCGCTCCGATGCCATAAGGATGTCCTCTGCCATCCTTCCTCCTGATCCCAGGATCTCATGAGCAGCCGTCGGGCAGCCGCTGCCAGCACCCTCGTTCAGGAGTTGCGCAAAGTGGTCACGAAAGCCATCAGCCGTACCTAACACCGTGGAATTTTAATTTTTTTCCTCAGCGTGTCAGCACAGCCACACAGCAATCGCCCAACTGCCAGGATCTAGCTTCACTCGTGGCCTTAGAACCCGCCTGTATGAAGACAGACGCGGGCCCTTTCTGCTACGGTTCTACCACTGCCAATCACGCGTTCCAAACACAGCTAGTTGCGACTTGGGCCTTGTCTTGAGCCCCACTGCGTCTCCAGCACACCAGCGTGGTCAGGGTGCCTGTGGGAACAGGGGAGAGTAGCAAGGCGAAGTACACAGCTCAGCAATATCACAATTTGGACAATAGAAAGCGGGCCACGTCCTAGCGTGCCCTTGTCCGGCGCCCTATTGGCGCTCCGCTCACACCCTACTGGTGTGGCGCTTCACACTCTCCAGGTGTGGTCAGTACGGCGCGGTGGTCCCTCGCGCAAGTAATCCCTACCCCTCCCGCGTCAGCGGGCCAGGGTTTTGAAACGGACATGCTCTAAATTGCGAAACGAAAACGTAAGCACGCCACCAGACGTTGGAGTCGTGTCTCGCAAGCAGCAGGAGACGGGGGTGAGCGGTAAAGCGAAATGCGCGGCCACATTACTTCCGAGAGACGGTAACCGCTGATATGAGCCGGCCCAAGACCGCCAGGAGGCTGTCAGCTATACTGTTTGAACTGCTGGGCTGACGGCGCGCTGGGCTGGCGCAGCCTGGCTCGAGGTGTGACCAACCTGAAAATCGCCAGCGCCACCGGTGTCCATCACGACATGCGAGGGAGGAGAAGAGAGAAATAAGCGTAAAGGAAAAAACCATGGAAGCCATGAAGCAGCAGGCAAGGCAGCAAAGCGCGCAAAGACAGGTGAGGAACCCGCGAGACGGTGCGGTGCTGGGCTGAGGCTGTGCTGCGGGACGGCGGGTGCTGACCTAGAACTAAGGCAAGGCACTGAGAAAGCAATCATGCAAGAAAGTAACAAAGTACTGACGCGGGGCGGCCAACAGAAAAAGAGCAACGCGCGCGTTGCATGGCGCAATCCCGGTCGTACGGCATGCGGCATGGGCGATGCGAATGCGGAGCCGTGCAAATACGGGCACAATGGACAGGAAGCAATTGCAGGACAGCGACGGGTGCGGACCGCATTGCGGTTCCCCACACCCGTCAGGAACCGGCGGCCGCACAGGGAGGCAGCGCCGGCCGGGTGGGGGTTACGTGCATGCAAGCAAGGTGAGGGAATGCAAGCCCCAGGATCGGCCGGATACCGGTGTCATCATCTCCGGGGGGGGGGCGGCGTGAGGGGGTTGGGGGTTTGAGATGCGTCAAAATTGCGGAAGCGTATTGAGTTCAGTTGATTGGTTGGATATCCTACAGTCAGACGTGTGTTGTATACACACGCAGGTGGTCAGTCCGGGTTGCCGGCCTGCCCACCCGTGGGGACGTTAGAGCTTGCCCACCGGGCTCCTGAGGCAACAAACACACACACACACCCGGCCCTTCGCCCGGCTAGCTGCCACTAGCCGTACTCAGAGCAGCCACTGTGCACCATCGTGAGGACTCGAACCTTCGGGCGCTAACAATGACCCGCCGTACGTGCCCTACTCTACCCCCTCCCCCTTTTTGATTTGAGGGCACGTGGCGTCTACCCCAATACTTGACCTGTGCCCTCAGGCACTGTACGTCGTTCACCGTGGCCGGATGTGGCCAGCCTCTTAGGGCTGTGGCCAATGCCACTCCGGGGACGGGCTCCGCGCGCCCCACCAATTGGGCCTCAGGTGTCTTTCCACACGCGGGTATTTGGCAATGTCGTGGCCCGTCGTTACAGTGCGTGGGCGCCGTCACCGCCACGCACCTATGAGGGGCTATTCACACGACTCAGGGGGGCTGGTGGCGCTCCCAAGCGCCACCTGGTAAAGCGTGACCAACACACGATACCACCGATACAACGCCCTGTTGCCTACGTCGGTCTTAGGGAGGCCCGCCTGGCAGGAGGTCTCGGTCTAATACCCTCGCGACGCGGCGTGCCTATTTGTTTTTACTTACGACCACGGACTTGCCGGTAGCCCCAGGTTGTTCTCAGACACCTGTTGGAGTGGGGGACGACAGACGGGCCTACACTGCTGTCCAAGCGGCGTGGCTTTCGTCGCACTACCCAGCGAGACCTAAACCCTGACTCTCTACGAGTGGGACAACTCGGGAGGGGCGAGTGACGGATGGGGATATAGTCAGCGCTACCGTTACACTCTCAGTCTCAATTGGTCTGGTCGAAGTATTGGGCCGCAGCCGCACGCCCTAGTGGCGGTTCCTACTTGTTTGTACTCCTCCCAAGATTCAGTTCCTAAAGTTGTTCTTGGTTTTGTTGTTGGTTGTTGTAAAATACACGCCGACGGGTCTATAAATACCGCGCCCGGCTGGCCTACTGGGCTGCACGGCCGACGCTGGGGTGAACATTCCGCCCGGCTTGCGCCGGCCGGGAGGCCAGTCCCAACGGGGCCCAAACAGCGCAAACCCAGTCGCCTTTCCCAATTTGCGCCATCACCGAATAGCAACGTCAGCACCAAATAAGAACAGCGAGTGTACCCTTTTGTTGCCGCTATAGCGTGTAAAGGTGGACTTCGTGTAAACGTGTCTGGCTTTCTGCCAGCTGCCAGCTTTCTGCCAGCTGCCAGCTTTCTTGGCTACACCAGTTCCCCATCTGAACATACTCCGGAGCTTACAAGATCAAGATAAGCTGGGCAAGGGCGTGTGCGTGTGAGAGCGCTGAATAGGTCCCTGCAGGGATCAAGTCGCGGTCGGCACTTCATGCACGCGCGAAGCAACGTTCCCATTGCTCGCATAAATTAGGATGTCTGTTGATCTTTGCATTCTTTAAGCGTATTTGTATAGGTAGGTAAACAGACCCACGCCTGCGCGGCGTCTGAGGTGGAGTTTATGTTGAAGACGGTCTGTTTGCTCTTTGTATTATTTTGAGTGTGATAATTTGTATAGGTAAGCAGACTCACGCCTGCGCGGCGTCTGAGGCGGATTTACGTTGAAGAAGTCTGTTTACGAATGTCAGACCGAGTACCTTCTAGGACCTTCCAGCGCAAGTGCCGGTAGGTAGTTGGGCCCCGCCGGTCCCCGGTTTGCAGGCTGCACCCACCATCGAGGAAGGTGGTTGGTAGTTGCCCGGAAGTACTTAAGCCCGGACCGCAGCAGGGCAGGGAAAGCTACAGCCATACAATCGGAAAGCCACCTCTTCTAAGCTACTGCCAACCCAACTACCTTAAGACACCCGCTCGAGTGAGCTAATTGTCTGAGTTTTCTGAGTCCTTGAGTAGGAGTGCCGGTCATAGGCCGAGCACGGCGCACGGTCGCGCCCCTTAGGTTTCTGTGCCTTATTGCGCCGCGGACAAGCCCGGTGCATTCTTTGTAATCTTTGTGGGAATACTACCGGTACACGGTCCCTTTCCCTGTCTCGATCTTTATCTCTGAGCGAACCAGCCTCAGCTATCGAACGCAGCCACACAGCGTTCCATCGGAAGTTCCAGTGATCAGTTATTACCGTTGCCAGCGAAGTGAACGCAGTGAACGCAGCGAGTTAGTCGAATATACACCATCAGATTATTTGCTAGATTGAACCGAAGCTTTTACATTACTACAGCGAGAGCCTATCGTGCCGTGCTCTGTAATTTCTCCTTCTCCCCTTCCCAACAGGTTTCCCCGGCGTCGCCTACCGAGCCGACCAAGACTACCAAGACCTCCTAACCCCAACCACCTACTCACTTCCTTCCGCTCTTACCCTCAACCTACCAATCACCTCCTACTCCTGTCCAAGTGTCTACCGATTCCTTTGTCTCCCATCCTTTGATTGCCGTGTGAACGTCTGCAACAGCGAGCCGTGTGCACGTGGTGCGTGTCAGCCAGGTCCACTCCATACCTGCAAACGCATAGTGCTAACCCAAGGGAAGGTCCAATCGTAGTGGGTCTGTCGTCATACAGCTGCTGCGAGGCTCTAGAGTCTCAGTGACGCCTGCGCATATACGCGAAAAATTTTGGGTTCCTGTATATAGGGCTCACGCGTCTTTTGTGGGGGGAGTTGCGGGAAAAGTCCTGAGCTCCTCTATTGTCCCCTTTGCCTTACCATTTTAGTATATTCTGGAAGCGTACTTCAGCAAAAACCTAAAAATGGCGCATCATGCTGACTCGGACAGTGAATCGTCCCTTTCTGTTGGCTCACACCGGGTTGCCACCATCACACCCTCCTCACTCTCCGCAATTCCACTCTTCGCCCCCTCAACTGAGGATCCAAGCAACTGGATTGACACCATCGAACGATTAGGACGTGTATTCGGGTGGAATGATCCGTTAAAACTAGATGTAGCCAAATGCCGACTTAGTCACGAGGCACGTATTTGGGATTCGGGTAACACGTCGGAGACAAATACTTGGGGGGCATTCTGCCGGGCATTCTTGGCCCGCTTTGCAGCCAAAGAAACAGAACTGTATGCACAGCTAGCGTCCTGCCGCCAGGGCACCAGTGAATCAGTACGGGACTACTCAGATAGGTTCCGTCATTTGCTTGCACGTTTACGCATCAAGCCAGACACCACCCACATGTACAACTACCTGCGGGGATTGCATGCCACCACCTACAGCAAGGTGTACCTCATGCGCCCTGATACCCTTGAGGCTGCTATTGAAAATGCAATTTACGTTAGCGAGGTAGAAGACTGGCAAATCATACTAGGCCTTCCTGATAGGCCAGAGGGAAACGAGAAGAGGGTACGGTTTGAGGATCGTGCAACCCTATCACCCCGCATTACACCACCTGTTCCATCCCCCTCATCCCTGCCCCACACAGATCTGCGTCGAGATCAACGGCCCCGCTACTCTGACTTCAACCCCGGTCGCCGGGATGAAGGTTTCCGTTCACGAGAGGATCGTTTCAACTCTCGCCAATCGCGGCCAGGGCAGTCACCACCCACGGGCAGTAGGGCATCCAGGGATCTGGAGAGGGACATTGAAAGCATGCAGAACCAGTTAGCCAACTTAACCCTTGCATTGCGCCAACAGCAGGGCGACGTAGCAGCTCACATGCATGAGGTGTGTGACTGCGAGGGAGAGGGAAACGAGGATGACCCAGAGTGTTACTACTCCCACGATTGCGGTTACGATTGCGATGAATACGACAGTGATGATGATCCAGAATTGTACGCACGAGAGCGTGCCGTGTATTCCCAGAAACGTATTAGTGATTGTGAGCCCATTAGGCTCCCTAACATGCTAGAGGGTCAGGATTACGAGACATGGGTGTATAGGGATGTACGGCGGGGATCCCAGAATGCCACAGACAAGCCGGCCCAAAACACAGAAAAGGTAAATCAAAATGCAACATCTCCGTTTGATCGCGTAGTACCCATGATGGCTGGGGATGCACCAGCCGCACGACAGAAACGCAAGGAAGAACATGAAACCATTCCCCTTTACATGAGCCATGGTTACACTACTGACGCCGCCGCCATGAACAGGTCCCCACCTCGACGGCCGCCAGCTCCGCCACCAACGGCAGCAGCCAAACCACCGCCGATAGTACCTGCGGCTCGGCAGCTTGCGGGGGAGGCAGCGCAACCCGAGCCTCAGACTCCCCCAGGGCGCATCCGTGCCATCCGCTTTACCAAGCCCATTGTGCCCCTGGCGCCCCGTTTGGAGAGTTCCGTTACCACGCCCTCGCCTGATGTTGATCTATCGCTGTTGCCAGCCACAAAGAAGATTGATACAGAAGGTGAACCGGGCCTGTTTCCACAAGGGCACGAGGGACTGGTGTCCAATCAGGTCAGGCCGGTGACCATGGAGGCGCCGCCGAGTGATGATTCTTTCAAAGGAAAGCGGGTGCGCATCCCCGACAAAACGCTCGATTTGGATTTCGATGCAGGTATGGAGAATGTCGTAGGTAGTGACAGTGATTTCAAGGAAAGTTTGAAATGCAATGTGTGTGGCAAGGGGCAGTCGGCATCCAACGTTTGGACCTATGACGGGCCGGGTAAGCCCCATGGCTCGCACACGTGCTGTCTGAGGCCGCCATTGCGACTTGTCTCGCGGGGTTCGTGTCCCTGTCCTCAACACGCCCCTCAGCCCGCAGGTTTGGCTACTGGATGGCATGGCCCAGACAACGGCCCGGTACCGATCACTTCTGTGGAACCAGACAACGGCCCGGTACCGATCTCTCCCGTGGAACCAGACTTAGGCCCGGTACAGGCCATGGCTACCGTCGCGGCAGCATCAGCTGCTGAGGCCGTGGCCGGTGCCGTGCCTGAATCAGGCACAGAAACCCCATCTCACACCTCCATTAGGGAGAACGATACATGTAATCCCCCTGAGAACTGGACTTTGGGTGAGGGGAGCACTGAGGGGGACAGCCGGGAGCATGAAGACAGCATTAGTGAGGGCGAGGTTTGTAAGGCCCCTGCGCTTAGCCGCAAGGAGTCAGCCGTCTGGGATGACAACGCTACACTATCGCATAGGATTGATGGGATGGTTGGAGAGGTTAGCGCACGTATTGCCAAGAAGCCTAAGCGTTATTTCTGGGAAAATGACAAGCTGTTTAAGGTGCCGAAGGCGCCGGGGACACCCTCTGTACGGGTTTTGAAGGGAACTGTGATGCTTGCAGCTATCAAGGAGGCACACGACTTGGGGCACCCATGGATCAACAAAACATACCAGCTAGTGAAGCGGTTATTCTATTTGGATAAGCAGTATGAGGATTGTCTAGATTGTCGGGCTTATGTGCAATCGTGTCCAGACCGATGGCATCATGATAGCGTGGGCTTAGTGGGCTCACACATACGGACGCCCCGTGGAAACACAGTGGTGGCAGTGGCAGTGGACAGCTACAGCAAGTGTGTGGAGATGAAACCGATGAAAAAACAAACTGCGGCCAACACCGCAGAATGGTCTTGGATGGATGCAATCTGTCGATGGGGCGTGCCTGCCACCGTGGTCACAGGTCAGGGAAGGGAATGGAGTGGAGAGTTTGATGTGTTGATGCAGAAGTACGGCATCACGCACGCCCAAACACACGCCCATGTGCCGCAAGGCAATGGAGCACTGGAAAGGGTGGTTCAGACTTTGCGTCACCGGCTCATGCGCTGCACGAGAAAGGAAAAAGATTGGGACGAAGAGGTGTACCGGGTGGCCATGTCAATACGGGCTAAACCGTACACTTCCTCGGGGGCCTCAAGTGCGGTGGCGAGGTTTGGCAAAAAATTGTGTTTGAGCCGCACCTTGGGTCGTGGCCCCGAGCCCAGCGCGAGTAAAGGTTTGGAAGGGACGGGAGCTACGGCTACCAGGGTGGTAAAGACGAAAGAACCCTTGAAGGGAATCGCTGAGAGAATGGACAAAAACATACTGAAGTCAAAGGAGCGGCTGGTTCATGACTACGCAAGGCGACTGCATGGGAATATCCCGGACAGACCACGGGCAGGACAGCAGCTAGCAGTTATAGCAGTCAGCAGTCATGACCGCAGCAACAACCCAGGGCAAGGCCCAGGGTACGGAAGGTCAGGTAGAACAGGAACGGCAACACCACGGATGGTACGGCACCTCCCTGTCACCGTGCCTGGACGCGCCTCGAAGCGTGTATGGCTGGCGACTGTTTCCTCACTTCCGTTCAGACGTTTCCCGTGCGCCACATGATGGTACCGCCCCCTGCCAAATGAGAACGTGTGTGTTTCGTGTTGATGGCTAGCGGCTGGCAAAGTGCAGACTGCAACCATTCTAGGATAATGATTAAAAGGACGCGTAAAAAAGGGCAAGAACAAATCTAAAAAGAGCGTGCAATACGGGGTACTGAATGCAGTGTGTGAATTAGACTCGAAGGGGCAACCCAGTTGGGAAAGCGAGGGCCCCCGGTTCAACCACTATGACCCGCTAAAAGTGAGTGCGGTATGCCAGCGGGTGCAGCAGTTGATGGAAGTTCGGTAGCGACAAGTCAATGGACAGCGTCGTCAACCGCGCTATGGTAAGTGGCGCAGCGAGAACGAAATCGAAGAGGGCACGCAACTGCCCTGAAGAGCTCTTCTGAAGCGCGCTACAGTTGTGTTGGGGTGTGTAGGGCCATGGCATCCACGTTCAGGGTTGGACGGGGACGCCCAACTGAAGGCCCGGTAATGCTACAGCTATAGCGTGTAAAGGTGGACTTCGTGTAAACGTGTCTGCCAGCTTTCTTGGCTACACCAGTTCCCCATCTGAACATACTCCGGAGCTTACAAGATCAAGATAAGCTGGGCAAGGGCGTGTGCGTGTGAGAGCGCTGAATAGGTCCCTGCAGGGATCAAGTCGCGGTCGGCACTTCATGCACGCGCGAAGCAACGTTCCCATTGCTCGCATAAATTAGGATGTCTGTTGATCTTTGCATTCTTTAAGCGTATTTGTATAGGTAGGTAAACAGACCCACGCCTGCGCGGCGTCTGAGGTGGAGTTTATGTTGAAGACGGTCTGTTTGCTCTTTGTATTATTTTGAGTGTGATAATTTGTATAGGTAAGCAGACTCACGCCTGCGCGGCGTCTGAGGCGGATTTACGTTGAAGAAGTCTGTTTACGAATGTCAGACCGAGTACCTTCTAGGACCTTCCAGCGCAAGTGCCGGTAGGTAGTTGGGCCCCGCCGGTCCCCGGTTTGCAGGCTGCACCCACCATCGAGGAAGGTGGTTGGTAGTTGCCCGGAAGTACTTAAGCCCGGACCGCAGCAGGGCAGGGAAAGCTACAGCCATACAATCGGAAAGCCACCTCTTCTAAGCTACTGCCAACCCAACTACCTTAAGACACCCGCTCGAGTGAGCTAATTGTCTGAGTTTTCTGAGTCCTTGAGTAGGAGTGCCGGTCATAGGCCGAGCACGGCGCACGGTCGCGCCCCTTAGGTTTCTGTGCCTTATTGCGCCGCGGACAAGCCCGGTGCATTCTTTGTAATCTTTGTGGGAATACTACCGGTACACGGTCCCTTTCCCTGTCTCGATCTTTATCTCTGAGCGAACCAGCCTCAGCTATCGAACGCAGCCACACAGCGTTCCATCGGAAGTTCCAGTGATCAGTTATTACCGTTGCCAGCGAAGTGAACGCAGTGAACGCAGCGAGTTAGTCGAATATACACCATCAGATTATTTGCTAGATTGAACCGAAGCTTTTACATTACTACAGCGAGAGCCTATCGTGCCGTGCTCTGTAATTTCTCCTTCTCCCCTTCCCAACAGGTTTCCCCGGCGTCGCCTACCGAGCCGACCAAGACTACCAAGACCTCCTAACCCCAACCACCTACTCACTTCCTTCCGCTCTTACCCTCAACCTACCAATCACCTCCTACTCCTGTCCAAGTGTCTACCGATTCCTTTGTCTCCCATCCTTTGATTGCCGTGTGAACGTCTGCAACAGCGAGCCGTGTGCACGTGGTGCGTGTCAGCCAGGTCCACTCCATACCTGCAAACGCATAGTGCTAACCCAAGGGAAGGTCCAATCGTAGTGGGTCTGTCGTCATACAGCTGCTGCGAGGCTCTAGAGTCTCAGTGACGCCTGCGCATATACGCGAAAAATTTTGGGTTCCTGTATATAGGGCTCACGCGTCTTTTGATGCTACACCGCTGCACAAGCGTGACTCCATGCCGCGACCTCCTGGCCCCCGCCTAGCCGCCGCTTATGTAACGGCTGCCGGCGTGTGCCTTTTGGCCACGGAAACCACAGAGCCGCTCTCGCACAGGCAGTTTAATTCCCTAGTAATAACCTACACAAATACTATTAAACACACCGCTATGGCCTCCACTTTTGGCGACGGACCGACCTGTCGCGCTCGCGCGTCCAACCGCCCGCAACCACCATCCAGTCGCGGCCTTTGGTCGCCCGCATGCCACAGCGTAGCAAACAAACACCAATAAAGAACAACCACCTATGCCATCATGTCGCCGAGCACCCATGCCAGTTGCGGCCGTGACATCGCGCGCGTGTCCACGACGTTGTCCGCTACAGCCTCGTTTCATCCCGCATGTATGTTGGCATGTGGTGATCTAACGTGGGGGGCACGCGCTAGGCGTCGGGACACCTTTGCTCACGAGGGGTGAGCTAGTATGCCACGGTGCGTGGCGTGTGTGTTGGCTTGCCCCTTCCCCCGAAGGGGGAGGGGCGGAAGCCCTTGCGGTCACGTCGATCGGTGCAGGGGGGCCCCCTCGGTTTTTGCAGTTTTTACAAAACGTTTCATAACGTTACGCCCGCTTTCACTCTGGGCGCATGCTTATGGAAGGAAACTAAATTCAGTGGATATTTTACGGCGCTATCTACTCGATGAATGTACTATTGACCTTTGGTCGTGGACAAATCGCATTTAGGGACTTCAGGTTTGCGCCCGCGTCAGACTGAGCTTAGATAGCGTTTGTTGGCAATCGGACAGAGCGCGCGATGTGCGGAAATGTTGTAATGACCGGAGACCAATCCGCGCAATGGTCGGCACAGGGGTCCTCGCTTCCTCATTCCTCCACCGTTTGTCGCGCCGTAAACTGCATTAACTTTATTTTTGCAAACTATAATTACTTGTCACAGTAAATTTGTGTTTGCCACGTTCGCTGAGGTACTGATAGTCGCGACCGCCTGCGGCCGGCCTCTGCCCACGGGGTTCGCCAAAACAAGTACTACAAGTGTACACACATGCATGTCAGGAGGTTGACTTCGCGTTCTTGGGCTTTGGTGATGCGCGCTCTGGACTAAGGCGTTTGGGCCCTTCCCGGCGTGCTCGCCGGCGTGCCAGGCCGGCCCTTGCACGCCTAGACCCACGACCCACGACCCATCCGGGCTGACCCGCCCCACCGCGGACACGGCCACCATGCTGTGCGTATGATCAATGCTTAGGATTGGGCACACGATCTCAGGTCCCCCCCCAGAGACAGACTGATTGCGGGAGGGGCCCTCCGCCGTTGGCTCCGGGCTTCCCCTTGACTCGTGCAATTCTTAGCGAGGAGTAGATCTGGGCAGTAAATTGTACGGAGGATTGCTGGGGCACAGGTATGTTTACACGGTGCTGTGTGAGACAGACTGATTGAGGGAGGGGCCCTCCGCCTTTGGCTCGGGGGGGAGGTCCACCACACTGGCGGGGGGGAGGCCCACCACACTGGGCGCTAGCTAGTCACTATCCACTACTGCTGCTGGGCGTGGCTCACAATACGCCCAACTTGCAATAGCCACTTGCTGTGAGGCCAGCCGGCGCGTGCCTGGAGGGCCAGCGGAGGCCTGTACGGGGCTGTATTCCGCTGTATTCCCAGATCGCAGACCGACAACCGTCACAAAAGCACTACACTACAATCGCAGCGAGCGTCTTGAAACTCGGGCTAGCGACGGCTGCAGATAAAGGGCCATTTTAGGCGAAGGACCCAGGAGCTTGCCGACTGGCCGCAGCGTAAAATAAGTTTTGAAGAAGGGGCAAGTGTGGGAGCGGGAGGCGCCTGTTGAGAGGGGGTCAGGGCCAGGGTTCGTGTGTCGTTCCGCGTTATTCGTGTTGCGGTCCTAGCCTTTTCTCTGCTGTAATTTCTCTGGCGTTCGCTTTTGTTTGTTGATATAGCTCGGAGGTCCTATTTGCTGTTCCTCCTCTGAGCTTGAGCTCGTAGCAGTTTAGGTGGCTGCGTGCGCGCGCTGGCGCTCTCTTCTGTTCTGTGTCTTGCTTGGATGTACGTGTGATCGGTAAGCTGTCGAGGCCACTGGGCGCGAAATTTTGTAGTGCACGCAGGTCTCGGCGCCAGGAGATCGCAGCTCGGTGCGAGCAGCAGCCAGCGCGAGCCAGCCCAGAGCAGTTCAGGGCTTGATCAAGAAAGCAGAGGGGGCAGGAACTCGGACCGTCATGGCGTAGCAGGGTCGAGGGCAGAACTCTGCGGCCGCAGACCCAGGTGGAGTCTGGGTGACGAACTCTCCCAGGTGGAGTCTGGGTGACGAACTCTCCCAGGTGGAGTCTGGGTGACGAACTCCCCCGCACTGGGTGACTGGCGCCCCAGGTGGAGTCTGGGTGACGAACTCCCCCGGCAGGAAGTCGCCCGGGTGACAAACGCCCCCAGCTCAGCATCTGGGTGAACAACTGCCGACCCTTGACGGAGGACCCGATGGGAAGACGCGGCCGCAGACCACCAGCACAGCAAGCAGGCGGGGCGGGGGTCGCAACAGCTGGGGCGGCGTAGTGCTGGCGGCAGCGGTGCGCACGGCTGCAACCTCTTGAATGCGGGATTTGTGGGGGGGCCTGGCCACGTAGCTGCGGCGGTGCTCACTGCCGCAGCTCTGGCGCGTGGCCAGGGGGAAGGCGGACCAAGGGGGCTGACGGCGCGCGCGTTGGCAGCTGCGGCGGTGCTTACTGCCGCAGCTGGGACTGGAGCTCCCCGGCTCGTTGGGCACGCACACAGTTGCTAGGACTGGCGGCGCACAGGAGCAGCAATGCAGTACGCAGGATGTGGGGTGGGGGGTTACGCCAGCAGACGGCATGGTGGACGGGCGTATGCTCCCCGCCATGGTTTTTCCCGTCTGCTGGGGGAGTGTGGCTTGTGTGTGTGTGTGTGTGTGTGTGTGTGTGTGTGTGTGTGTGTGTGTGTGTGTGTGTGAGCAGTTTGCTGTAGTTGGTAGTTTCCTGTCGATTGGAGGGAATGGGTGAGGGGGGTGGTTGCTGCCCGGGGTGTGGACTGAGTATCCAAACCGGGCAGACCAAGTGTGAAGCAGCAGCCTGGTTGCTGCTTGCCTACGGCCGGTAAGCTTGAGCGCAAGCGGCCTCAAGTCTTCGGACCGTCGGGCATTATCCCCCTTTATGAATTGCCCTCCCCCGGACAGTGTGTGGTGTGGTTGTGTGTGCGTGTGTGATTGCTTGTGGTATGTTTGTTTTCTAACCGGTGTTGCTCAACACCATCGTGCAGCTCGGTGGTCCGCCGCTCTGCGAAAGACACGCCCCTATCTCAAAGGGCCATTTTAGGCGAAGGACCCAGGAGCTTGCCGACTGGCCGCAGCGTAAAATAAGTTTTGAAGAAGGGGCAAGTGTGGGAGCGGGAGGCGCCTGTTGAGAGGGGGTCAGGGCCAGGGTTCGTGTGTCGTTCCGCGTTATTCGTTTTGCGGTCCTAGCCTTTTCTCTGCTGTAATTTCTCTGGCGTTCGCTTTTGTTTGTTGATATAGCTCGGAGGTCCTATTTGCTGTTCCTCCTCTGAGCTTGAGCTCGTAGCAGTTTAGGTGGCTGCGTGCGCGCGCTGGCGCTCTCTTCTGTTTCCCCGCCCACCCGCCCCTCTTTTCCTTGCTGGCTGTTGACTGGGTGGTGTGAAGGGTCGGCCGTGTGGCCTTGGACTCGTTTTTGGTGCGAGAAGTATGCTTGTTGTTTTGTTGGTTGTTGTTGGTCGCTGGTCCGGGGGGGTGGTTGCTGCCCGGGGTGTGGACTGAGTATCCAAACCGGGCAGACCAAGTGTGAAGCAGCAGCCTGGTTGCTGCTTGCCTACGGCCGGTAAGCTTGAGCGCAAGCGGCCTCAAGTCTTCGGACCGTCGGGCATTATCCCCCTTTATGAATTGCCCTCCCCCGGACAGTGTGTGGTGTGGTTGTGTGTGCGTGTGTGATTGCTTGTGGTATGTTTGTTTTCTAACCGGTGTTGCTCAACACCATCGTGCAGCTCGGTGGTCCGCCGCTCTGCGAAAGACACGCCCCTATCTCAAAGCTGTAATAGTGAATCAAGCTGTTCGCTAAGTCAGGCAGCGAGAAAGATGATAAAACGCCGACCTCGGCAGCAGTGCAAACGACGACTACGACGACAAATGACGACGCAAATCCTGGCTGAGGCTCAGACCGTTCGCGATGCCACGCTACAACACGTTACAAACCTTTTTGTTGAGTTGAGTGTTACAGGTGGTCCCTTCTCGGGCTCGCGGGTCACTCCCCTGACCATCACACCTGGCGATAAGAGCTAGCCGTGTTTGTGTCATGAGATGTTTGCCTCAGTCAAGTCCAGTGTCGACTCAGCAGTGTTAGGACTAGCGAGTGCATCACTGAATCAGGAAAGTGGCACCCCATGCTGTTCAACAGGCAGAAACGCAGGTAAATACAAGGGAACCCGTCAAAACCAGTGTCCCAACATCCCTGAACCTTTTCATTACGGCGGGGAGGGAGGGTGGGAGTCCGCTGTTTCGTTGCACGCATCACCAGTTGTTAATTTGTTTATTCGATTAGCGATTTGATACGTCCTAATGGCTGAAGGGACCCGGGTTCGAATCCGGATGAAGCCCAATTATGCACGGGCGTAAGATTGGTGAGAGACCGATCGGTGATCCCACGAATGAAATAGGTCGTGGTGCAGGCAGAGTCCGAAGTTGGTGGTCGTAAAACAGAAGCGCCAGGCTCTGGCAAGTTGCGCTAACTGGCAGTGCTCCGCAGCTTTAATGCGGCGTTTCCCTAGCGGCATAGGGTGATGGCTAGGATAGGGCGGCCCGGATGTGCTAGGATATGATGGTGGCTAGGATACGGTGGTGAAGAATCGTAGAGTTAGTCTGACAGTGCTAGGGTTGCGCTCGCAGACAATTCTCCGTTAATCCACGCTAGGACCTACGGTCCAGTGTAACCTTTCTTTCTTTTCTTTGTTTTGTTGCACGCACGGCGTAGTCAGTGGTTTAGTGGGCTTCGTCGCCGTCCGCCCTGACTGACACTGTCATTTGCCAATTGTCATTCCGCTGCCCGCACCCCGACTGCGCCCCTGCCGCGAAAATGCAGAAGATGTACAGCCCGCTGCACGCTGCTGAACCCGCTGCGCTATGCTGTGCCCCAACCCAGCGCGAAGAGGGAATAGAAGCAATCGTCGCAGGCGCCTTACAGTTTGCTCGCGCCACCACGCAACCGACCCCGCACAGCAAGCAAACATGCACCAGACAACGCGAACTACTCATCGAGGAGCTCGCTGGCGTCTTCTGCCTCACCCTCCTCGGCCTCGGCCTCAATCAGCGCAGACGCGGCCTGTCGCGCCTCCACAGCGTCCACCGCCGCCGCCGCCTCAGCGTCCCATTCCTCATCAGAGGAAGTCACCAGCGTAATGGTGGGGACCCGGCGCTTGGAGGGCGGCTCGGGGGGCGCGGCGGAGCCCGGAATCACGACCTCGCTGCACTCGTAGGCGACCCCGCGCTTCTGTCCCACACGTGGCACCGACCCACTCGCGCCCTCGTTCACCACCACATCGGACTCCCTGCGCACCTTGCGCTCCGCGCGCACCTTCCGCACCTCCAACGCATCATCCCAGCACGAGTTGCAGAGGCAGTTGCGCTCGAGCACCACCACCTTGAACTCCGACGGCCAGAACGTGACATCGTCAGTGCAGCGAGGGCAGACGACCACGTACTGCATGCTGGCTGCGAAGCGGCCGGGTGCGAGCTGACACTTGTTCATGCAGGACGGGCAGGCACCAGTCCGAGCCGTTGAAGCCGAAACATTGTTCATGTTCTTCAGCTCGAATCCCACGCCGCCCTTGCAGATGCCGCAGGTGGCCTGAATGTGCGTCTTGTTGGGCACCAGGGGACTGCTGGCCATCTACTGCAGGCTGTGCGCCGGCACCGGCACTCCGGGCTTCTGACTGCGCAGCATCACTGCCGCTGCCTGAAGTTGTGCAAAGCGTAGTGCGGAAGCGGGATGAACTCGGTCTCACGCGCAGGAGACGGATCCGCGTCGGGAGCAAGGCCACCTGCGGGTGTGCGGTGCATGCAAAACCAGATTAGCACCGCAACGAAGCTAGCGTAGTGGGCCAACGTTGCGTTTTGGCGTGGTTGCACCTGCTCGAGCGACTGCGAGAGTGACTGCGAAAGCTTACCGGGAGCGTGGTTAGGAGCCGCCAGGGCCTCCTCAAGTTCCGCAGCGGTGACGCCTAGGTCACCAAAAAGAGGGCTGTACAGTCGCGCGTGCGCGTCTTGCGGGGGCCTCACCAGAATCGTCCCTGGAATCCCGTCGGTGCCGAACGCATCTTGCGGCAGGTAGGGCATCAGGCGCTCCAGCGGGTTGTGCTCCTGGGCAGCGGGGACAAATGAGGAACGAGTCAAACTTTGCGGTGCTGGTCGCGCGCCGCCGTCAACGCACCCACAGAACTTCCACTCCAGCCCGCCATTTCGCATGCCAAACCCCTTAATGCTTGCTAATTTACATATGCTAATGTTCTGGCGAAAGTGACCTTCACCGCCAGGCAGAGGTCGTCCGCGCCGTCCTCCCAGCCCGCGCTGTCGTCGAAATAGCGATCGTCGTATGTAGGCTTGGAGAAGAAAACGCGATTTACGTCCTCTTGCCTTGTGTCCGCCGGCGCCGCGACCATCCGCCAAATTGTCTCCGCTTTCGCGCGGTCGACCATCGCTGCGCCGCCCCAGCGAACCAGCGACCACGCCGCAGAAGGGTAGTATTTGCCGCTGCGGATCATAGCGGTCAGCGTTGCGCTCACGCTAAACCGCGAGTCGGTGAATCCCCCGCACCGCGCGATCACCCAGTGGAACGCCCGCTCCATCCAGTTCGTGTGACCCAGCTCCTTGCGCTTCTTGAGGCAACACTCCCCGTACAGAGCGTACTCGCCCAGCCCCTCTAGTAGCTCTGTGGACGTCACCCCCTGGATCACCAGGCGAAAGTGCGGCTGCCCCGCGTCCTTGCACACGTACCCCAGCATGCCCTTGAACGTGTGCATCCCGTTCTGCGTCAGCGACACGCAGCGCACGTGCAGCCCCCGCAGCCCGGCCAGGATTCGCTGCACCCACTTGCTCGCTGCAGCTGCAGAGGTACCGTCCACCTCAATCACCGCCTGCAGATGCCCATGCTCTGCATCCGTGCCCCGCTCGTACGCCACCGCACACCGGCGTGTGCCCTCATAGTGCTTGATCACGCGCGCGACACGCATGAAGCACGCCACTGGCAGATCCGCGCCCAGCTGGCTCACAGTTACGCTCAGCTGCAGCGGCCGTACTGTGCCATCGTCCACGTCCCCGCCCGCCCCCTCACCACCTTCCCCGCCGTCGCCCCCCCTCCCTGCCCCTGCCCTGGCGCGAGCACGTTGCACCACCGTGCTGAGCGGCCCCCCAAAGAAGTATGGCGGCGGAGTGTTCTCGTCCCCATCACCCCAGTTCTCTAGCGGCTCGGGTGCGCGACGCGTGGCTTGCGTGCGTACCCGCCCAGCCTGCCGCCGTGCCATCCGTTCCCCCCCCCCCACCCGCGCCTGCGTCGCAGGCCTCGCCCCCTCCTCGTCCCCATCCTCCAGAATCACTGCCCGCGCCCTGCGCTGCCCTGTACGCCTGGCTAGTGCAGGAGCGGCTGGCTCCACCTCGTCCTCCAGCTCTGGCGGCGGCGGCAGCAGCAGCGGCAGCAGCAGTGGCAGGACGAGGCGGACGCGGTGGAGATGGGGTCAGAGGAGGAGGAGGAGGGCGGGGCTGATGTACAGGAGGGAGAGGCGGAGGAGGAGCGTAGTGCGGGCGCCGGCACAGCGGCCCGCAAGCGCCGCCGCAGGCTCACAGCGTACACCGCCGCTTCCCACCTGCAGCCGCCGCCTGTGCCGCCGCCAGGGCAGCAGGCCCCATACCCCCGGTGGCGCGGCTGCTACTGCCGCTGCCACCGGCGTCGCTACTGCTGCTACAGCCGCGGCCGCCACCACCACCACGGTCGGCACCGCCCACCAGCGCTCCAGCTGCCGGCGCCTGGGCCGCATGCACGCCATTCCCATCTCCCAGTTAATGCTGCTTCGTAGCCCGCAGCAGCACCAGCACCAGTACCAGCAGCACCAGCAACCTCATGCACGGGACGATGACCCCCAGCAGGCGCTTAGCCACCCGCACAGTCGCACGCCGCTGGGGCAGCCGGCTACTGCTGCAGCAGTAGCAGCAGTAGCAGCAGTAGCAGCAGCCAACCTGCGGGAGCGGGAGCGGCTGAGGGCTGAGGCGGAGGTGGAGGCGCACCGATGGGAGCGGCTGCAGCAGCAGGCGGTGCAGGGCCCGCCGCTGATGCCAGCTGTGGCGGCCGAGGCAGCAGGTGATACAGCAGCTCCTGCTACTGCCGCCGCCATGCAGCAGCCGGCGGCGGCACTGACCGCAGCCGACCTGTTCCTTCCCTCCACGCCGGCTGCAGCTCCTGCTGCTGCTGACGATCACGATCACGATCACGCTCAAGTGGATTACATGGAGGTCGATGAGGTGCAGCAAGGCATTGCAGTCCGGCAGCAGCAGCAGCAGCAGCAGCAGCAGCAGCAGCAGCAGCAGCAGGCACGAGGAGCCCGTACGCCAGCTGCTACAGCCGTCGGCCCTGCAGTCGCCGTGACGCCCGCCGGCGGGCGGTCGCTGTTCCGCACGCCCGCGGCTGTAGCAGCCGGCGCGCTGACGCCGGCCGGCGGCACCGCAGCTGGTGTTGCTACTGCCACCACAGCCCGTAGGTCGCTTTTCAGCAGCATGCGGCGTGCCCCCCTCGGCAGTAGCAAGCGCCCGCTGCGGCTGATGCTCTCAGCGGCAGGTGCGCCGCCAGCGGCAGTAGCAGCTGCAGCTGCTGCACCGGACGACACACAGCAGCTACAGCCGCCGGGGAAGCGCAACCGGCTACTGCCGGCTGCTGCACCCGCAGGCGCAGCGGCCCCTGGCACAGCAGTAGGTGATGGTGGGGCTGTGGGGGGTGCCAGGGCAGGGGCAGCCGGTGCCAGAGCGGTGGGCGAAGGCGGGCCGCCGCCGCCGCTGGCGGCGCCGCCGGAGCGGCAGGAGCCAAAAAATGGGCTGCCCCCGTCGCTGAGTAAGCGCGCGGCGGGGGCGGACACCACAGCTACAGCCGAGGCAGCCGGGGCGGCTGCAGGCTTGGAGTCGGGACGGGGTGGCGGCGACACTTCACTGCTGGCGGCAGCAGCGGCCGTAAGTGTGGACGCAAGGGATGCGGGCACGTTGAAGACCGCCGGGGTGTTAGACGCACTGACGGCAGGAGCGGTGGCTGTAGCAGTCAGGCCGGCAGCCGCAGCAGGAGCGGTGGCTGTAGCAGCTAGGCCGGCAGCCACAGCAGCGCAGGCAGCCACGGTGGCACGGGGGGCGGCGGCGACCCTGCTGGCTGCGGCTGTAGCGCACGGCGGTGCAGCGCCGCTGGCGGCTGCAAGCGCTGGTGCTGCTACTGCTACTGCTGCGACTGCTGCTACTGCCGCCCCGGCCGAGGCGGCGGCAGCGGAGGAGGCGGGGCCGGCGGCGCCCACCGCGCCAGGCGCGCAGCCGTCAGACAGTGAGATGGGGACGTGGGAGGGCGGGGCTGAAGAGGTCAGTGCAGCAGGTGGCGGCGCCGCCGCTGCCAGCGCCGCTGCCGCCAGCGGTGATGACAGTGCCGAGTCGGCGCCGCCTCCGTCGCCGCCGCCGCCGCCTCCGCCGGCGCCTCTGCTTCCGCCGCCATTGGCGGCGGTGGCACCGCCGCCGTCACGGGCAGTAGCATCGGGTGCGGATGCGGAGGCGGCGCCGGCGGCCGTGCAGCTACAGCCACAGAGCGCAGCTACAGCCTCCGCCCAGCGGGCCATGCCGCCCATTTCGGACCTTTGTGCCCTGGCCCGAGATTGAGGAGGAGGAGGGCGAGGCAGGGGATGAGGGCGAGGCAGGGGAGGGGGCGGCGCAGTCAGGGGGCGAACCCCGACGAACCATCGAGGCGGCAGCAGGACCTTCAGGCGCAGGCACAGGCACAGGCGCGGGCGCAGGCACAGGCGCGGGCGCAGGCGGGCGCAGGCCTGCAGCGACGCGTCCGCTGCTGTCGGGCGGCGCCGCCACAGCAACCGCAGCCGCGGCTGGCGGCGCCGCCGCAGCACCCGCAGCCGCCGCTGCTGGCGGCGCCGGCGGCGGCGGCGGCACTCATCACGCGCCAGCAGCCAGGCTGTCGGTGCGTGCCACCGCCAGTCGCGTGACTGTGACGGTGGCGCGGGGGTATATAGGTGGGGGCGGCGGCGGTGCCAACTGCGGGCCTACCTCCGCGGCAGCTGCATACGGCGGCGGTGGCGGCGGCGGTGGAGGTGGTGGTGGTGGCGGCGGCAGCGGCGGCTGCGGCGGCGGCAGCACAGCCAAGATCTCGCTGTCCAGAGAGGGGGGTGGCCCGGAAGGGCGACAAGGTAGGGGAAGTAGGCGCAGCCCCGCGCCGCCGCAGCCGCCGCCGCAGCAGCAGCAGCTGAACCGCTTCGTCGCCGCCGCCGGGCTGTCGTCATCTTCGTCGCCATCGTCACGCCGCCTGCTAGCTGCTACACTCCCACCAGCTATGGCAGCAGCCCAGCTACAGCCGCCGCGGCTACAGCCGCCGCGGCTACAGCCGCAGCCACAGCCGCAGCCACAGCAGGCAGTACGGGTGCGCATCATGGGCGCACAGGCGCACACGCCGCAGCAGCAGCAGCAGCAGCAGCGGCAGCAGCAGCCGGAGCCACTGCTGCTCGGGGCCCCCCTGGCTGCTACTGCTACTGCTGCTGCTGCTGCGCTGCTGCGGAGCGGCCTTGGGCGGCGGGGTCTTACAGCACAGGAGGAGGAGGAGGCGGCTGGGGAAGCGGAGGCGGGGCAGCGGGCGCGCAATGCGGGTGGTGATGTTGATGTTGATGTTGAGGAGGAAGAGGAGGAAGCGGAGGAGGAGGAAGACGACGGAAGCTGCCTGGAGCAGCTGCCGGGCATGCCCTCGCCGCGCGGCAGCGTACAGCAGCAGCAGCAGCAGCAGCAGCAACCTGTGTCTGTACGGCGGCAGCAGCAGCCGCAGCGCCAGCAGCAGCGCCAGCAGGGGGAAGAGGACGCGGAGGAGGAGGAGGAGGAGGAGCAGGAGGAGGAGCAGGAGGAGGAGGAGCAGGCGGACGCCCAAGGCGGGGAGGGCGAAGGGGTCTATGCGGCGGCGGCCCCGGCGGTCGACTCGGTCGGCGGCGGCGGCGACGGCGGCGGCGGGCAGGGCGGCGGCGGCGGCGGTGAGGGAGGTTGGGGCGGTGGACTGGCGGCGGCGGCGGCGGAAGGAGGCCTGGCGGCGATGGCGGTGGTAGAGGCGGTGGTGGCTGGTTCATCCCCGTCCGAGGCGTCACTGCCACTGCCGCCTGCTGCTGCTGCCGCTGCTGTTGCTGCTGCTGCCGCTGAGGAGGAAGTAAACGCAGCAGGGCGGGCGGAGCAGGAGCAGGAGGATGGGGAGGGGGAGGAGCAGCCCTCACAGCAGCCCTCACAGTCCCTGCAGCCTCAGTTGCTGCTGCAGCAGCAGCAGCAGCAGCAGCAGCAGCAGCGGCCGGCCGAGCCAGGGCGGGGTGGCGGCGGCGGCGGCGGCGGCGGACGTGTTGGGGGAAGGGCTGGCGGAAATAGCGGCGGCGGCCTGCTGGCGGCGGCGGCGGCGGCGGCGGAAGCGGCGGCTGGTGCTGGTGGCAGAGGCAGAGGCAGAGGCGGCGGCGGCGGCGGCGGCCCAGGCAGCAGCAGGCGTGTGACGCACAGCTGTCGGTCGGGGCTGACGCTGCCGGTGGCGCGTGTGCGCAAGGCCATGCGGCGGGGGGCCCATGCGCGGCAGCCGCATCAGCGCAGGTGGGCGGTGTGTGTGTGTGTGTGGGGGGGGGGGGGGGGGGGTTATTCCAAACCCAAGCAAAAGTCCAAGGGGGGGGGGGGGGGGGGGTTGTGGTTACCAGCCCAAACTGAACCAAGCTAAAGGAAGCGGAGTGAAGCAATGCAGGCAAGGCGATACAACAAAACACTCATTAGGTTGAAGTAGTCGAAGGAGACGGGGGGTCGGGCGGGGCGGGCGGGTGGTGTTCAAGGCGCCGGGGGAAGGGGGCCCGCTGCTGGCTGTGGCTGGGTTCGTGTGGTTGGGCGGGTGCGTGCGTGTGTGATGGTAGAGTAGTGGGTGCCGCTAAACCGTCACACCGGCTTTTGTTTGCCGAGCTAGCCCAACTACCGCTACACTTTTTCATAGCGAAGCAATGTATGGGCTTCTACAATAGGATCTGCGCACAAACCAGGAGTCTGGCTTTCGACACGCTGGTAGATGAAGTTCGTGACGCATGGAGGAACCGGGCGAGTGATGGGTGGTGTACACGTTTGTTTCGTTTCATAGCAGCACAAGGCATTGACGTCTGGAACTGGCCAGGGACACATGAGACGAGGGAAGAATGGAGGGCCAGTACACCCCTACCCGACGGGCCTGCCCTCTCCACCTTCAGGGAGCACCTGATGCGGGCGTGGGGCCATGAGCGGCTGCAAGCAGACCCACACGCCTTCCCCTCAGACGGCAAGCAACCAGGCATTCATATGTGCAAATATAAGCATTGGATGGGGCTAAGTGCGACGGGCGCCGCGCCGCTGGTGTTACATGACCACTGCCGGGCTTACATCACTGTTGCGCGACACAAACTCCTGATGCGATTTCGTCTATGCTGTTGGCCAATTACTGCTAATCTCGCATGGGATAGGCCTAGGGAGGAGAGGACGTGCCCGCTGTGCACAGCGAACGAAGTGGAGGACGAACACCACGTCCTGATGACATGTACGGCTTACGACCAACTGAGGACGGACAGCGGCGTCGATTTTAGCAAGGGCATGCAGGAAGTGATGCGGAATGCGGACCCGGCTAGGCTTGCTACGCTGCTCGACTCCATATGGGAATTTAGGAGCAGGAATGTGCCCCTTGCGAGGGCCGGTCAAGAGAGTTGAACAATCATAGTTTACTAGGCGTTATAAGGGTCACCCCGGCCCGGGCCTTCGGTTTTCAAGAGGATGGAAGGCACGAGAAGTGTGCACCACCTTGTAACCACACACACAGGTAGAGTAGAGGCCTCTTTCTTGGGCTCGACCGCGGGATTATTGCTGTGACGACCGTGTTGGGGGAGGTGAGTGGGGGCACCAAGCAGCAACACGGCACCGTGCCGCACCGTGACTGCCCCGGTCAGCAGGTAATGCACGCACACCTTTGAACGCATGATACACTGCACTGCGCGCCCCCTCCCCTCCTGCCCCTCCTCCTGCCCCTCCTCTTACCCCCCCCCCTCCCCTCCTCGCTGTGCCCCCACCGGTCGCCCCCGGCAGGCGCCCCGGTCTACCTGACGGCCGCGCTCGAGTACCTCACGGTGGGTGCGTGCGTGTGGTAGTGGGTGCGTGCGTGCGTGCGTGTGTGTGTGCACGTGTGCGTGCGTGCGTGCGTGCGTACGTGCGTGCGTGCGTGCGTGCGTGCGTACGTGCATGCGTGCGTGCGTGCGTGCGGGGAGAGGGGGGAGAGGGGGGCGGCGCGAGGCGCAGCAGGCTGGGACTGCTGCTTCACGCGCGGGTGCGGGTGGGGCGGTGTGGGTGTGCGTGTGCGGGTGTTGGTGCGGGCGGCACACGCGGCGGCACACCCACACAGGTTGCTGCTGTTGCACTGATGCACTGATGCACGGTCAAGTGCACCAACCTCACTTCCCTTTCCGACTGACTGCCTGTCTCATCCGCCACTCCCCCCCCCCCCGCACCATCCATGGATGGCTACCCCCCCCCCCCCCAGTTCTGGGATTTTGGGTTGCAATGATCGCTTTGGTTTCTGGAACTACCCCCTCCCACACACACACGCACACACTTCCCCCACACTCCCCCCACACTCAAAAGGCCGAGCTGCTGGAGCTGTCGGGTGACGTGGCGGCCCGGCACCGCCGCCACCGCATCAGCCCCCGCCACATCTGTCTGGCGGTGCGTGATGAGGGCAGCTGCGTGCGTGTGTTCAAAAGAGTTCACAAGGAAAGAACAAACAAATCGAGGAACGTGTATGCGATGCGATGCGAGTAGTGTGTTTTGGAGATCAATCATAAGGGAGAGAACAGCAGACATAGGGCAAACAATGAGTAGTGTGTGGTTGCGTGCAACACGCAGCAAGCCGCGGCAGCGCGGAGTGAGGAGAGGGTTGGAGCAGAATGAAGCCTCCGCCCGCCCGCTAGCTAGCTGCTACAGGACGTCGCTATCTCGCCCCTTGCCATGTTCCGCAACACGCTAGCTAGCTAGCTGCCGCACCACTTGCCTCGCAGCAGCAGCAGCACCAGGCCTCCAGCAGCTCCTCGCCGGCGGCGCGCTGCTGCCCCGGGTGCTCACGCGCCACGTGGCACAGCGCACATGTGACATGTTGTGACAGTTATATGCCGGATCCAGATCCATGCTGCGGTCATTTTCGCACGACCGTACTGCCACGTTGATTGGGGGGGCTCAATCCATCGCCACCAACCCCTCCTCCCCCTCCCCCCTGATGCCGCCTCTCCTCTCTCTACTGTAGGTCCGCGGCGACCCCGAGCTGGACCGCCTGTTTGCGGGCGTGGTGCTGCCGGCGGGCGGCGTTCTGCCGCACATACAGCCGCAGCTGCTACTGCCGCCGGCGGCGGCGGCGGCGGCGGCGGCGGCGGCGGCGCCCAGCGCAGGGAAGAAGGCGAAGCAGGGCAGAGAGGGCGAGGAAGGCAGCTAGGCGCATCGGGTGGCTAATGACACGGACGACGTGGTCGGCACACGGCGTCGGACTTGGACAGTGTCGTGGCGCTTGGTTTGACGAGGTCGATGTTGCATGCTGGATTGGAGCTGATAACTGTGTTGGCTGTCTGGATTGGATCATTGGAGCTGGCTGTGTGTGTGGTCTCAAGAAGCAGGAATGACGTGAGGTTGCTGAGGTTTCAGTTGCTGAGTGCAGAAATGCCCCTGCGTAATATGTGGTCTGGATTGGATCATGGAATAGGAGGGAACCGGGGAAGGTAGGGGGCCCAACTGGGTAAGTGGCGTGCCACTCACACTCAGTTCTCAACTTCCCACACACAAGGCCTGCCTGTCACAAGTTTCCACTTTGCCCTCCTCACAATCGATGACCATAACGCCAACACAGCGGGTGTGGCAGTAGTGTCTGACTTGTTAGTTGTTACAGTTATCAACTTGATGGTGCTGACCAGCCCCCCCTGTGTCGAAGGTCTGTTCGCACCGGCAGTCATACCGTATATAAGCAAAACGCCTTGCATATGACCTATAGCCCCTTCCTACTGAACAGCAGCCGCAGCAGCAGCAGCAGCAGTAGCAGCACGAACGACCCGCCCACTTATTCCAACTCAGCGACCGCACAAAGCCTTGCTACAGCCGCCTCAGCAGCAGTCCCTTCCCCGCGCCCCCCTGCACGCAACTACAGCTGCTGCAGCTACAGCTGCTACAGCTGCTACAGCCGCCTCAGCAGCCCCCTCAGGCTGTTGCTGCCGGCCAGGTCGCCCGCGTCCAGCTCAAACAGCGGGCTGAGCGCCACGGCCCCGCGGGCGTTGTCGTACACCACATTGCCGCTGTAGCGCCCGGCGCAGTCCTGTGGGTGTGGGGGGCATAAGGTGTGTGTGGGGGGGGGGAGCATGAGGTGTGTGTGGGATGAGGGGTGTGTGTGTGGGACATGAGGGGCGTGTGGGACATGAGGTATGTGTGAGACATGAGGTGGGTGTGGGATGAGGGGCGGCGTGGGATGAGGGGCGTGTGATGAGTGTAGGTGAGGGCCACCCACCCACTCACCCACCCACCCACCCACCCTCCTATCCACCCTTCCACCCACCCACCCTCCCACCCTCCCATCCAGCCTCCCATCCACTCACCAACCCACCCCACCCACCCCACCCCACCCACCCACCCACCTGCAGGTTGAAGCCCGCGCCCTTGTTGTCGTGCACCTTATTGTCCTGTGTGTAGCCGTGTGGGTGTGTGGGGGTCACAGGCATGGATGATGTGCGCGTGGTGGCGTGTGTGGCGAACACCGAGTGTGGCGAGAGACGAGGAAGGGAGAGGCGTGCTGGGTGAGGCACGGCCAGTGCCACCACCCAGCAGTGCCACCACCCAGCAGTGCCAACACCCAGCAGTGCCAACACCCAGCAGTGCCAACACCCAGCCACAACCACACACCCTCCTGAACCCCCCCCCCCGCCCCTACCCCGCCCTCCCACCATCAGGTCGGGCGCCGCGCCGCCGCGCACCAGCACACCGTCCAGCGCGTTGCCGTACACGTCACAGCCCTGTGGGGGGTTGGTGGGTTAGTGGGGTCGGGGGGTTGGGGGGGTTCGGGGGGTTGGGGGGTTGGGGGGTCGGGGGTTGGGGTCGGGGTTGGGGTCAGGGTCGGGGCACAGCACAGTGGGTTGCAGTGCAGATGCGTGCCGCGCCGCGCACATCCTCCGCGCTCTGGGCTGGGCTGGCTGGTTCGGGTTCTCGGTTGTTTCGCTTCTGGTTTCTGGAACGAACTACCCTCCCCGCCCACCCACCACCACCACCCACCACCACCACCACCACTACCACCACGATCACCCCCCCACACACACACACACCCACACACCCACACACACACACACGCCCACACACACACACACACGCCCACACGCCCACCTGCACCACGCCGCCGGTCATGCCCGTGAGCAGCCCCGGATCCACGGCCGGATCCAGCGACAGGCCGGCCGCCAGATCCAGCGCCAGCTCCGCGCCGCCGCCGAACACGGCAAGGCCCTGGCGAGCGCAGTCGTGCACTCGGCAGCCCAGCAGCTGGTGGGGTATTGGGTATTGGGTGTTGGGGGGGGGAGAGAGGGGGGTTACTGGGGGGGGGGGGAGAGAGGGAGGGGAGAGACAGAGAGGGGGGAAGGGGGTAGCCATCCATAGGATGGTGTATGTCAAATCGGGAAAAAAGATGGGAAATGTCGGCGGGTAGGGATGCCAAGGCTGGGGGAAGAGGGCAATGATTCCCGGCTGCATGCCGGCAGGCGTCGAGTGGCACTGTAATTTGATTTGATTTGATTCGATAATGGACACCAGCGGTACGCGTGCGATGTGCAGTATGCCTTGGCCGCCCCGCCCCGCCCCGCCCCGCCCCGCCCCGCCCCGCCCCGCCCCGCCCCGCCCCGCCCCGCCCCGCCCCGCCCCGCCCCCGCCCCCGCCCCCGCCCCCGCCCCCGCCCCCGCCCTGCGTGCCATACATGACTACCGACAACACCGACGACAAGACTGAAGATTCAAGGTCAAGGGCGCCCGAGACCCACAGGTTAAGGCCACACCACCTCCACGCACTGGGTTGGGCTGGCTGGTTCGGATTCTCTTGGTCGTTTCGCCTCTGGTTTCTGGAATGAAGTACCACCCACCCGCCCACCCACGCACCCAGGGACTGGCCCCCTCCACGCCCACGCCCGCGCCGGTGCGGGAGCTGATGTCGCAGTCGAGGAGCCGGGGTGCGCAGGCGCCCTGATAGAGGTGCGTGTGTGGGGGGGGGGGTGAGGGGGGAGGGGGGAGGGGGGGGTTACGGTTGGACGCAAGTAGGTGCGTGTGGGTATAAGTGGGGGCGAGGGGGTGGCTGTGTACGGGGCGGAGCGGAGGGTGTGTGTGTGCCATGCATGTTTAAGTAATGACGAGGGAGATGTAGACAGAAAGGGGGGGATGGCTGCAGGTTGCGGGGCCGTGTGACCGTGCCGTCCCTCCTATCCACGACCGAACCTAGTTCTAGCCACCACCACTTACGTGGACATAGACGCCAAAATTGTTGGCGACCGATTTGGAGGCGTGCCGAATTGTGAGGCCCTGTGGGTGGCAGTGGGAGGGTGGGTGGGGCGGGTGGGTGGGTGGGGTGCAGGGGAGCCTAGGGGAGCCAGGGTACGGGGCTGACCTGGAGCATAACACCCAAAGGAATCCAGTGCCTCCAGTGCCTTTGCTCCTCCAACCATGCGTGCACACGTGCGCTACCCACCGCACACACAACTGCTCCCCCGCTACGCATTTCGCATGCCACCCCTCCACGGTGCAATCCCCTCGCCCTGGCCAATGCCTGCCCCCCCCCCCCCAGCCCCAGCCCCAGCCCCAGCCCCAGCCCCAGCCCCAGCCCCGCACTGCACTCTCCCTTTGGTTTCTGGAATTAACTACTCCCCTCTCTTTCTCTTAGGTTGCGTGCATGTTTGATACACACCATCCTATGGATGGCTACCCCCCCCCCCCCCCCATACCTAACGAGTATTTTTTTGTATCGCCTTGACTGCACTGCCTAACTCCGCTTCCTTTAGATTGGTTTACTTTTGGGCTGGTAACCACCAGCACCCCGCCCCCACCGCTCTCACCTCCAGCACCACCACCCCCTGCCCGCCGCTGCCGCTGCCGCCCAGTGCCGCCGAGGTGCCGCCGCTGATGTCCACAGTGCTCTCGTAGGGCCGGTCCGTCTCCCACACCAACTCCACCTCCGCGCCCTTGAATGAGAAATGAGACAGCGGGAGGAGGACGGTTACAAGCAGTCAACAAGACATGGGTGAGAGGGTTAAAACCAAACATTAGGAGCGACTCCCTCCTGTTCAGGGACCCCTGCTCCTGTTGTTACTACGTGAGCTCCGCCGATCTGTTCCGACCGCCGACCCTACCCAGGTATCCCCCCCCAGAGTTCGTTTCGCTTTTGGTTTCTGGAATGAACTACCCCCCCCACACACACACACATCTGACACGGCCCGGCCCGGCCCCGGCCCCGGCGCGGCCCCCACCTGCGGCCCGGCCCCCACCTGCGGCCCCCACCTGCGGCCAGGCCTTGATGGTGACGGCCTGCCCGTGCAGCACCAGCCGCTCCCGGTACCTGTGGGCGTGGGTGTGTAGGTAGGTGTGTTGCGGAAGATTGCGGGCGGGAGGAGCGCACCGGAGTGCAACAGAGCCGGGCGTGTGGCGTTGTACGTGTGTGTGCACAGTGTGCACGGCCTGAGCTTAGGCGCTGCAGGTGCTTAGGTTGTAAAGGCCCCGTAGCACCAGGCTGAAGCCCACCACCCCCCGGGCCTCGTATGGGCCCTCCAATCCTCTCCGGGCTTCTGCGCGATAGAAATGTTGGTTGGTACGTCGATAGCGGCCGTCCTGACGAATCCCCCCTCCCCCCGTCCCAGCAGACCACGTGGCCACCCACACCGACGCCCCGCCCCCCAGCCCACACCGCGCCACCCCAACATGCCTTACTGCGCCATGTCCCGACACCCTTCCAAGCGCTAACTCACTTGAAAACGTTCGCAACTATCAAGCAGGTGAGCATCGCGATTGATCGCGCAAATTAGCTAACGGGGTGGGTCTGTACGCGCGCGAGCCTGGGTGCCATCCATGACTACCGACAACACCGACGACAAGACTGAAGATTCGAGGTCAAGGGCGCCCGAGACCCACAGGTTCAGGCCACACCACCTCCACGCTCTGGGTTGGGCTGGCTGGTTCCGTTTCTCTTGGTCGTTTCGCTTCTGGTTTCTGGAATGAACTATCCCCCGCACCCACCCGAGCGCCGAGCCGCCCACCTGCCCGCCGCAACCAGCACCACGCCGCCGCTGGGGCACGCCGCCACAGCCTCCGCCACAGAGCTAAACCGCGCCGCCGCCTCCGCACCCGGAGGCAGAGGTTGCTGCTGCTGCTGCGCCGCGTCCGCTGCGCCGCCAGGCGACACGAAGCACGCCACCACCTCCGCCGCCGGCGCCGCCGCCGCCGCCCCCACATCGACTGGCCCCGCTGCTGCTACTCCTGCTGCTGCTAATGCGATTTCCTCAGCGTCAGTGGCTGCGCAGGGAATCACACGGCCGCCGGTAATGGCGGCGAGGGAGGCCGCGAGCAGCCCCAGGAGGGCCTGTCGCCGCGGCACCGCCACCCCCTGCTCACGTACCGGCGGGCCCGGGGGCCCCGCCTCTGTGCTTGCGGCGCCAACGCGCGGCTGACCAGTGTTATTGTTATCGGCAGCACCACTCGGGTGTGCGCGCTGTGTGGCGGGTATGGGCGCTGGGCCCGCTCGCGGCAATGCCTCGGCTTGCGGGGCGTGTGTGGCCGCGACAGGGCCGCAACACCTGCCGACTCGCCAGCTGGAGCTGCGGCGCCCTCTCAAGGCTTGTCGGCCTCGACAACGAGTTAGCGCTGGTAACGACATTTCCGATGCAGGTTCGTTTAGGATGCAGTCGGCGCAGCAACACGATTTTGTGGAGTGTCACGATGGAGAGTTTGCTAAGGTGTGGGTAAGTGCCCCGTTCAACACAACAACAGTATTTTGTCAAGAAGAGTTTAAATAACGAATACGGGCACGCGCGGAGACGCGACTGAGAAACACGGAACGCCATCCGAGCACATTGGGAGTGCTTCCTCGACACGCGGGAACCTTCAGGGATGCGTCGGCAGGCAGTAAAATACACATCAAGTCAATATAGTGGGTTATCGGTTCTTGCCGGCTGAGGGCGGAGGCAGCGCGCGCTGGGGCTCAGCCCAGAAAACCTTCCAGAGGGCTGCGCCCAGGGCTGCGCCCAGGGCGGGGGAGGCTGCGGCAGCCTGCCCGCTGAGTGCCTGGGGGGGGGCGCCACACGCTTACCCTTGCACTTGGGCTGGAGGTTACAACAGCTGGATCGTGCATACGAGCTCACAACTTCAGACCAACCGCACTGGTGGGACAGGCACTGATGGGACAGGGCAAGGGAAACCCGACGTAACCCGACACCCTGATCAGATGTACATTAGTCCCGTTGCTGTTGTGCCGGCCCCGACCGACCCCGATCCCGGCAAGTACGCACGCCAAAAGGCCACTTTATTTCCGAGTCCTGTCCATTGGCCTGCCTGCCTGCCTGCCTGCCTGCTTCAGTCCGTCCACGCAAGCAACAAGCAAAAAGTTCAAACAGTGACCAGCACCGAACAACGCGACCCCTTACTTGCTCGGCGTGTCCTTTCTTGTAACACCGCAATCTTACTTGCCAGTTGCGGGTAAGCTGGAGAGGGAATGGTCCTGGTGTCGACGGCGGCGGTGGCTGGCTGTGTGCTATTCTTGGCTCCAACTGACCACATCCCCCCCCCCTCCCCCTGCCACGGATGCTCTCATGCACACACGTTCGTTCGAGGGCTCTAATTACGGACATGCGCTAAAATGCGAATGCGAAGTGGGAGTTGCGCATTAGACGCACGTCTGCACATCATCCATGCGGCCTGACCAATCATTGTAGATCAGACACACAGTCAACCTGCTACGTACGTCTTCGAAACTCCAGGTTCATCTATCTTCGGACGTTGTTCTTCTTCATGAACCTCACCCAGTGCACGTACGCAAGCCAGTGGGCCCCAGTCATCGCAGAAATGGCACGCGCTACGACAAGAAAACACTGAATGGATCGGTGCAATAGCTCACGCACATGCCGTGCCACTGTCAGCAGGCTAGCGCAGCAAACATATTGTACGATATCAACTAGCTAAGCTAGGCCAGGCAGCTCGCCTGCCGCACTGCTTTTCCGTACGTGCAGTGGAAGCAACCATTGCAGCACGCGCTGCTGCCGCTGTCGTACTACGGTATATCTATCGAGTCCATGCCCTCAGGAATTGTGACAGCAGTTAGCAACAGATACAACAACATCCTAGCTAGCTAGCTGCCATAGTTGCTGTAACCGCCGTACGGCGGCCCTGGGCCGTAATAGCCCTGCTGCTGCGGCGGCGGCGGCGGCGGCTGCGGCGGCGGCGGCGGCGGCGGTGGGGTGGAGCCATCAGTCCCTGGTGGCGGCTGGTAGTACGGCGGCGGGTACGGTTGGGCGCCGTACGGAGCCGCCACCGTTGTCACGTGGCTGTACAACGGGTCGTACGGCGGAGAGTACGGCGTGCTCGTATACATACGCTCAGGTTCAAACGGATTGTACATATCACTCTCCGCGCATGGCTGCTGCTGCTGCTGCTGCTGGGGGTGCGGCTGGGGGTGCGGCTGTTGCTGCAGCGGCGCCTGCATGCCGTAATGATAACCGTACGGCGCCGTGTATGGGTCTGCCGGCGGATGCAGCGGATGCTGCTGGTGCTGCTGCTGCTGCTGTGAGTAGTACCCTGCAGGTGCGGCCGGCTGTAGCAGCACCGCGCCTTGTGGCGGCGGCTGCGGGGGCGGCTGCAGCAGCACCTGCCCATAGCCCTGCGGAGGCGGCGGCTGCTGCTGCAGCTGCTGCGGCGCCTGCTGCAGCAGCCCCGTCGCCGCCGCCGCCGCCGCCGCCGCCGCCGCCGCCGGCCCTCCTGCCAACACCAGCACCGACGCATTATACTGCTGCGGGTGGGGCTGCTGGTGAGGCTGTGGGTGCGGATGTGGGGGCGGGTACCCCGGCACCTGAGCGCCCCAAGGAGGGTACGCCTGCTGAGATGGGGGCTGGGACTGGGACTGGGGCTGGGGCGGCTGTGCCTGCTGCTGTTGCGCCGACATCAGCAGGCCAAGGCCAAGGCCAGCAGCAGACCCGGCGGACGCCGGTGCGGCAGCCGCCGCCGCCGCCGCCGCCGCCGCCGGCTCCAGGACGCTGCCGTCTGAGCCCAGCTGCAGGAAACCCTGCGGCATCATTGCCCCAGCAGCCCCAGACAGCCATGCCGCCTGGTGGTGGTGCTGCTGGGGCTGCTGCGGCTGCTGCGGCTGCTGGGGCTGCTGGGGCTGCTGGGGCTGCGGGTGGTGATGCGGGTACTCATACACCACTTGCGGCTGCTGCTGCTGCTGCTGCTGCTGCTGCTGCTGCTGATGATGATGATGATGAGCCTGCTGAGCCTGCTGAGCCTGCTGAGCCTGCTGAGCCTCCTGAGCCTGCTGAGGCTGACGCGCTTGCGCCTGCAGCTCCTCTGTCCGCGGTGCCGGCGGGGGCGTCTGCTGCGGGAGAGGCGGTAGCGGCGGTGTCTGCTGCGGCAATGGCGGCTGCGGCGGTGTCTGCTGCGGCAGGGGTGGCTGCGGCGGCGTCTGCTGCGGGAGAGGCGGCAACGGCGACGGTGTTTGTTGCGGGAGAGGCGGCTGCGGCGACATCGTTTGCTGCGACAGCAGGGGCGGCGGCGGCGGCGTGTCCTGCGACAGCGGTTGTGGCTGTTGCTGCTGCTGCTGCTGCTGCTGCTGCTGCTGCTGCTGCTGCTGCTGCTGCTGCTGCTGCTGCTGCTGCTGCTGCTGCTGCTCCGCCACCGGCAACAGAGGTGCTGCGGCCTCCCGCTCCGTCCTGCCACCTTGTGTGCCCATGTCCATCTCCACTTCCATGTCCGTGTCCGTGTCCCCGTCTTCCACCTCCGTGGCCTTAGAGGCCCCACCGTCGGCAGCAGCCACAGCAGGCGCACCTGCAGCGGCGGCGGCGGCGGCGGCGGCGGAAGCAGCAGCAGCCGGTGTTGACGCGATCGTGGGGTGCGGAGCTGCCGACGACCCGCCGCCGCCGCCGGCTGCGGGCGCGGCCTCCGGCTCCTGCTGGGCCGCGTCGGCGCCGCCGCCCGCCGCGCCCGCCTGGCCGCCACCAGCAATGGCGGCGGTCGAGCTCGCCATGTCCGCAGCAGCAGCAGCAGCAGCAGCAGCAGTAGCAGCGGCAGCAGCATCACTGGCAGTAGCTGCCAGGCCCGTCGATGCTGCAAGCGGCGGCGGCTTAGCCGCCGCTACTGCTACAGCCGCGGACGAAACCACAGCGTCCGCACTGAGGAGGCCCGCCGCCGCCACCGCCGCCACCGCCGCCGCCGCCGCCGCCACTGGCGAGTCATCGGCCTGGCTGGCGCCAGGCATGGGCTGGCAGGCGCCGGTCAAGAGAGCTGCTACTGCCGCCGCCGGGCCCGCAGTGCGGGCTCCTGCTACTGCTGCCGCCGCCGGCAGGCCGCCTGCTGCTACTGCCGCCGCCGCCGCCGCCGCCGGCGACGAAGCCGGGTCCAGTGCCTGCGGCGTGGGCGGCGCCATCAGCGGCAGGGGCGCACCACGCACCGCGTCGGACCCAGAAGTGGCAGTAGCACCAGCACCAGCACCAGCACCAGCACCAGCCCCTGCTGCAGGCGCTGCGCCGGCTGTAGCAGGCACCATGGCGCCGCCCGCGGCGGCTGGCGCAGACGCCGGCTCGGCCCCGGCGGCGGGCTCTTCCGCAGCCTGGGTAGCGGCCCCTCTAGCCCCGGCGCCACCTGCTACTGCCGTGGCGGGAGGGACTGTGCGGTCGTGTGGCTGTGCGGCCCCGGCTGCTACTGCCGATGCCGCCGCAGGGCCTGCTGGTGTGGGCAGTAGGTGCTGACCGGGCCCTGCTGCGTTGCTGGTGCCGCCGCCGCCGCCGCCCCCAGCACCACCCGTCCCAGCGCCAGCGGCGTTCAGCTCGCCGGCACCCGCACCGGCCGCCGCCGCCGCCGCTGGCGCCGCCGTCGCAGCACCCGCAGCCGCAGCCGCAGCTGCCGCAGCAGAGCTTGCAGCCGCGCCCGTGGCAGCAGCAGCGGCAGCAGCCCCGACAGCAGCGGCAGAACCTGATAACGGCACGGCGGCCTCGCCGCCCTCAGCCGCCCCGGCGCCGCTGCTGTTCCTCCGCCGCCTGCTGCTGTGTCGCAGCAGCTGCGCCGCCCCCGCCCCCGCCCCCGCGCCTGCCCCGGCCTCCGCCACGCCGCCCCCCGCCCCTTCTGACGCCAAGGCAGCACCGCTGCCTCTGCTCGCCAGCGGCGGCACTCCGCCAACAACGCCGCCGCCGCCGCTCCTGCCGCTGCCCGCCGCCGCCGCCGCCGCCGCCGCCGTCAGGCCCGGCGGCTCCAGCGACACCAGCACCAGCAGCGCAGCGCCGGCAAGGAAGCGGGCGCGTTGGTCGGCGGGCAGGCAGGGTGCCAGCCGCTGTGTGTGTTAGAGATAACAAGGGAGAGTACTATGAAAGACTTGTGTGCCGCTGTGTGTGTGTGTGTGTGTGTGTGTGTGTGTGTGTGTGTGTCACGTGTTAGAAAAGCACAAGGAGGAAGGGTCGACACCGTGCGTGCAGCGTGTGCAGGCAACAGCGCGCCATCGTGTGTCACGTGTGTGTGTAAAAGACAAGCATGCGTGGCGTGGCGAGCGCTGCGTGACGGGGCACAGGAAATGTGACAAGCATAGTTCTCGCGTCTTTCCTTGGCCTTTGACCGCACATTGTGCCGAAGGTCAAGGAAAGAAAGACCGGCTGACGCAAGGAGAGATTCCTCCGCGGGGTGAGCTAGGGCTGCAACACGGGCGCTGACACGGACGCACGCGTTCTGCTGCTGCTGCTGCTGCTACTGCTGCTACAGCCATTTTCAGCCGCAGCAGCCCCCGGCCCCGGCCTCGCGGCCACCACATGCCCCCCCCGCCACGCCCCAGCTCACCTGGCACGCCCAGGCGTTGGTCGGTGACATGAGGCACATTGTCAAACTGTGGGCGCGCGTGTGTGTGTGTGTATTTGGTGTGTGTGTGTGTGTGTGTGTGTGTGTGTTTGTCGAAGCGCAAAAGGAAACATACCGGTAACGGGTAGAGACACAGAAGCACATTGGAAACCACAAGGCACTAGACACTTGCGCATGTGCGTTTCTTCAAGTGTCACACATTGCATTATCGCCAATAGGTGAGCCGTGTGCGCAGGTGTGCTTGCATGCGTGGCGGGGGTGGTGGTGGTGGTGGCGGGGGTGGCGGGGGTGGTGGGGTGGGTTAAGCAGGTGTCCGGCCAGCGGTGTGAGGTGAGGTGGGCATGCAGGTAAGCACGTGCGCCGAGGGCGCAGGCGGGGCAAGGTCGCCGCCTCACAGTACCGTACTCACGTGTAGCCGGCGAGCGCGCCGCCCCCGGCCGCGTGCACCCGCACACTGAACTCCCCCATGCGCATGCTACTGCCGCTGCTACTGCCGCTGCCGCTGCCGCTGCTGCCATTGCCGCAGCTACTGCCGCCGGGGCTCTTCAGTGGGCTGGCCGGGGCGCCGCCGTCGGGCGCCGCGGCGGCGGCAGTTGCGGCGGTTGTGACGGTTATTGATGATGATGGCGTGGCGGCGGCGGCGGCGGCTGCTGCTGCTGCTGCTGCTGCAGCGGGGCCCGGCACGAACCAGCCCACCTTGGTCCCAAACTCCAGTAGCCTACATGCATGCGTGTGTGTGTGTGTGTGTGTGGGACCCCAGCAGTAGGAAACAAGGAAGGGAGGGAGGGAGGTCGGGAGGACTCACACCTTGCCGCAGCAGCAACCGTCAGCGGAGCAGATACCGTACACGGTCCATCGAGAAGACGTGCCGGATCCCGGGCTCCCGCACCCGCCCGCCCACCCAGACCCGCCCACCCAGACCCACCCACCTGTCCAGTTCCCCCGGCGCCCCGAACTCCAGCAGTCCCAGCTGCGGCACCAGGTAGGCGTAGGTGGCCAGGAAGCCGTCCATCTGGGCGGCCCGCGCGCAGGGCTGTGTGCGTGTGTGTGTGTGTGTGTGTGTGTGTGTGTTAGAAAAGCACAAGTGTGTGTGTGTGTGTGTGTGTGTGCGTGTGCGTGTGAGCGTGCGGAAGGAAGAGGAGAAAGGGAGGAAGGGGAGGCAGAATGGGGGCAGCGGTAGAGGTCTGGCTTCAGAGGCAAGCATACGAAGCACGCGTCGGTGTGGCAAGTGTGTGTGTGTAGGTGTGGCCGGTGTGGCAAGTCATTCTGTTTTCGACGGGGCCATGCATTGAGCCAACGCCCTCCAAGACACGGAATGACTGCATCGCACGCCAGAGGGGGGGGGCGGCGGGGCGTAGCCTGATCCAGAAACCAAAGCGACCGAAGGGTAGGTTGGGTTGGGTTGGGTTGCAAGGATATGTAGCGAAGCAGGGTGGGGGACCGTTCTTGCTACCAGCCACCCACTCACGTTGCGTTTGGAGCCCTGCTCGAAGATGGCGATCTTTTTGAGGCCCGCCAGCGCCGACAGGCACGACACCGCGCCGGGGGCGCTGCCGGCACCCGCACCCCCACCCGCATTCCCACCCACACCCCCAACCGCCGCCGCGGCGCCGCTGCCGCCGCCGGCGGAGGCTGTAGCAGTTGTAGCAGCAGCTTGTGGCGGTGATGGCAGCGGCGACGCCCATATGACTGCGGAGCGGAGGGCGGTGACGGGCGCGGCGGTGTCGCGGCGCCGGAGCTCTAGTGTGCCGCGCCAGGCGGGACCGCCCGCTGCTACTGCCGCCGCCGCCGCCGCTACAGCCGCCGCCGCCGCTGCCGAAGACGATCCCTGCTGCTGAGAGCCGCGTGGCTGCAGCACAGGCTGCTGCTGCTGCTGCTGCTGTGGTGGTGGTAGCTGTGCCGGCTGTAGCGGCGACGGTTGCGGCTGTAGCGGCTGTAGCGGCTGTAGCGGCTGTAGCTGCGGCGGCTGTCGCAGCAGCTCCAGGTAGTGGCTGATGACGTCCACGTCGGAGGGCAGCGCCTCGCCGCTGGCCTGCAGCGCGGAGCGGGCGGCCTACGAGGGGCAGTAGCAGCAGTAGCAGCAGCAGTAGCAGCAGCAGCGACAGCAGTAGCAGCAGCGGCAGCAGTAGCAGGCGGATTCGGCAGGCAGGCAGCAGGCGAAGTGCAGTAGTAGCAGCAACTCGGGGCGGGGGCGGGGCCAGGGCAGGAGGGGGGGTTCAAACGGAGGGTGAAGCCAAAGCCGCCACCTGCCGCCGCGTGCCCGCCCTGACGCCGCACCACACCGCACCACACCGCACCTGGCATCGCCCACAAGGCCCCCCCCCCCGGCACCCGCCATGCATGCCGTCGTCAGCCCACCTCCGGCCGCCCACACCTCCAACTGCTCCAACCCCGTGCACCACCACTATCACAAGGGCCTGCGGACCCAATCCCAGGACCTCCCTCCCTCCCTCCCTCTTCATATGTCTGTTAGAGATAACAAGGGAGACTATTATGAAAGACTTGTGCGTGCGAATGTGTGTGTGTGTGTATGTGTGTGTGTGTGTGTGTGTGCGTGCGTGCGTGCATGCGTGTGTGTGTATGTGGCCGGCCGCCGCCGCCGCCGCCCCCTACTACTGCTCACCTCCACCTCCGCCTCCAGCGCCGCCTTGCGCGCCGCCAGCGCCGCGCCCCCCTGCAGCTGCCCCTCGGTGGTGGCGGCGGTGGCGGTGGCGGCGGCGGTGGCCCGGGGGTGCAGCCCAGTTGCGCCGCCCCCGTCCAGCAGCCGCAGCAGCGCCACGCGCACGTACACGTAGCGCAGCTGTGTGTGTGTGTGTGTGTGTGTGTGTGTGTGTGTGTGTGTGTGTAACAACGGGTTTACAGCTATCTGGGTGGATCACGTAATGGTGTATCTGAGACGCTGTCCGATGCTAGCGGCAGAGTGTGTGTGTGTGTGTGTGTGTGTGTGTGTGTGTGTGTGTGTGTGTGTGTGTGGTGTGGAAGGGAAGGAAGGAAGAGGGAGGGGGCGCATCAAGCATAGGCCGTTGCGCAGCTCTGTGTGTGTTAGAGATCACAAGGGAGAGAACAGCAGACATAGGGCAATGCGCCAATGCGTGCGGTGCGGTGACGGACGGCCTGTATGTGTGTGTGCGTGTGTGTTAGAGTTCACAAGGGGGGAGAGAGTGTATGTGTATATGTGTATGTGTGTGTGCCATCAGTAATGAATTACCAAATGAACACGGCGAATGCAAGCGCACTCCTATTACCACGCCCCCAAACTCCATCGTGAAACACTGAATTTGAATTATGTTTGGCAGTACGGTAATGCAGGAAGCAATGTCCGCTGCGCACCTGCAGACCCGAAAACTGCTGTCGTGGCTGCAGGTATGCCGGCAATGACGACGCAGCCACCGCGGGTGTAGGCGCCGGTGCAAGTACGGGCTGTACCTGGGGCTGCTGCTGCGGCGGTTGTAGCAGCTGCTGCTGCGGCGGCTGTAGCAGCGGCTGTAGCAGCGGCTGTAGCGGCGGCTGTAGCGGCGGCTGCTGGTAGGGGTGGTAGGGGTGCTGCTGGAGGTGCGGCTGGGGGCCGTGAAGTTGCTGGTGGGGAAGAAGGTGCTGGGGGTACGCCGGCTGCTGGTGGGGGTGCTGGTGGGGGTGCGGCGGCGGGTACGTGCCGGGCTGCACTTGAAGGTGCTGCTGCTGCTGCTGCTGCTGCTGCTGCTGCTGCTGCTGCTGCTGCTGCTGCTGCTGCTGCTGCTGCTGCTGCTGCTGCTGCTGCTGCTGCTGCTGCTGCTGCTGCTGCTGCTGCTGCTGCAGCGGCGGCTGGGGCTGGTTCAGAGGAGCGGGCGGGTGTGCGGCAGCAGGCACGAGGTGGGGCGGTGCCTGCGGCGGCGGCGACCCCACTCGCCCCACCGCCATGTGGGTCAGGGCCGGCACCACGTGAGGTTCGTACCCGCTGCCCCCCAGGCCAGCCGCCGCCGCCGCCGCCGCCGTCACAACCTGTGGAGTGTGGGCGTACCCCGCCCACTGCTGCCCGCCGTACACCGCTGCCGCCACCGGCTGCGGCTGTGGCGGCGGCGGGTGATAGCCTTGCTGCGGCGGCCCTGCGTGCTGCTGCTGCTGCTGCTGCTGCTGCTGCTGCGGCGGCGGCTGTTCCTGCCAGGCGCCGCTATCGTGCGACCGAAGGCCAAGCTCCCGATGGTCGTGGCTGGCTCCGTAGCCGCCGCCGCCGCCGCCATCAACAACGCCGCCAGTGCCGCCGCCCTCTACACCACCACCCCACTCGCCGCCGCCACCGCCGCCGTCGTCGTCGGAGTACGGCGCCGCCGCATCGCTGTCGTCCCCGTCGTCGTACCGCGGGTAGCGGTACGGGTCGTACTGCAGGTCGTACGGCGGCTGGCCTGCCGCTGGGTGTCCCCCGTACTGCTGCTGCTGCCGGTGCTGCTGCATGCGATGTACGGCGCTGTCGACCTCCGTCTGCAGCGTGTCGAGCGCGGCCCACACCTGCGGCAGCAACAGCAGCGGCAGCAGCAGCGGCAGCGGCAGCAGCACATGACCATGAAACCGAGATACCGTGCCTATGTGCTTGCTTGCTCGCTTTTTATTACCTGTTCCTCTGCGATGCGCAGGTCCCGCTTCTGATCCGCGCTTATCTGTTTGGCGCGGTGCACGGCCGAGAGCCGCTCCTCCTGCCTCTGCATGGCCGGGCAGGAGGCGGGGTGGTGGGGGCAGTTCATTCCAGAAACCATAAGCGAAACGACCAAGAGAACCCGAACCAGCCAACCAGGGGGCAGCAGCAGCAGGCAAGGCCGGTCGCCGATTCGTGTCCTCGGACAAAGAGGGCGAAGTAAGGAAGTGCATCCTCGACACATACACGTACGTCGCTCGGATGAGTTCGCGCCCGCAAGGGCCCCCTATCGCACAAACGCCGGCCGACCACAGCTTCCAAACCCGTCACACGCACGAACCTGCCACGAGCCACGTGCGTGCGACCCCACACGAACCACCCCCGCACGCGCCATCCCCATGCACGCACCCACATCCACCCACACACACTTACACACACACACACGTACACACACACACATACATTGTCCTATGTCTGCTGTGCTCTCCCTTGTGATCTCTAACACACACATATCGCTGTCGCTGGCTGTCCCGAGTACTCGCTCACGAGACTCGTCAGGCCGCCTGTAAACCCGTTGTTACACATACACACACACACACACACACACACACACACACACACACACACACACACACACACACACACATACACACACACATACACACACACACACACACACGCACATCGGGCGGGACTTTGGACGTAGCGGCCGGACTGGGATTCTGGGGCTAGGAGTGCCTGGGTATCACGCCACCGTGATCACACGCATCGGGTTGCACCCTTGGAAGCGTGTGGACATTAATCCCCCTCCAATGTTAGGTAGACGGGGGTTACGCGATTTCGGGTAAGTAAAGCAGGTCGGCGGCTCAGGTAATTCCAGGTAAACCGGACGCGACGCTGCTTTGTCTTGATCGCATTGCATACACGGTCTTTGATTTGCTTGTTTTCCCCTTGTGATCTCTAACACACGCACACCCACACACACACGCACCTCCAGCGCCTCCAGCTCCGCCTCCAGCCGCGAGGTGTCGGCGTGCGTCTTGGGTCGCAGGCCGTGCGTGAGCGGGTCGCACACAAGCGAGTCCGACAGCTCCCGCCGCTTGGCCCGCAGCTTCCTGTCGGCTTCCTGCGGTTCGTGTTCGTGTACGGCACCACCGCCGAATTAGCATCATTACGTGGGGCCACAATAGCCATAGTAGCATCATTACGTGGGGCCACAATAGCCAAATTAGCATCATTACGTGGGGCCACAATAGCCAAATTAGCATCATTACGTGGGGCCACACTAGTCAATGGCGGCATGACACCACCACGCGCCACCATAACGATGTCCGGCCCCTGTCATGAATATCCACGCCTTGCATTTCTCGCCTTTGCCTGCTGTACTTCGCTCACCAGTTTGGTTCCTTGGTTTTTAAATGGGTTGGTATTCACTGCCACCACCCGCCGCCACCACCACCACCATCATCATTCACCACTCAACTCACCTGCAGCTGCTATCTACGCGCGCCCTTCCCTGCCCCTCCTACTTTGCGTGTGCTCAACAAAACACGACTTACTCGCATACCCTCACACCAACTCAGCATCGGCATCACACACACACACACACACACACACACACACACACACACACACACACACACACACACACACACACACACACGCACGCACACACAGGTCCCTGGGCACGACGCCTACAACGATTTCTACTGATTGACGACGCACACACCCACTACCACACGCACACACACACAGCCACACAGCCACGCACCTTGTGCCGCTGCAACGTGCGGTCGTGCTCCTGCGCCGCGGCGCGCAGGGGCGCAAGCACCACCAGCCGCCGCAGCAGCTTGCGCTTCGCGGCGGTGACGCCGGGGTGGCCCACCCACAGCGCCGCCCGCCCGCAGTACTCCATGATGCCCAGGGCGCAGTACACGTCACTGCGTGCCGCGGCGGCGGCGGGAAGGGCGGGTGCAGGGGCGGGGAGGGCGGGGAGGGCGGGGGAGCGAGGCGGCTCGACGGTCTGTCGCATCGGTCCAGATCAGCAGCGGCGTTTGAGTGGCAACTACCCGTCCGTGCACCAAGGCAGGCTCGGTGCTGAATGGAGCACTTGGGGGTGTGTGTGGGCGCGCGCTTGCAGCGGTGGTGCGCAATGTGTGTGTGCCTGCCTGCCTAGTGTGAGTACCGTACCAGGACCAAACATGGGCGGGCCGGGCGTACGGGGTACGACGACCGCAGGTGCACGCACGCACGCACACACACACACACACACACGCGCGCGCACACACATTATTTCCCCCCTGTGATCTCTAAGCACGAACGCACAAACGCGCAGCAGCCGCCGCCTCACTCACTCGTCATCCAGGGTGAGGTGCGGCGCCTCCGCCGCCATGTCCTGCCCCCTGGCGGTCACCGGCCACAGGCTGGACAGACCCACGCGGCAGATGCGCGGCGGCGCCGGCTGTCCGTGCCCGCCGCCGCCGCCGCCGCCGCCGCCGCCGCCGCCGCCGCCGCCGCCGCCGCCCCCTGCGGCCGCAGTGCCGGGCCCGCCGGCGGCGGGCATCAGCAGCTCAGCCACCTGCATGGCGGCATGGCGGCGGTACGTGTGGTGGCAGCAGCGCGGCCCATGCATGAGTCGGTGCGGACATGTGGGCAAACCGCCGCTGTTTCTGTTGGCAGCGTACCGGTATGCGATAGCCCATACAGCAAACCCCAACCACGTGGCGGCATGCGTAAACCCCCACGTGCCAAACCCAGCGCCGTCCCCTCGGATGCACCACAAAGGCAAACCCCACCATCCAAGGAACACACCATCCGGCGCCCGCTCCTCCTCCCTATGGATGGCTACCCCCCCCCGCCTTCCGCGCTTTGTGGTGCTGGGTTTTCAATGGTCGAGCTGGGAACTGTGGATTGGATTTGCCCAAACCCCGATCCCCGATCCCCAACCCCCCGCTTCCTTTAGATTGGTTTAGTTTGGGCTGGTAACCACAACCCCCTCATCTCCCTCACCAGGTCCTCGCCCTCCCGCAGCCAGGCCGCCACCGCCGCCGCCTCTTCGCCGTCAGCCGCCGCCGCCGCCGCCGCCGTCGCGGGGACGACGCCGTGCAGCGGCACGAGTACGAACGCCTGCATCTGGCGGTTGGGCGCCTTCACCAGCAGCCCGTACAGCAGCTGGCTGGGCGCCGCCGCCTCGGCCCCCTCCTCGCCGTACAGCATGACTAACGCCTGCCGTACCTCGTCCCACACGCTGGCGGCGGCGACCACCTCGTAGTAGCTGCGCAGCTCGGCCTGGGTGACGAACACTCGGCCGAAGTCGGCGAGGTATTCGTGCAGTCGGTGCCGCTTGCCGGGCTTGAGCACCTTGCCTCCCCTGCCCCGGCCGCCGCCGCCGCGCGCGCCGCCGCGCGCAGGGCCCGCGCAGTCGTCACCACCACGCGGCTCCACGCGGCTCTCCTCCTCTTCGCCACCGCCGCCGCCGCCGCTGCCGCCGCCGCCGCCGCCGCCGCTGCCTCGCCCGTGCCCACGCTCTCGCTCCTGATCCCGGCCCCGGCCGCGGCCCGGGCTGCCGAGCCCGCGGCTGCGGCTGCTGCTGCGGCCCCGGCCGCCGCCTTCGGAGCCATGCGGCGGCTCGTCGCCGCGGCCACGCCCCCGACCGGGGCTCCCGCGCCCCCGGCCGGGGCTACCAAGCCCCCGACCGGGGCTCCCAAGCCCCCGACCGGGGCCGGCGCCCCTGCCCCGAAAATCGCCATCCGCAGGCTCCCTGTCCATGTCGTCGCCCTCACGGCCACCGCCCTCACGGCCACCGCGGTCGCGGCCACCGCGGTCGCGCCTACGCCCGCGGCTGGGGCTGCCCCATGCCCCGCCCTGACCGCGGCCGCGGCCGCCCCGCACCTCGTCCTTAACCGCGGCGGCCCCATCCGCTTGTGCCTGCAGCTGTGGCTGTGGTGGCGCTGACGCCGCGTCTGTCCGCAGCCGCTGGCGCGGCCGCTCCTCTTGCGCAGTCGACGGTGCCGGCTGCGGCTGCTGTGGCGGCGGCGGCTGCGACTGCTGCGGCGGCTGCTGCTGCGGCGGCTGCAACCACCCGGGAGAGGGGCTGCGCCTGTGGCGGCGGTCGCCCTGGCTGCTGCCCTCCTCCTTCTTTACCTCCACCCTCACCCGAGCTTCGCCCTCAGGGGGAGGCGGGTGGTCCCGGCCCCGCTTCTCGCCGCTGCGGGCTGGGCGTGGGCTGGGGTCTGCAGCAGCAACCGTGGCCTTCGGCGCAGGCGAGGGAATCTTCTGCCAGCCCCCGCCCCCGCCCCCGCCCCCGCCCCCGCCCCCGCCCCCGCCCCGACTCCGGCGTTCATCGCCATCCCCTCGCTCCCTGCTGCGTCCACTGCCGCCCCGCGTCATTGCGCTGCGCGCCGGGTCCCCCGTCGTCAAGAAGGCCGGCGCGGCAAGGCACCCCGCCGGTGCGGGCACTGCAGGGCCACCGACCCGCAGTTTCGGAGGCAGCTCATGAGCCGAGCTATGCTATAGTAACAACACAGTAAGGAGGGTTCGGTCCTATGGTGCTGCGAAGACTGTTCTCGTCGCGAGTTTAGGTCTTGTTCCCGCGAGTTTTGTGTCAGTGGATGCCCAGAATTTAAGTAGGACGCCAAAATCTACAGTATGTTATGTGTTAAAATGTTGTTACAATCCTGTGCATGAGTGGAGACTAAGGCAGCATGCATGTGTGCAATGAATGAATCGCAATTGCTCCTTCGTGGGCATGGAGCCCAAATATGCCATAGGCTTATTCTCGTGCACGCTCTCACAGCAGCTCCTTAGGATTGCAGTTCCGTAACTCGTCAATATGCTTGCCTCCACCATCGGCCGGGCCGCTCCCGCTGCTGCTCGCGCGCCGATGTCTTCGCGGGTGGCGCCTGTGGCCGTGCGTCGCGGCCGTGGACTTGTCGCGCGCTGCTTTGCGTCAGGTGCGGGGTCGCGCCGGTTTGGGTCAGGCAACAACCCGTTAGCCCGAGCCGCCCACACGGCGGTCGACAGTGCCGCGCCTGGGCGCTGCGGCTGCAGAGCCAGGCGCGGGATGCTTCACTAGCACGGTCGCGCATATACCAGGGGGAAGGGGCGTTCATACAAAAGAACAGCCGGGGAGTACTGTTCTATCAGGCGGGGTGCAAGCAGCCGTGCGTTATCGGACCCGGTGTCCCTGCTGCGCCCACGGCACTGGGCGACCTCACTCGTTAACTGCCATTCCTCCCCCCAATACCCCCCCGCAGCCGCCGAGGTTAAGATTGCTATTGAGGGCATGATGTGCGACGGCTGCTCCGGCCGCATCGAGAAGGTCCTGAAGGTACGGTAGGGCCAGGCCGCGGGCGAGCAGGGCCGGGGCCGGGGTGGGGTGGCCGGGGCCGGGGCCAGGGCGGGGTGGGGGGGCCGGGCCGGGGCTGGGGCTGGCATCAGGCGGCGGCGGCGGCAGTGCAGTCGCCGCGGGCACCTGGCTCCTTTGTCAAGGCTGCAACGGAAGCGCGAAACAGAGGCGAAGCAGGAGCGGGGCGCTTTTGCGACGTGCTGACAAAGCCCACGCCCATGCGCCCATATGCGCACGTGGCTGGATGCTTGCGCCACAAGCCCTTTGCCCGTCACAGCGGCGTTCTGCATTGCACACTCTGCCGTACCGTGATCTGCAGTCAGTAATGTCTCCCATACTAGCTGGGGCCGCTGCGCTGCGGACTCATTCCCACCCCCAACATTCCTACCCCAACCCACACAAATATAAACACACACACACACTTTTTGCATATGCTTCCTCTGCCGCCTGTAGGTGAGACTACGGACAGTGGGCGGGAATCAGGGAATTAGGCGTGCCGGGTAAACGTTTTTAGGCGCATGTCACAAGCATATGGGTGCATGTCGGGGTCGGTTCGCTTCGCGAACGCCCGACGGGTTCCAGGCTATTATCTGCGGGTAAGTATGGCTACCGGGGCTACGCGGTACCGTCCAAGCGGTATTGGTAGGTATCTGTAAGTAACTGCGAGCGATTGCTGGGAATTCTCTCCGTTTCCGTTTACCAGCACACACACACATACACGGTCTTTGCTTTGCTTGTTTTCCCCTTGTGATCTCTAACACACACACAAGTCTTTCATAGTACTCTCCCTTGTGATCTCTAACACACACACACACACACACACATGCGCACAGGGTATGGACACGGTGAAGAGCGTCCATGTGAACCTGGAGGGCAAGGTGAGGCCGAGTGGTCTGGTGGGCCCGCCGGGCGCGCATGCTATCCGGCCAGCGACCACGTGGACCGGGCCGCGCAAGGCCACCCGCCGCGCACCCCCCCCCCCCCACACACACACACAAAACAGGAGCCACTGCCGGGCTGGCTCTGACACCCCCCCCCGTGTTCCCGCTGTACCACGGAGTCCACGACTAATGAACCTAACAACCCCCCCCCCCCCGGATCCCAGCGACTCTGCCAAGCGCTCCCCTTCGCCCTCCACCTGTGTTCTTGCCTTGTCGTCGCCTCTCCGCCCAACCTCCCTCGTGCAGCAGCCACCGCCCTCCCTAACACCGCCACCAGCCCTTTCTCCTGACCATGAACCGCACCGCACAACACCCACATCGCACGCGCCCCTGCCTGCCTGCCTGCCTGCCTGCCTGCCTCACAGTCCGCCACCGTGGAACTGACCAAGGGCGATGCCGCCTCCCCCGAGGCCAAGGCCGCCGCGGCGGCGCTGGTAGACACCATTAACAGCCTGGGCTTTGAGGCCAAGCTTGCACAGTAGCTGACAGTCGTTGATTGAAGCGGGCGAGGACAAGGACGGGGATGTGGACGAGGATGGGAGCCTGGGTAAAGGATGAGCGCGACTGTGAGAGCTTTCGTGGGGCGTGTTACGCGTGGAAGGAGTAAAATAATGGTGCGGTTTTGAGTGTGTATGCTGCGAAAGGATGGCGCGATTTTGTGTGTGCGGCGTGCCGGTAGGCTGGGGGACGCTGCTGCGTGTGAGTTGTGTGGCGGCGGTTGATGACGGTGGGGCGGTAAGGTTTGCCTTGGGGCCGTTCTGGCGAGAGGACAGGTATACAGCCCCAAAATGCCCAAGGTCCGAGGTGGGCTCCAGTTTTGTACGGGTGCCGAAACTGTCTCAGCCTCCCTTCCGAAGTTCCAGCTTCTAAAAAAAAAGGGTTTCTCACCCAGCTTCTCACCTCTTAAACAGCTACGCTTGCTCACCTCCGGTTGTGGTGTTAGTTGGCTTGTTGCACTGCATTCGTTCGCCCACCATACCGTATACATCGGGCCCCCTCTTCTGCCCTGACGCGCCCTGTTTTTGGGCTGAGCCCCCCCAAAACACCCCGGTTCGTGCGTGCGTGCGTGCGTGCGTGCGTGCGTGCGTGCGTGCGTCGGCAAAAAGTATCATACTAGCACAAACCACGACTGCCACGTATTAGGCTTTGCTACTGTCTATTGCATGTAAATAGGCGGCAGGGAAAATTCGGGCAGAGCAAGAAGTGCCTTCGCGCGTCCATGGACAATTGACTTTAGCGAGGTCACGAGGATAGTCACCTACGCCCGCGTTTATAGGGTCTATAAAGCAATCTATGTTGGCGGCATGCAACGTGGGGAACTAACGCGCCAGTTTGTGGCAACTTGCGGAGCCATGCCTGTCGCCCCTCCTGAAACGCCGAGGAGCCCCGAGGTCGCTCTCACCCCGCGCCTAGCCCGAGGAATGTGGGGCATCGGGGACGTCTGCAGTGCGGTAGAGGGCTACAAAATGCTTGGACTTGGTGGCAAGCGGGCCCTTGACTCGCGTGGATGTGGGCGTGTGGGATTCAGACACGCGTGCCTTGTGCTGACCGAGTCCTAAGCCCTGAGCTGGATCATTGGATCATCGTCAGCACGGGTCTATATCACATTCGCTTGAAGTAGCCACCCAGCCTGTGACCATATTGGGGCTCAGCCCATTTTCCAGCTGTACAAAGCTGACACCCCTTGTTGCCCTTGCTTTGCACACTGTCGCCCGGCCGTTGTCTTGCTGCACGCCGCTCGCATTACGAGATGACGTTGGTGAGCGTCGAAAACGAGTGGGCACGTGTTACCTCGAAAGTGACGGTAACCGTCGAGATAGTCGGCGTCCTTAATTTCGCTGACATCTGACAGAAGATTATGCTGAGCTGAGGTGCTGGGCTGGTGCTCGCGGCGGGCTGCGGTAGCGCGGCCTGTGTGCGACCAACCTGAAAGCGCCAGCGCCACCGTGTCCAGCGCGACATGTGCGGGAGGGAGGAACAGCGAGAAGCGTAGAAAACGAGGAGAAGAAGACAAGGAGGCCGGGCAAGGCAAGCAACGGGCAAAGAGCAAAGAGACTAGGGCGGGCTCCGCTGGGGGGTGGGCTATGAGTTCCGAAAGGAGTAACAGAAGACATGCCACGAGCGAAAAAACCAGTAAAGAATCAAGTGCCGAATCCAGAGCGGCCAACAGAAAGAGCAGCGCATGCGCTGCATGGCTCATACCCGGTCGTACGGCGCATTGCATGGGCAAGCCCAATGTCAAGCAGGGCAAGAAGATGCATGCCATGCACACGACACGAAATGCACACAGACCAGGTTATGGACGGGTGCGGACCCGTCAAGAAAACCGGCGACCGCAGGGGGTGGCGGCGCCGGCCGGGTGTGCATTTTAACATGACCATCGGCCTAGCGCTCATCCGTGGATGCTGGACGCCTGCCTGCAGGTGCGACGCTTCCATCTGCCTCGCGCTGCGTGGCGTCGCATTGTGTGTGGTGGCATTGCCTGGCTGGGTGCCCGGAACGTGAGGACTGCGCAACAGCAAAACGCTCCAGCAAGATCGGCCAGCTACCTTAGTCTGTACAGTCACAGCGCGCAATTTTGCCTCTGTCCCGGCTGCTTATGTTTTAACGGTATTTGAGGGGGTGGGTGGGATCTATCTTCAGACACTACAGGGACGCCGCACACCTGTTTCCTTGCTTGCACCACCGACGGGTGCCGAATTTGACGTCCGAGCGCCTTGACATCCGCGAGTCAGCTGTCAGACAGTTAAGCGCAGGCAGCGACGCAGGCGCAAGCGCAGGCGACGGCGCAGGCGCAAGCGCAGGCGACGGCGCAGGCGCAAGCGCAGGCGGTGGCGCAGGCGCAAGCGCAGGCGGCGGTACACGCGCAAGCGCAGGCGGCGGCGCAGGGGCAAACGCAGGCGCTGGCGCAGGCGCAGGCGGCGGCGCAAGCGCAGGCGCAGGCACAGGCGCAGGCACAGGCGGCGACACAGGCAGCGGCGCAGGTGCAGGGGCAGACACAAGCGCAAACGGCACTGACGGCAGCCGCGGTGCAGGCGGAGACGCAGACAACGGCCCTGACGACAGCCGACACGGACGTTGCGATGGAATCACCAGCGAGGGCCGCAGGCGACAGCGCAACCGTACGGAGGACGAACACCACGTCCTGATGACATGTACGGCTTACGACCAACTGAGGACGGACAGCGGCGTCGATTTTAGCAAGGGCATGCAGGAAGTGATGCGGAATGCGGACCCGGCTAGGCTTGCTGCGCTGCTCGACTCCATATGGGAATTTAGGAGCAGGAATGTGCCCCTTGCGAGGGCCGGTCAAGAGAGTTGAACAATCATAGTTTACTAGGCGTTATAAGGGTCACCCCGGCCCGGGCCTTCGGTTTTCAAGAGGTTGGAAGACACGAGAAGTGTGCACCACCTTGTAACCACACACACACTAGTACGGCAACGTCGTGGACGCACACGGCTTTACGCCGGCCAAGGGCAAGGGTGGAAGAGGCCGCACCGGTGCAGATGGTGACCCACCTGGCGCCCACGGCGGCCGGGGAGACCCGTCAGGGCGTGGCGGGAACGGCCGCGCCAGTAGAGGCCGCGGCCGCGGCCCTGGCCGCGGCTCGGGCCGCGGACAATACGGCCGCGGCCAGGCACAAGACGGGAACAGGCAGCAGGGGCAGAATTCATTTGGTGCGCTAGGATCAGGCGAAGCGCACGACTCCTAGGGAGACGGGGGCCGGGGTGGCATCAGCATTTTCGCATGGAACGCCCATGGGTTGGTCACTGGCGGGGCATGCAAGCTGCAAGACCGCGGAATAGGCACGATTGCACGAAGGCATGACATCATCGTTATTTCAGAAGCACACCTTACGCGCTGGGCGAGTGATCAATCAATTGAACTAGACGGGTACACCGTTGTACGTGCGCATAGATCCCAGGAGGCTACGCGGTCTGATTTTGGCGGAGTGGCTGTGTTTGTACGTGAGAGCCTTGCAGGCGGTGTTGTGCATGTCAAAACAGACGTCCACCTGACGGGCTGCGAACTTGTATGGATGCGTATTAACGCTAGTGAAGGCATTAGTGTGTTGTTAGGTTGCTGTTATCTAGCGCCCGAGACGTCACGTGTGTATAGGGAAGGTGGCAAGACTCGGATTGCACGGGAAGCCACCGCAGAGTCAGTGTTTGGCAGGCTACAACAATCTATCATAGAACTGCGACAAAACGGCGAGGAAATCCTCCTCGTGGGTGACATGAACGCACGGATTCCGACAAGCATTAGCGATATTCCCGACCTGGCACAGCTAGCGGCACTAGAGGACGTTGCCCTGGGAGGTGGCGCCGCGGCGACTGTCATGCCTAGCCAAGACGACTATGCAGGGCTCCCAACTAGAGCTTCCGAGGACACACAGTCGAATTGTTTTGGCGATCACCTAGGACGCATGTGTAGGTCGCAAGGGCTGATCCTCCTCAATGGCAGGGCTCGTGGAGACGAGTCAGGCCGGATCACCTTCCCCAAGGGGGAATCTGGTGGGAGCATGATTGATTTGTGTGTGGCGTCGCCGTCGCTCTTTCGTAAAATAACTTGCATGCGTGTGGGTGAAATGATCAGGTGGAGGCGAAGTGGGCTAAGAGATGCGAGTGATCACAGGCCCGTTACACTTACACTTGACATGGAAGTGGAAGGGCGGGAAGCCACAGAGAAGACATGCCCTCGGAAACAACGCACCGCATTCGAGGTATCGAAAAAGCATTTGTTTAGCGGCCTGTTTGCGGCTGATGGAGCGCCGGTTGTGAGTAAGATTGAAAGCATAAAGGCCGCCCTCTGCGCCCCGGTGGGCGGGATCACCACCACCGAGGCAGTAGAGGCTTTGGGTGCGTGCCTGTACAATGCCATGGTTAAGGCTTTTGGCCCTACGCGACCCGGCAACCTGCAGCCGCAGGAAACGCCATGGTGGAACGCGGAGTGTGCTGACGCACGCGCCGAGTTTGTACGGGCGAAACTGGCGCTGGGCAGGCCGGTGGTTAGAGAAGGAGAGGCATGGCAGTCTTTCCGCGCAGCCAGGTCAACTTATGACCGGGCGAAGCGAAGGGCTAAGGCCGCTTTTGACACCCAAGTGATGCGGGACAAGGTAGCACACTGCCGCGCAGATGCCCGACTGCTTTGGAGGATGATTGAGGGAAGGACAACAGAGCAGTGCCCCATCACGGCTGATGGCTTTCGTGACCACTTTGCGCAACTCCTGAACGAGGGTGCTGGCAGCGGCTGCCCGACGGCTGCTCATGAGATCCTGGGATCAGGAGGAAGGATGGCAGAGGACATCCTTATGGCATCGGAGCGCGCGAGTCTAAATGAGATGCTTAATAGTGAGATTACACTAGATGAGGTCACACGCGCGCTTGCGCGTCTACCCAACGGCAAAGCCACGGGGATGGAGAAAGTCCCGTCGGAATGCTATAAGTACGCTGAGAAGCCCAGTGAGCCTGACGCTGAGCCGCCAGTTCCGGCGCTCAGCCGCGTGGCACCATTAGTGCAATTGTTGTTTAATAAAATTTGGAGTGAAGGGGCCTACCCCGAACAATTCACCACCACTGTGTTAACCCCAATTTACAAGCGGAAGGGTGACACCAGGACGGCGGGGAATTACCGGGGCATTGCGGTGGGAGGTGCCCTGGCGAAGTGTTATGCATCCATCCTGCTAGAACGACTAGCCAACGCTGGTGAAGAGTACGAGTGGAGGCATCCGGCCCAGGCGGGTTTCCGGCGGAAGTTTGGTACGTCACACCATCTGTTTACATTGCGGCATCTCATCAGCAAGCATACTCGAGGAGGCTCGAGCCCGCTCATTGTTGTGCAAATAGATTTTGAAAAAGCATTTGACAAGGTCCCACGGCCACTGCTGTGGATGCGGCTAGAAGAGCGGGGTGTCACGGGCACGATGCTGGATGCGGTTAAAAAAGCTTACGAAAGGGTGATGATGGTTGTGAAGGCTGGAGGCACACTCAGCACACCTTTTGCAACTACACAGGGGGTGAAGCAGGGATGCCCACTTAGCACTGAGCTGTTTGGTCTATTTATCGAAACGTTAGCCGAGTATATTGACTCAGAAGATTTGGACGAGACCACTGGCTCCCCGGAGATCAACGGGAAACTGGTGTCACTCCTAACGTATGCGGACGACGTGTCCCTGCTAGCCACTACCCCAGAGCGGATGCGGCATCTGCTGTCGCTAGTTGATACTTTTTGCCTAGCTTTTGGAATGAAAGCAAACGTTGCTAAATGTGAGAGGCTGGTGTTTGCAGCCAGTGAGGAGGTAGCTAGCGCGGTAAGCACAGAATGCCAGGGGCTGAGGTTAGCAGGGCAGCCGATCCCCGCGGTGGACAAAGCACGATACTTGGGCCTGGTGTACGGGCCCGGTAGGGCATTTGTCAGCTGCAGGGAGACGCTGTGCGAGTCCGCGCGCAGGGGTATGTGTGCACTAAACACTAGACTAAACCGTCTGCGCATTTTCGCGCCAGACATCCGCATGCGCTGTTTTGAAGTGCAGATCCGCTCCATCCTTTCGTATGGCTGCGAGGTGTGGGGGCCAGACGTACTAATGGAAATGCTAGACGGAGGGCCGCCGCCACGGCGCAATGATAGCAATAACCTGGCACAGGGGCCGTTTGAGGCATGCTTGAGAGACGAAGCAGTGAAGCTACAAATTCAGTACATGCGCCAGACTGTGGGTGCCGCTAAACCGTCACACCGGCTTTTGTTTGCCGAGCTAGCCCAACTACCGCTACACTTTTTCATAGCGAAGCAATGTATGGGCTTCTACAATAGGATCTGCGCACAAACCAGGAGTCTGGCTTTCGACACGCTGGTAGATGAAATTCGTGACGCATGGAGGAACCGGGCGAGTGATGGATGGTGTGCACGTTTGTTTCGTTTCATAGCAGCACAAGGCATTGACGTCTGGAACTGGCCAGGGACACATGAGACGAGGGAAGAATGGAGGGCCAGTACACCCCTACCCGACGGGCCTGCCCTCTCCACCTTCAGGGAGCACCTGATGCGGGCGTGGAGCCATGAGCGGCTGCAAGCAGACCCACACGCCTTCCCCTCAGACGGCAAGCAACCAGGCATTCACATGTGCAAATATAAGCATTGGATGGGGCTAAGTGCGACGGGCGCCGCGCCGCTGGTGTTACATGACCACTGCCGGGCTTACATCACTGTTGCGCGACACAAACTCCTGATGCGATTTCGTCTATGCTGTTGGCCAATTACTGCTAATCGCGCATGGGATAGGCCTAGGGAGGAGAGGACGTGCCCGCTGTGCACAGCGAACGAAGTGGAGGACGAACACCACGTCCTGATGACATGTACGGCTTACGACCAACTGAGGACGGACAGCGGCGTCGATTTTAGCAAGGGCATGCAGGAAGTGATGCGGAATGCGGACCCGGCTAGGCTTGCTGCGCTGCTCGACTCCATATGGGAATTTAGGAGCAGGAATGTGCCCCTTGCGAGGGCCGGTCAAGAGAGTTGAACAATCATAGTTTACTAGGCGTTATAAGGGTCACCCCGGCCCGGGCCTTCGGTTTTCAAGAGGTTGGAAGACACGAGAAGTGTGCACCACCTTGTAACCACACACACAGTTAAGAGACAAAATGGACCCTGTTACTGCCTGCAATATGTGACCCGACACCACGGTTCAGGCTTAGGCTTGCCCGTGCCGGTGCCCCATGAAGCCCATTTGGGGGCATCAAGCTTCGAACAGGTTAGGACGTCGTAGCCGGCGGGCTGGAAGGGGAGGAGCAGGGGCACGTGCCTTGCAGAGGCCGACCCTGCGGGTCCGGTGCGTGCGATGTTCAGACAGCTCGCCTTCCCTCGTCGTGACCGCCCAGATGGAAAATAAGAGCAGTTTTGCCATTAGGTTGGAACAGGGTTGCGCGGTGACGACGGGCTGGATTGCAAATCGGGCGAATCCGGGTCTTTTGGCCTTCTTCTTACACTGCATCGCCGCCCTGCGCAGGCATTCAATATCAATTCACATGCATAATTAAGTCGCGCTGGAAGAGCGTGGACCAAACTTGTCAACTAGGATGGAAATGGACCACAGCTCTTTACAGCCCTAAGCTGAGCATATGCAGCCATGGCTGGCGCAGCAGCGCAGCTAGTGCCTAGGACTGCGTTTGTTGAGCCACCCACCGTTAGTAGCGCCGCTGCTCAGGCTCGCGCCTTCCCTCCCATTAATTTCATCTATGGACATTTCCACAACTCTATTCGGGCCGAGCTTGGGCTCTTGGCGGAGCGCGTGCGCTCGCTGGAAGCACCGGACGAGGGCGTCGACGAAATGCTCTCTGACCTGAGGGCGCGCTATAAGTTCCTGGAGCAAGTTTACAAGTATCACAGCACGGTGGAGGACGAGGTGCGTCCAGCGCACGCTCCTCCGTGGATGTTCAGGGCTCGGTGCGCTGGGTGCACGCGCTGAGAGGAATTGACGCGCGCGCTCGCAGGTCCTGTACCCGGTGCTGGACTCCAAAGTGCGGAACGTAACGCTGGCATACAGCATCGAGCACCAGGATGAGGTGAGCGCGAGCGGTCGCAGCTGGGTGCAGCGCCAGGACCTTGTCGCGGGGGCATGTGACATCCCTTGCTCTCGCGCGCGCGTAGGAGATTTTGTTCGAGCAGCTCAGCAAGCTCATCTCCGCGGCGCTTGAGGAGACAGAAGCGAAACGCAAATGCACCATCAGGTGAGCGTAAGCACAAACTCGCCACACTCGGAAACGTGGACCTGCCCCGTGCGGGCCACGCGCAGCACGCGCGAGCAGCCCCCCATACGCTTGCAGGTGCCGGCAGCCCCCCCATGCGTTGTCCCAGACGCCATCTCCCGTGGGTGTCCGGGTCATTGGCATAGTCTTGCAACCCTTGCCTCGCCGCCTGTTACATCTTAACCAGCAGCGTCCCGCAATACCCCTCCCCCGCTGCTCCCTGCGCCGCTCCCCCCGCTACCGAGTTGGCCCCCCTGTCTGTCGCCTTCCTGCCCTCTCCCCTGCTCCTCTCTCGCGCCACTACGGTCCCCGGCTCGTCACCGCAACCGCATGCAACCGCGCCACTGCCACTGCCACTGCCACTGCCACCCACCTTCGCTTCCTCCCTCCCACTGGATAACCTCCCTGCCGCCCCTCCCGCGGCCCCCTCCCCTTGCACCCTGTTGCCTCCGGCCCCCGCGCCCCTCCCCTTCGCCCCCCACCCACCCCGCGGTCATCGGTACGCACCTAACCTCTCGCCTGCTGCCTACCTGCTCCACTTCGCCACACATCCTTGCAACCACCCCACAAACACACCCACCAGGACGCTCATCTGCAAGGTGGAGGAGATCCACACCACGCTGCGCAAGCACTTGGCCAAGGAGGAGGAGCAGCTGCTGCCGCTGCTGCTGCAGCACTTCAGCTTCGCGGAGCAGGCGGAGCTGGTGGCGCAGTTCCTGTACAGGTGCGGCCCTGACGAGAGGGCGGGGGCAGGGGCAGGGGCAGGGGCAGGGGCAGGGGCAGGGGCAGGGGCAGGGGCAGGGCAGGGGCAGGGGCGGGGCCAGGGGCAGGGGCAGGGCAGGGGCGGGGGCAGGGGCAGGGGCAGGGCGGGGCAAGGGCAGGGGCAGGGCGGGGCAGCGGCAGGGGCAGGGGCAGGGCGGGGCAAGGGCAGGGGCAGGGCGGGGCAGACAGAGAGGGGCAGAACTGGAGCTCTGCTTTATGAGCTTTGGCTCTGCGGCCTGTCTGCTGCCGGCTGTGTGACCGGCAACGCGGGAGGGGGTAGCCTCTTAATCAAGCTGCGCGCACACGTGTGGCAGGCCGCAGGCAACGTGCGGCAGGCCGGTCTGGAGTCGCACAGTAGCCTTACCCATCCACCTTCCACTGGTCCGTCATCACCACCATGATGTCTTCTCTGCTTGCGCCCCCCCGGACATCGGCACTTCACAAACATTTGATAAACACCATCCTATGAATGGCTACCCCCCCCTCCCTACCTCCCCCCCCCGCAGCATCCCGCTGGAGACGGTGGAGCGGGTGCTGTCCCGCCTCAAGCCGCGCATCCCGCGGGTGGGTGCTGCCGGGCGGTGCTGGGTGCTGGGTGTTGGGTGCTGGGTGCTGGGTGTTGGGTGTTGGGTGTAAGGTGCGGGGCGCTTCCTGGCGCGGGTGGCAGCGGGTTTGGGCGGCGCTGCGCTGCGCCGGGCCGGGTTGCGCCCGGCGTGTGCCCCTGCTGGCCGTGCGGGGGTTCATTACAATGAGACACGCGCACGGCTGCCTTGCTGTGGGTGCACTGGGTGGCCGAGTCGCTGGCTCGCGCGTGGCAGGTTTTTTCTTGCGCACACCCCACGCCCCACCATGGGACACATCAGGTCACATCACATCACATGCACACCACATTACCGTTCAGCCATTCACATCACACGTACGGTGCACACATGCACCCCCCACACACTGCCACCCACCCCCCGCCACACACGACAACGCAGGACGAGCAGGAGCAGCTGCTGGAGGAGATCCAGGCGGTCATCCCCGACAACCTGCTGTCGCAGCTGCTCACCACCTGGCTGCAGCCGGAGCAGCAGCAGGCGGCGCGCATGGAGGCGGAGGGGCTGCAGCACCAGCCTCACCAGCCTCAGAAGGACCAACACGCTCAGCATTGGCAGGCGGCGGCGGCGGTGGCAGATGGGGTGGTTGGAGCAGGGGCAGCAGCAGGAGCGGGGGCGGGGTCCGGGGCAGGCGGTTGGAAGCTGCAGCGATCTGGGTTGGGCGGCGGCGGCGGCGGCGGCGGCGCGGGCTTCACGTGCTGCGGCAACCCCGCCGCCTGCACCTACAGCAGCAGCAGCGTGACGGCGGCGGGGCTGGCGGCGGCGGGTCAGGCGGGGCAGGCTAGCGCCGCGGAGCGGGCGGACTCGGACCCCGCGGAGCTCCCGCCGCCCGCGGCCTCCTCGCCGGTGTGCCGCGGAGGCGCCGCATGCGGCACCGGCTGCTGCGACCTTGCGCCCACGGCCGGCGGCGCGGCCGGGCCCGCAGGGCCCGGCCCGAGCTCGGAAGCGGCGGCGGCAGCCGCCGCCGCCGCTGCCGCCGCCGCAGCCCCCACCACTACCACCGCACGCCGCGCCGGCACCCCGGTCGGCACTGCTTCTTCAGATGCGTGCGCGGCTGCAAACACGACTGCCACCGTGCCAGGGGCGTCGCCGCCGCCGCCGCCGCCGCCGCCGGCTTCTTCGTCGTCGCCGCCGCCGTCCCTGGCGGCGCGCGCACCGCTGCAGGAGATCATCCACTTCCACCGCAGCATCTGCGCCTCGCTGCGCGACTTTGCGCGTGAGGCGCGCTCGCTGCAGGCGGGCCGCGAGCCGCTCACGGCCGGGCACCTGCAGTCGCTGTTGGAGCGGCACCGCTTCCTGCGGGCCGTGTACGTGTTCCACTCCATCAGGTGCGTGTGCGTGTGTGTGTGCGTGTGTATGGGGTGGGGGTGGGTGGATGCGTGGGTGTGCGCTTGTAGGTGGGGGGTGGGTGCGTGTGTGTATGTTACAAACGAAACGAATCGCCCGTGCGTGTGTGTATGTGGGGTGGGGTATACGCGTTAGGCGTGGGAGGAGAAGGGGAGTAGTGTAATCCAGGACCCAAAAGCAAGCGAACCATTTGGGGGGGGGCGCGAGGTGTTGGGGGGGGGCGGGGGGGGGGGGGCCTGTGGGCGAGAGGGCAGGGCCGAGGGGGCAGGGAGTGGGAATGGAGAGCGGGGCCAGAAGGGGACGGGGGTGAGTAGGTGGAGGCTGGCGTTTGGTTGAGGCATGTCCCTCTGGAGGCGAGACGGATGTTGCGCTATGCTCATTTCTGATTGGACCCGGCTTGCATCCACGGACGTCGCCGCCTGCTGCTGCCTGCTGCCGCCGCCTATTGCCGCTGCCTGCTGCCGCTGCGACTGTGTCCTCCCTGTCCTGTCATGTCTTGTCCTGTCCTGTCCTGTCCTGTCCTGCCCTGTGTGTCGCAGCGAGGAGGAGGTCTTGTTCCCCGAGGTGCAGCGGCTGGCGGCGGGCAACGCCGTGCTGGCGGGCGGCGCGGCGGCGGCGCACCAGCGCCAGTGCGAGAAGGACCACGCAGCGGAGCTGTCCAGCTTCGAGGACCTGGGCCGCCTGCTGGCGGACGTGCGCGCCTTTGCGCGGCGGGGCCGCAAGGTGGGGTGGGGTGCGGTGTGGCGGGGCGGGGCGGGGCGGGGCGGGGCGTGTGTGTGTGTGCTTGTGCGTGTGCGTGTGTGTGTGTGTGTGTGTGTGTGTGTGTGCGTGTTTGGGACAAACGAAGGCAATCCTGGCATGCAGGAAAGCGCGCTCCCTGCATGCGGCGAGCGCCTGTATGCGTGTCCATGTCCTGCCCGCACCAACACGCCGCCGCCGCCGCCGCCGCCCGCAGGAGGTGGCTGGCATGCTGGAGAAGCTGTGCTGCAGCGTGGAGGCCGTGGCGGCGTCCATCGAGCACCACATGCAGGTGGGCGGGCGGGGAGGGGCGGGCGGGGGGCGGGGCGGGCGGGTGGGGGGCGGGGCGGGGGGCGCTGGTGGGTGGGCAGCCTGGGGCGGGAGGGGCGGGGCAGGGCGTCAGCCAGGGAGCAGCCCAGCAGCGGGGGCGCATGTATGGCTGAGGCTTTGTTGTCGGCGCTTGCCTGACTTTGGTTTGGTTTGGTTTGGGGGGGGGGCAGGAGGCAGGCTTGCATGCACGTCGTCTCACCCCAGAGTAACTAACTCGCCTTTTCACCCACACCCGTACACCCGTACACCTGCACACCTGCACACACCTGCACACACCTGCCTCAGCGCGAGGAGGCGGACGTGTTCCCGCTGCTGGAGGCGCACCTGTGCGAGGCGCAGCAGCGCGCGCTGCTGTACCGCACCATCCGCGCCATGCCGCTGCGGCTGCTGGAGCGCGTCATGCCCTGGGTCGTCAGTGAGTACGGGGGCGGAGGGGCGGGGGGCGGGGGGGGGCGGGGGCGGCGGCAGGCTGACGGGGCGGGGCGGAGGCTGGGGCCGGCAGGCAGGCGGGGCGGCTGGGCTGATGCGGCAGCCATTCATGTGGACCCTGGGGAGCAAAGTCACAGGGTTTGTCAGAGGGCCCAAGGCATGCTGTGTGCGCTGTTGCCATGCTCCTCCTCCGGTCAACCGTGTACCGGTACCTAACATGTTTTACCACCTGGCTGGCTGCGCTCTCGCCCGCCCTGAGCCTTGCACCCCGCAACCGCCCTGACCCCTGCACCACTTCACCCCCGCACCCCGCATCCCACCCCGCATCCCACGCCCGCACCCACCCCGCACCACGCACCCACCCCGCATCCCACCCTGCATCCCACGCCGCACCCACCACCCCCGCACCCACCACCCCGCTCCACCCCCGCTCCACCCCCCCCGCCAGGCCGCCTGGACGCCTCCGCGGCCGCCGCGCTGCTGGCCAACATCGCACTGGGCGCCCCCGGCTCCGACCAGGCGCTGGTGGAGCTGCTGGGCAGGTGGGCGCGCCGCGGCTGCCGCGACCACCGCCACCTGCCGCCGCCCTCCCGCGGCATATCGCCGCCCGGGCTGCTGGTGCCGCCGCCGCCGCCCTCGGCGCTCGGCGGCGGCGGCGGCGGCGGCTTTGCGCGCGCGAGCGACGGGTGCGACATGTGGCTGGGCGGCAGCCCCGCCTCGGACGGAGGCGGCGGCGGCGGCGGCGGCGGCGGCGCGCAGCAGCAGCAGCAGACAGGGCAGCAGGAGCCGGCGGGGGGGCACATGGAGACGGCGGGCTCGCTTGGGCTGCGCGCGGACAGCGGCGAGGCGCCGGAGTCGGCGGGCCCGGGGACAGGCACGGGCACGGGCATGGCGCTGGGCACGCCGGCCGCAGGAGCAGGCGGCTTCGGGGCAGGCGGGCCGCCGGGCGGGGCGTCGGGCCATGTGGAGGTGGGGGGGCTGGCGGACGGCTGGGGCGGCGCCGAGCACCACGCGCACTACTGCACCGCCACCTGCGGCGCGCGGCTGCTGCGGAAGGCCGCCGCCGCCGCCGCCGCCGCCGGGTTGGGAGGCGGCCACGTGGCTGCTGCTGCCGCGGGGGCGGCGGGCGCGCAGCAGCAGCAGCAGGCGCAGGGCTACGTGGCGACTGCGGTCACCGAGGACGGCGCGGACTCCAAGCGGCGGCGGATATCGGGCGAGGCGCCCGCGCCGCCGCCGCCGCTGCGCGGCGGCAGCGGCGGCGGCGGCGCCAGCGGCGGCGGCGCGAGCATGGACGCCGCTAGCGACGATGCCGTGCGGCTGTACGGCATGGACCTTGACGCCGGCGAGCTGAGCACCGCGCCGCGGGCGCTGCTGGCGGCGCAGGCCGCCGGCGCGGCCGCCGCCGCCGCCGCCGCGGATGCCATGGACCTGGAGCGCAAGGCCTCAGGGCGGCAGGCCTCTGGCACCGGGTACAGCGGCGGAGGTGGAGGTGGAGGTGGCGGCAGCGGCGGCGTCGGTGGCGGTGCGGCAGGCGCAGAGCTGCTGCCGCCTGCGGCGGGCAGCGCCGGCGGCGCGGCTGTTGCCGGCGGCGGGGGCGACGGCGACCTGGGCGGCGGCAGTAGCAGCAGCATGGGCGGCGGCGGCGGCGGCGGCGGTGGCGGCGGCTACAACCCCATTGACCACATCTTCCAGTTCCACAAGGCTCTGCGGCAGGAGCTGAAGCAGCTGGAGGCGGACGTGATGGCGCTGGAGGGCGCGGTGGGCTCAGTGCTGCAACGCCACCACCTGCCCCTGCCCCTGCCCCTGCCCGGCTCCGCCTCGCAGCAGAACCTCGGGGCGGCGGCTGCGGCTGCTGCGGCGGCTGCGGGGGGGCCGGCAGCAGCAGCAGGAGGGGCGGCAGGGGCGCGGCCGGCCACGCCTACCTCGACCTCGCAGGGCACGCCGACAAAGGCGCCGCGCGGCGGCACCGCGCCGGGAGGTGGCGCCGAGGGGGTCGGTCAGGCCCAGCCGCACGCGGCGGCGGCGGCTGCTGCTGCTGCGGCGGGTGCGGGCTGGCCGGCGGCGGCGGCGGACGGCAGCGGCGGCGCGGCCTTCTACACGCGCGGCGGGCAGCTGGCGGTGGTGCAGCACCTGCACGGCAGGTTCCAGTTCCTGCAGGTGGGGGTGTGTGTGGGGGGTGGGGGTATGTGGGTGGTTGTGGTGGGTGGGGGTTGGGTGGGTGGGGGTTGGGTGGGTGGGGGGGGGCGTTGGTGGTTGGGTGGTTGGCCGGTTGGTGTGGGCGTGGGCAGGCCTTGTTGAGTATGAGCGCAGGGGAGGCGGGCGGGAGGCGCGACGGCACTGAGTGATGTGCTGCGGCGTGGTGTGATTGGCGTGGGTGGAGACAAGCGGCACGGAAGCAGTGAATTGATTGAATCCGGCTCTTTCTCACCTTCACGCCTGCATGACGCCACACGCAACTGCAACCGCAACTGCAACCGCAACTGCAGGGCATCTACCGCGCGCACAGCAAGAGCGAGGACGAGATCGTGTTCCCCGCGCTCGAGTCCAAGCAGGTGGGCGGGCGGGCGGGCGGGCGCGGGGCCCGGGAGGGCGGGCGCGGGGCCCGGGTTGGCGGGCGCGGGGGCCGGGTGGGCGTGGAAGCGTCTCATCCTGAGCGTCCATGAATGCATGCCTGTGTGTGTCTTTCTGTCTGCCTGAGCGGGGCAGTGGCCGCCGATCGCAGGCACTGCCGGCGGGGCCTCGTAACTGGAACCCCACGCCCTCCTCTCTCCCACCCCCACCCCCCTGGCTACGACTTCTCCCTCTTAACTCAAATTCGTGTAACCCCGCACCCCCCTACATCTCCGTCATTAATGAAACATGCATGGCACCCCCTCCCCTGGCTACCACTTGCCTGCTTAGCTCTAATGCGTGTAACCCCGCACCCCCCCGCACCCCCCACCCCCGCCAGGCCCTGCGCAACGTGAGCCACGCCTACACGCTGGATCACCGCCAGGAGGAGCAGCTGTTCGCGGACCTGGAGACCGTCATCGACAACCTGCGGGCGGTGGACCTCACGGCGCCGGGCGCGGAGGCGGAGCTGGCGCGGCAGGTGCGGGCTGGGCGAGGGCGAGGGCGGGGCTGGGGGGGCGGGTGGGCGGGCTGGGGGGGCGGGTGGGCGGGCTGGGCAGAGTGGGAGGGAGGGAGGGAGGGAGGGAGGGAGGGAGGGAGGGAGGGAGGGAGGGAGGGAGGGAGGGAGGGAGGGAGGGAGGGCGAGCGGGCACCGCGGCAGGGGGGAGGGCGGGCGAGCGACACATTACATCACCACATCACCGCGCCACCCCCGCACCACACCACATCACCGCACCGCACCACCCCACCGCCGCACCAACCCCAGGTGATGGCGGTGCGGCGCATGTGCGCCGCCATCCGCGCCAGCCTGGAGACGCACATCCGCTCGGAGGAGTCGGAGCTGTGGCCGCTGTTCACCGAGCACTTCAGCCGCGAGGAGCAGCAGTACCTGGTGGGCGTCATCATCGGCCGCACGGGGGCGCAGGTGCTGCAGGCGCTGCTGCCCTGGGTGTCAGGTGGGGCGGGGTGGGTTGTGGTTACCAGCCCAAACTAAACCAAACCCAATGCATAAGAGCGAGGAGGGGGGTGGGGTGGGGTTGGGTGGGGGGGGTGGGGGGCGGGGAAGGGGCGGGGGTGAGGCAGCCCGGAGTGGGGTGGGGTGGGTGGGGTGGGGCGGGGAAGGCGCGGGGTGGGGAAGGGGTGGGGTGTGGAAGGGGTGGGGTGGGGGGGCACGGGTGGGGTGAACATATCAGCCGAGATTAAACCGAGCTCAATGCAAAAGAGGGGGAGGGCGACGAGGAGCAGGAGGTGCGGGGTGAAGCAGGGCGCAGGGGGGGGGGGCGAGTGCTTGGTTTAGCAGCACGGGCAGCAGGTGCGCCAAGGCAGGTGCAACAGCGAAGCGTTGACATTTTTGGCACTTCACTTCGCTCATCTATGTTCACTCCCTCCCTCCCTCCCTTCCTCACCCTCACCCACACCCACACCCACACCCACAGAGACGTTCAGCGAGGAGGAGCGGGAGGCCATGATGGACAGCCTGCGCGAGGCCACCCGCAACACCATGTTCGACCAGTGGCTGGAGGCCGTGCAGGCGGGCGCAGTGGCGCCGCCGCCCGGGACCAGCGGCGGCGGCGGCAGCGGGGCGGCGGCGGCTGCTGCTGCTGCTGCTGTGGCATCTGTGGAGCAGGGGACGCAGTACCCGGGGCATGAGCACCACCACCACCAGTATCACGGGCAAGAGCAGGGGCAGCAGGGGCAGCAGGGGCAGGGGCAGGTGCCGCGGCTGAGCCACTCGCAGCAGGAGCCGCTGCAACAGGTGGCCGAGTACCTGGCGGGGGCAACCAGCGGCGGCGGCGGCGGCGGCGGCGGCGAGTCGGCGTGCACGAAGGCGGCGGCGGCTGGTGCTGCAGGGGCGGTGGCGGCGGCGGCGGCGGCGGCGGCTGGAGCCGGAGCCGGCTCGACGCCGGCGACGGCGCCGCCGCGCGCCAGCGCGGCTGCGGCCTCGCCCACCTCCCCGAGCGCCGCGCCGCCCAGCCGCCCCTCCTGCACCACGCCGCCGCTGCTGCCGCACACGCCCTCCGCCGGCGGCGCCGCCGCCGCCTCTGCCAGCGCGGCCAGCGGCGGCGGCTCCTCCTCGTCGTTCCGGCCTGGCTGGGAGGACATTTTCCGCATGAACCAGCAGCAGCTGGAGGCGGCCATTCACCGCGTGTCCAACGACCCCACCCTGGAGCCGGAGCGCAAGGCGTACCTCATGCAGGTGCGTGGGTGGGTGCGTGGGTTAGCTAGCCATTACCGGCGGCTCCAGCGCCGTGTTCCGCCCGGTGTGTGTGTGGGGGGGGGGGCTGCTGCTGCTGCAGAGGTGGCTAGGGAGTTGGGATGGCTCCTTCGAGTCTAAACCGGTATTGTTGCCTGGCGGGGTTTGCTGAAGTGCGTTCCACAACACCCTTACCCAACCCGCGCACACGCCCGCTCACGCGCCTGACAGAACATCATGGTGTCAAAGTACATCGTGGCACAGCAGCGCCGCATGTGCGAGTCGCACGGCAGCAGCGGCAGTAGCAGCGCCGGCGGCGGCGGCCCCGGCTGTAGCAGCAGCAGCACCTTTGGCGGCGCAATCGCCCTCGCCGGCAGCTGCAGCAGCAGCATCAGCATCAGCATCAGCAGTGGCGCCGGCGGGGCGGGCTTTGGCCACGAGGCCGCTGCCACGGCCGCGGCTGCAGTCTCGCCTGCTACAGCTGCACCTGCTGCCGTGGCTGCTGCTACAGCCGCTTCGCCGGCCGTGGCGCAAGCGCAGGCGCAGGCGCAGCAGCAGCTGCCGCTGGTGCACCGCACGTGGCACGACGCGGGGGGTGGCGTGCTGGGCTGCAGCCACTACCAGCGCAAGTGCCAGCTGGTGGCGCCCTGCTGCGGCGGCGTCTACACCTGCAGGTGGGTGGCAGTGGGTGGGTGGCAGTGGGTTGGCAGTGGGGTGGGTGGGCCAGTGGGTGGGTGGCAGTGGGTGGCAGTGGGTGGGTGCAGTGGGTGGGTGGCAGTGGGTGCAGGTGGGTGGCAGTGGGGGGCAGTGGTGGGTGGCAGTGGTGGTGGCATGGTGCGGTGGGTGGGCAGTGGGTGCAGGTGGTGGGTGCAGTGGTGGGTGGGTGGGTGGCAGGTGGGTGGCAGTGGGTGGGTGGCAGTGGGTGGCAGTGGGTGGTGGCAGTGGGTGGCAGTGGGTGGGTGGCAGTGGGTGCAGGTGGGTGGGTGGCACGTGGGTGGGTGCAGTGGGGGGTGGGTGGCAGGTGGGGGGTGGCAGTGGTGGGTGGCAGTGGGTGGCAGTGGGTGGGTGGCAGTGAGGTGATGGCAGTGGGTGGCAGTGGGTGGGTGGCAGTGGGTGTGGTGGCAGTGGGTGGGTGGCAGTGGGTGGCAGTGGGTGGGTGGCAGTGGTGGCAGTGGGTGGGTGGCAGTGGGTGGGGTGCAGTGGGTGCAGGTGGGTGGCAGTGGGTGGCCAGGGGTGGGTGGCAGTGGGTGGGTGGCAGTGGGTGGGTGGGTGGCAGTGGGTGGCAGTGGGTGGGTGGCAGTGGGTGGCAGTGGGTGGTGGCAGTGGGTGGCAGTGGGTGGGTGCAGTGTGTGGCAGTGGGTGGCAGTGGGTGGCAGTGGGCTGGCAGTGGGTGGGTTGGCAGTGGGTGCAGGTGGGTGGCAGTGGGTGGCAGTGGGGTGGCAGTGGGTGGCAGTGGGTGGCAGTGGATGCTGGTGTGTTGCAGTGGGTGCAGGTGGGTGCAGGTGGGTGGCAGTGGGTGGGTGGGTGGGTTGCAGTGGGTGGGCAGTGGGTGCAGGTGTGTTGCAGTGGGTGGGTGGCAGTGGGTGTGTGGCAGTGGGGTGGTGGCAGTGGGTGTGTGGCAGTGGGTGGGTGGCAGTGTGTGTGCAGGTGGGTGGCAGTGGGTGGCAGTGGGTGGCAGTGAGTGGGTGGTGGGTGCAAGTGGGTGGGTTGGCAGTGGGTGGTGGCAGTGGGTGGGTGGCAGTGGGTGGCAGTGGGTGGGTGGGTGGGTGGCAGTGGGTGGCAGTGGGTGGCAGTGGGTGGCAGTGGGTGCAGGTGTGTTGCAGTGGGTGGGTGGCAGTGGGTGGTGGCAGTGGGTGGGTGCAGTGGGTGGCAGTGGGTGGCAGGGGGGGGGGTGGCAGTGGGTGGGGGGCAGTGGGTGGGTGGCAGTGGGTGGGTGGGTGGAGTGGGTGGCAGTGGGTGGCAGTGGGTGGGTGGCAGGGTGGCAGTGGGTGTGGGTGGCATGGGTGGCAGTGGGTGGAAGTGGGTGGCAGTGGGGGGTGGCAGTGGGTGGGTGGGTGGCAGTGGGTGGGTGGGCAGTGGGTGGGTGGGTGGGTGGCAGTGGGTGGCAGGGGTGGGTTGCAGTGGGTGGGTGGCAGTGGGTGGGTGGGTGGCAGTGGGTGGCAGTGGGTGGGTGGCAGTGGGTGGGTGGCAGTGGTTGGCAGTGGGGTGGGTGGCAGTGGGTGGGTGGCAGTGTGTGGCAGTGGGTGGCAGTGGGGTGGCAGTGGGTGGCAGTGGGTGGGTGGCAGTGGGTGGCAGTGGGTGGCAGTGGGTGGGTGGCAGTGGGTGGCAGTGGGTGGGTGGCAGTGGGTGGGTGGCAGTGGGTGGCAGTGGGTGGCAGTGGGTGGCAGTGGGTGGGTGGCAGTGGGTGCAGGTGGTTTCAGTGGGTGGCAGTGGGTGGCAGTGGGTGCAGGTGTGTTCAGTGGGTGGGTGGCAGTGGGGGTGTGGCAGTGGGTGGGTGGCAGTGGGTGTGTGTGCAGTGGGGGGTGGCAGTGTGTGGCAGTGGGTGGCAGTGGTGGCAGGGGGTGGCAGTGAGTGGGTGGGTGGGTGGCAGTGGGTGGCAGTGGGTGGGTGGCAGTGGGTGGGAGTGGGTGGGTGGCAGTGGGTGGCAGTGGGTGGGGGGTGGGGTGGCAGTGGGTGGCAGTGGGTGCAGGGTGTTGCAGTGGGTGGGTGGCAGTGGGTGGGTGGCAGTGGGTGGGTGGGTGGCAGTGGGTGGGTGGCAGTGGGTGGGTGGGTGGCAGTGGGTGGCAGTGGGTGGCAGTGGGTGGGTGGCAGTGGGTGGGTGGCAGTGGGTGGCAGTGGGTGGCAGTGGGTGGGTGGCAGTGGGTGGGTGGGTGGCAGTGGGTGGCAGTGGGTGGCAGTGGGTGGGTGGCAGTGGGTGGGTGGCAGTGGGTGGCAGTGGGTGGGTGGCAGTGGGTGGGTGGCAGTGGGTGCAGGGGGGTGGCAGTGGGTGGCAGTGGGTGGTTGGCAGTGGGTGGGTGGCAGTGGGTGGGTGGCAGTGGGTGCAGGTGGGTGGCAGTGGGTGGCAGTGGGTGGGTGGCAGTGGGTGGGTGGCAGTGGGTGGCAGTGGGTGGCAGTGGGTGTGTGGCAGTGGGTGGGTGGCAGTGGATGCAGGTGTGTTGCAGTGGGTGGGTGGCAGTGGGTGGGTGGCAGTGGGTGGGTGGCAGTGGGTGGCAGTGGGTGGCAGTGGGTGGGGGGTGGGTGGCAGTGGGTGCAGGTGTGTTGCAGTGGGGGGGGTGGCAGTGGTGGGTGGCAGTGGGTGGGTGGGTGGCAGTGGGTGGCAGTGGGTGGCAGTGGGTGGGTGGCAGTGGGTGGGTGGGTGCAGTGGGTGGCAGTGGGTGGGGTGGCAGTGGGTGGGTGGGGTGGCAGTGGGGTGGGTGGCAGTGGGTGGCAGTGGGTGGCAGTGGGGTGGGTGGCAGTGGGTGGGTGGGTGGCAGTGGGTGGTGGCAGTGGGTGGCAGTGGGGTGGCAGTGGGTGGGTGGCAGTGGGTGGCAGTGGTGGCAGTGGGTGGGTGGCAGTGGGTGGGTGGGTGGCAGTGGGTGGGTGGCAGTGGGTGGGCAGTGGGTGGGTGGCAGTGGGTGGCAGTGGGTGGCAGTGGGGGTGGGTGGCAGTGGGTGGGTGGGTGGCAGTGGGTGGCAGTGGGTGGCAGTGGGTGGCAGTGGGTGGGTGGCAGTGGGTGGGTGGCAGTGGGTGGGTGGCAGTGGGTGGGTGGCAGGTGGGTGCTGGTGGGTGGGTGTGGGTGGGTGGCAGTGGGTGGCAGTGGGTGGGTGGGTGGGTGCTGGTGGGTGGGTAAGGGTGGGTGGGTGGGTGGGTGGGTGGGTGGGTGCGTGGGTGCGTAGGTGGGTGGGTGGCAATCGCGCGGGCGGCTGTGGGGCCGTTGGGCAGGTGGCGGGAGGGCGGAGGAGGAGCTGAGGGAAGGAGGGAGGGACCACAATAAGGCTTTTAGTTTGCACGAAGGAGGCGCTAGCTGGCTTAACTGTGAGGCGCCCCTGTATGGCACCCCCCCCAACACACACACAACCGCACACACACAACCGCCCACCCCTACACACAGGCTGTGCCACGACGAGGCGTGCGACCACCGCATGGACCGCTACGCCGTGTCCGAGATGCGCTGCATGGCCTGCGGCGAGCGCCAGCCCGTGGCCGCCGCCTGCCGGGCCTGCGCCACGCCCATGGCGCGCTACGTGTGCGGCATCTGCCACCTGTACGACGACGAGCCGGGCAAGGACATCTACCACTGCCCCTTCTGCAACGTGTGCAGGTGTGTGGGGGCGGGGCGGGGGCGGGGGGAAGGGGCGGGGGGTAGCCATCCATGGATGGTGTTTATCAAATGTTTGCGAAGTGTCGATGTTCCAGGGGGGGGGCTGGGGCGGGGAGGGGGTGTAAATACCAGCCCAATCAACCCATACCCCGGGGCCGGGGGCTGGGGCGGGGAGGGGGGCCGGGGAGGGGGTGCGTGGATGGGTCAAATGACATTTACACGTGGGTGGCTACGCCACTGGTGGCTGGGGGTACGCGCTCCTGGGTGGGCGGCAAGGGGTGTGCAAGGGGCGGGTGAGGGGTGTGCGGGCATCGGGCGCCCTTGGGGGGGACCACTGGGGAGGGCCGGCGACGCGGCCGGCTGACCATTGCCCTGCACACCCCTGGCCCTCGCCCCCTTCGTCATTCCCCCCCCCCTTCCTCCCCCCTCCACCTCCTCCCCTCCTCCCCTCTTCCTCCCCTCCTCCCCTCTTCCTCCCACCTTCCTCCCCTCTTCCTTCCCCCTCCTCCCCCCCTCCCCTCCTCCTCCCCTCTTCCTCCCCTCCCCTCAGGCGCGGCCGCGGCCTGGGCGTGGACTTCTTCCACTGCATGAACTGCAACGCCTGCATGAGCCTGAGTCTGTTCAGCAGCCACAAGTGCCGCGAGAAGTGCATCGAGGGCAACTGCCCCGTGTGCCACGAGTCGCTGTTCGACAGCAGCCAGCCCATCAAGGTAGTGGGGGTAGTCGGGAGGAGGGGGAGGGGGAAAGGGTTTGAAGGAGGGGGGAAGGGTTTGAAGGAGGGGGGGGCAAAGTAGGGGAGGTGTGGACGGGGGGCGGGAAGGGGGTGTGGCGCACACGCTGCGCTGCACGGCCCAAGCTCTCTTAAACCTGCCGAAATGCCAAGCCGGGTGTGTGCGCGTCCCGCTACACATCCTCTCACAGCCGCACACACACGCACCCACACGCACCCACACACGCCCCACACGCACACGCACACGCACCCACCACTGCCCACCACTGCCCACCACTGCGCAGGAGCTGCCGTGCGGGCACTTCATGCACAGCACCTGCTTCTCCACCTACAGCCGCTACAACTACACCTGCCCGCTGTGCTGCAAGTCCGTGGGAGACATGTCCGTGTACTTCCAGGTGGGGTGGGCGGGCGGTGGGGCGGTGGGTAAGGGTGGGGTATCGGTGGATGTTGGGTTTGGAGGGTTTGGAGGGTGGCTGGTTGGCGGCCTTTGGTGCGGGTAGAGGTAGAGGGGGAGAAGGACAGACCGGGTGTCGGGGGGTGGGCAGGGTTGGGGTGTCGGGGTTTGCAGGGTTGGGGTTTGAGGGGTTTGGGGGGGGGGGAGAGGGGGGAGGGGGACAGGGAGGCGGACAAGCAGAGGGCACGGGGTGGTGCAGAGACGTGGCGACAGGGGGGAAAGAGGGGATGGGAGAGGAAAGGGTGTGATGGTGGGTTCCGCCCTGCCGCCGTTCCACTTGATTGATTACGTCTGCAACTGCAATTGCAACCCACTTCACCTCGCCAACCCATCCGTACCACCTCACTCCCCAACCCCCCAACCCCACCCGCCCGCAGATGCTCGACTCGCTGCTGGCGGCGGAGCGGCTACCGCCCGAGTACGCCGGGCGCATGCAGCAGGTGTGTGTGTGTGTGTGTGTGAGGGGGGGGCGTGTGGGGGGGGGGCGTGTGTGTGTGTTTGCGTGTGTGTGTGTGTGTGTGTGTGTGTGTGTGTGTGTGTGTGTGCGTGTGTGTGTGGTTAGGGCGGTAGTTCATTCCAGAAACCAAAGCGACCGTTTGGGGGGCGTGGGGCTGGGCGGCTGGGTGGGGTAGTACCGGTAGTGCATTCCAGGACCAGGCCAAGCAACCGCGGGCGGCGGTGGATGGGCGACAGTGGGTGCGCCACAGTGGGTGGGCGACAGCGGCTTGGCGCCGCAGCAGGCTGAGTGAAGGGCGAGCCGGAGCTAGCCCTTTGGACCTGGGCCGCACGTGCCAAGCTGCCGCGTGCATGGCATGGCCCCTCTCCCTCCCCCTCTCAACCGCCACCACCACCGCCGCCACCGCCACCACCACCATGACCACCACCACCGCCATAACCACCACCAACAACAACACAACCACCACCACCATGACCCCCGCCGCCGCCAGGTGCTGTGCAACGACTGCGGCAAGATGGGCTTTGCGCCCTTCCACTTCGTGTACCACTCCTGCCCGCACTGCCGCTCCTACAACACGCGCGTGCTGTGAGGGAGAGAGAGGGAGAGAGAGAGAGAGAGAGAGAGAGAGAGAGAGCGCTGTGCGGCACACACACAGCTGCAGGCGGCACACACACAGCTGCAGGCGGCACACACACAGCTGCAGGTGGCACACACACAGCTGCAGGCGGCACACACACAGCTGCAGCTGGGGGCGCTGCGGGGGCCTGCCTGTGTGTGGGGGGTGGGTGGGGAGGGTGGGGGCCGGGGAGCAGCGCCAGGTGGCAAGAAGCGTTGGGCAGCAGGCGGGGCCCGAGGGGAGGGGGCGGCGGGCGCGTAAGGCGGCAGTGAGGAGTGACCATGCTGCCGAGGGCATTGTTGCCATGCGAAGCTAAGAATTGTGATGGTCAACTTGGCAGCGGGGTTCGCACAGCGGCGACAGACAGTGTGAGCCTGTTTTGACGAACTGAAATCTGATGCTGCGCGTGAGTTGAGAGTATGCGCGCAATAGCGACGAGCGACCGGGTAAGGCTGCGGAACAACCACGTGTGTGCTGCGGCCGCTGCGTCGGCATGAGAGGTTTGCCGAGTGAGTAGCCCGTGGAATCCGGCTCAGCGTTTCGAGGGGACGAGTTGCCGACACGCCCTAGCACAAGGGGTGGGCAAGGTGCATAGGGGCATAGGGCATGCAGACACCGCAAATTTGGACACGGAGCATGTGTGCACATCATCAACACTCGGTTGTGTTCTATTGTAAATAGGCAACGTAAGTGTGTAGCTGTTTGCATAAGCATACCCACGTGATGCGGTTGCCGTGAATTGTTTAAAGTGGCTGAAGCGCCCTGCCTGAGAAGAAGTTGCGCCCACAGGGCGTTGTAGGGTCGCATGTTGATTGTGTCCTAGTGAGCCGAGGCGAGGAGCACAGTGCCGTAGGAGGTTTGGATTTGCAATTCATATGTAAGTGAAGAGCGTGACACGACCGAGTGGGTGACCCTGGCATATGCATTCGTGTGTGCTAGTGTTGTTCAAGGCCAGTAGTGGGGCCGCCAAGTGAGAAACAGGCATTGTTACTGCTTTGTGCGCAATGGATGCTCTGCAGGGCCTATTAAGGTAACCTGGGCGCTGTCTTTTGCTGTTCGCCGCCAGGCGAGAGGGGAGATATGATTTGGGAGAGAGATATGGAGCCACCGCACGTGCCGTGTTCCTACAAGTCCACGCTAGGTTTGGAGCCCCGTGATGGGGTTGATTGGGACAGAGAAGAGACACATGATGGGGTTGATTGGGACAGAGAAGAGACACATGTTGAGAGCGAGGCCTTCATTTGGGGAGTCATGCCGGGTTACGGTATTTTTTTTGCTTGGCGTCGGGCGGTCGGGCGGTTGCCACGCCCTGGCCAATTTATAAGAGGCAGATGCGGCAGCAGTGTGAGAGCGGCCAAGAGTGGGTAGAGACGTAGGGTAGGTAAGATCATAAGACCTGGCACGTAAGGTGTGCACTTGCGCCCACTCCTGTAAGGCACCGCTAGTCCGAGAGGTGTGAGAGTATCTCGGCAGTACCGTACACCGCAAGTAAGGCCAGGGACACCCGAACCCACGATGTACCTCGCATCAGAGGTCGTATCTTAGAAGGGGGCCGGGGCGGGCAGCGTAGATTCACGCCCAGATTAGCCTGAAAAAGTCCAAGCTAAAAAACGTTTCCATGCATTGCGTCGTTACACGATAGGTGGGGGCGGCTCCGCCGCCAAGGGAGATAGGGTACCTGCAAGCAGAGAACTGAGGTCTTCGTGCGGGGTTGGGAGGGCGAGCCCGAACCGCCGGGAGGGCGAGCCCGAACCGCCGTGTGGCAGCGCAAGAAGAGCGCAGCCAGGAACGACGGCGTCAGTACTGACAGAAGGAAACTCGCAAAGTAGCGAGCGCCAACACGCGCTCCGCTACTTCACCGGGCCAGGGTGGCCCATGCCGCGCATGGGCCCCCAAGCCCAAACACACACGCCACGTTCCCCCTCCCAACCCGGGGGGAACCACCACGCACACTCCGAACGCAGGAAACCACGGTTTCCGGCTATTCGCTACGCTCATGCGGAAACCTTAAGTTTTTTGGGGGGCTACGCGACCCCCAAGAAAGTTTAGTTGGGCTGGTAACCACAATATCCTCCCCCTCGTTTCGCTTTTGGTTTCTGGAATGAACTACCCCCCCCCAACCGTAGGAATGGAGAGCCCAGGAGCCGTGTCATCGTGGATTGGCCGTGCCAAACCCGTCAAAACGCCTACGAATTTGCCGGATTTGCGGGGAATTTCTGCGCACTTTCCAAGATAAGACCACGGCGCGCATACAGGATTGCAGGCGCCGCCAGACGCAACCACAAAGGGCCCAGGCCCCATTGCACACCGTCACGGCGATAGCGGTTATTTAGGTTGCCCAACGCCGTGCGTACCGCATGGTACCGGTATGCGTGCCAGCCAGGTGGGAGCAGTCAGAAAGTGACGAGAGAGTCATCCCGGTCACGCATTTAATCCGCCGCACCAAATGCCTCACTTACAGCTCGCTGTCACTGCCAGCGAGCCACAAGGACGTTGGGTTGTAGTCACGGTGTGTGAATGCGACACGCAGAACAGGTGGCATGCGCCTGGGAGGGAGCACGGCTCCGCCCCGGGCACCAACTGCTCCTCTTTTGTTTCGGCACGCACATCGTATTCTGTTTCGATAGATTGCACTGGTAGAATCTGTAAGGCTTGTAGGCCGGTTCGGACGCGCCACAAGGACAGGGGCGCCGGGCCGCCGGGTTCGGGCGTCAGGGTTCGGGCGCCTTGTTGATGACACAGGTTCGGGGCGGTCGGGCGCGGGACAGGGAGCTCGCTGGCGCAGATTCGGGCCAGGGTGCCATGTTTTCAATTGATAGATATGGACATGTATGACATGTTTCAGAGCCAAACGGAGAGGCGGAGCGCCTGACTTCCTGTGTTCGATGTAATTTTACGTGACAGCTCGGCCAAGGAAGTCGGTGGAAGTCTCCCGAAGTGGTACAGCACAGCCATTAATGCATAAGTGGCGATGTTTTGAACCCATCGTTAGTGCCTCGTGCTGGTGACAGCGTCTCTGCGAAGCTGGTCGAACATTCTTCGACACTCGCCACGCGGTCAGCGCACCGCCCGAACCCGTCAGAACAACCCACATGACACATTGCGTGCCGAACGACGGCTGCCGAACAGCGTCAGGAGCTCGCTCTCGGCGTGTGTAGCCAAGGGCAATCGGGTGCCCCTTCTAGAACGCGTACCGGTAACGTGAGCCCCGTGTGCCAACCCTTGATTGCCGCTGCCTTGCAGTGCGCCCCCGCCTGCCCCTACGTCGCTCGTGCACTGGCTCGCGCACCGCTCCATGGGCCGTCCCAGATGAATGCTACACGTTGCTGCGAACAAGACATTGACGGACACCTGCGCGATTACGTGATGACCTCTGAACCGTCTTCGGCCGCTGCAGGTCAGGGGGGGGGGGGTAGAAACAAAACCTCCAGACCCCATGCCGCAAAATCTCCGGGGACCCCCCCGGGGGGGAGTCCGTCCCAACCCTGTCGTACAGCCCTTAAAACTCGTCCATTTTTGGTCAGGTTGGTGTCAATGCACTCCTTTCAGTGAGCTCTATTGCGCTGTGTAGTTTACCGGGACACCGCCTCGTGTTTGGGTCAAGTCGGGGTTCCAATGCTTTAATGCGTCTGACCAGGGGTGACTGGGCGCACCCAGAACTGGCCACCAAAATGCATGTGCAACCTCATGCAACTACAAACTGGGGTTGTGGTGTCCTTGGATGCGTTTTGCGCTGTTCTGGAGATTGCTGGGTGTGGCATGCCGGAGACATGTCACGATGACATGCGGTGACATGTCACGACCCACAGCTGAAGACGCACGTAAACTCATGCCTGGCGACGCAGACACGTGCCCCCGAGCCAGGTTACTCGATCAATCAGGGCGCCGTGTACGGTTTAGTTGGTGTACGCTTCCTCGGCGGTGGCATGCCAATCCGACAGCCGCGCACGCACACACATACACTTGGTTACAAAGGCACAAAGAGCCGTGCTTGTGGGAATGTAGGAGAGCCTATGTACGGTTTGCACGCAGCGGGGAGGCAGGCATGCCGCTCGGTTTCAGGGTTGGGAGTTGCCTTCCAGGGGCGGGGTCCTGTTTGTTCCAGACTTCCAATCAATTTATCCCTGACCTATGTTCTCCTGAACTGTCCTGTGAGTGCGTGCGCACGCACTCACCGAAGCCTCACATACAACAGACATGCATGCGACTTGGCGGTGCGTGGGCAAGCAAGGCAGGCAGGAGGCCTGGACGGCGGAATCTTCATTCCGGGATCTCAACCATTATTAGGCCCCAGGCGCTAGCGCTGTGCCACCGGGGTCCTCACCCCGTGCAATCGAACGTCTAAGGTCGCTCGGCCATGCGAGGCGAGGCCGCGAGGGGCCTGCTGAGGGATCCGGAGACAGAGAGATGCGAATTGGCTTGATTGGGCGCGTGACGCCATCCACTTTACACACCGCTTATGTACTTGGTCCACCCAAACCGCACTGTCAGACTACTGCGCCTCAGAGCAGCTCACTCCTGCCTGCAGCTTCCCAACTGACTTGCAAGCAACTGCTGCTTCGGCGCACTCATTCACACAAGAATTCAAGAATAATGGTTAACCTGCCTGGGGGCACTGGTTGCACAGGACGCATCAATCAGGGCACATCAGGGCACAAGTTGGCTTATGCGGCTAGCCGCTACAGTGCCGTCATGCATGAAATGCGTTACTACCATTTAATAGCAGGTATCTGAGATGACACACTGACTAGAGCGTGACGGTGTTTTATTCAGCCCTATGGAAACACGCACGCAAATGCCAACTCTTCTGTGAAGCGTGTTAATCATTCACCCTCAGTAGGCCACCAGGAGAGTGCTACCTTGATTACCTAATTTACGTCTTGTAACACACGTGCTAGATGATTGCCTCTTGAGCATGAATGAATGGCTTTCTTGGTTCTAAGGCCCATGCGTGCGCCATATGGCCGAAAGTTAGCTGGCGACATGCTCTTCCAGCAAAACTGGACCATTCAACCACAATGGCGAACGCTTTTTGTCCAAGTCCATGTTACATGACCACTGCCGGGCTTACATCACTGTTGCGCGACACAAACTCCTGATGCGATTTCGTCTATGCTGTTGGCCAATTACTGCTAATCGCGCATGGGATAGGCCTAGGGAGGAGAGGACGTGCCCGCTGTGCACAGCGAACGAAGTGGAGGACGAACACCACGTCCTGATGACATGTACGGCTTACGACCAACTAAGGACGGACAGCGGCGTCGATTTTAGCAAGGGCATGCAGGAAGTGATGCGGAATGCGGACCCGGCTAGGCTTGCTGCGCTGCTCGACTCCATATGGGAATTTAGGAGCAGGAATGTGCCCCTTGCGAGGGCCGGTCAAGAGAGTTGAACAATCATAGTTTACTAGGCGTTATAAGGGTCACCCCGGCCCGGGCCTTCGGTTTTCAAGAGGTTGGAAGACACGAGAAGTGTGCACCACCTTGTAACCACACACACACGAAGTCCATGCGCGTTTCACACAGGCGCTTATACGGCACATTTTTTTACTGCACAGAAATGCTACAAGCAATCATTTACCAGCCACGCACGGCACGTATTATACGACGATTTGTGTAGGGAAGCTTGAAAAAAAGTGCTACAAGCAATAACACACGCACGCAATCAACATGCACAGCACCTACACTTATTGCAGGCAGGCAGGCATGCTATGTACACACGCGCACGCGATGCGCGCGTGCCCAGAGATGGACAGACGCTCGCCTCTGCTGCCGGGACGCACGAGTCTGGGCAGAGGGCATTCAAGCCCGAATATATAGCAAGCCGCAGCACGGCACGCAGCAGCAGCTGCTGCTGCTCTTAGCAAGTAATTGAATGCACCCACACCACCAAGTAAGTGAGCGCTGCAGGCCTCCCGGAGCGTCACCACCGCGCTCACGCCACATATCATTATTGATTGTGGCGCGTGCAACAGGCAGGGCTCTGGCACTTGACAGGAGGCCCGGCGCATCGAACTCAGTACTGGCTGGCGTGCGCAGTTACTCGAGCAACACATGCGCAGGCATGCGCCCACGCACCGAACCGCCAAGCAAATAAAGGTCCCCACAAATAATTTCCTTGGCAGGCAGCACCAGGTATCATCAGCAGGTATCGGCAGCACCCCCGCCCGCCGCCTGCCCTCAAGTTTCACAACCAGCAGCTCGCCCGACCTAAGGTAAGCCGTGCGCGCATGCACGGCCTATCTACTCTACTGCAGCAGGCGGCGGCCGAGCTTGGGCTTGGTGGTGGACTTCTGGTTAACGCAGATGCGGCCGGCGGGGCCGCCGCTCAGGTTGTTGATGTAGTCAATGTAGTTCTTCATTGCAGTCATCTCGGCAACGGTGCTGGTGGAGTCGGCAGCGACCATGCGCTCGGCCGCCGCGATGGTGTCCCGCCAGAACGCCAGCTGCTGCGAGCCGGCGACGCGGAAGGCGTAGAAGGGCGAGGTGGCGGAGGTCCGCCAGAACCAGGACAGCTCCAAGGACGCCAGCTGACACTTGAGCATGTTCTTCATGGTCGAGGCCGAGCAGCGGCTGTCCGACATGAGCGTGTCGGCCACCATCAACCACCCGGCCTCGTCCGCGGGCAGGCTGCCGCCCAGCACGCTGGTCCACAGGTTGTTGGGCTTCTCCAGCTTTGCGTTGTCCAGGAAGGGGTCGGTGTAGCTCTCCACGGCGGCGGCCCTCATCACGTCAACCAGCGCGGTGACGCTGATGGGCGTGCAGCCCTGCACCAGCGAGTCCTTCACCTGCGCGTCCCTGCACACGTGCACGTGCGTGTCAAGGCGGGGCGGGGACGATGACGGGATTGGTTGGTTGGTTGGCGTAGTTGGCGGCGGTGTACATCAGCACCACGGCAAGTTTGTGCACCAGAAGGTGCACGCACCATGCGGGAGGTGGGGGAGCTAGCTAGACAGCGAGTGACAATCATAACACAAGCGCATCATCATTAGGCCAGCCTGCTGCTGCATGCTGCATGTGCAGGCGCATGTGCGGCACACCCACCAGAAGCCGTGGGTGTGGCCGTTGCTGTCGCCCTTCTTCTCCACGCGCGGGAAGCGCACAAAGGCATCGGCGCAGTCGGGCGTGATGGAGCGGGAGGCGTCGTAGCCGGGCTTGGGGTCAGTCATCTTGATGGGGCATTCGGCGGTGTTGGGCAGCGGGCTGTTGTTGGGCGCGGCGACCGTGTATGCCGCTCCAGCCACCACCTTGGGCGCCGTGAAGGTGCCGTCGGCGGCAGTGATGGCGCCCTCCCAGCTGGAGACGAAGCCGCCGCTGCCCGAGGCGACGAAGCTCGCGCCGCCGCTGGCAGTCACAGACGCGGTGAGGCCGGTGCAGCCAGAGAACAGCGTGTCCGTGCCTGTGTTGTACGTGGCCGGGCTCTCGCCGCCCTTCTCCAGCCACAGCTGGCCGCTCAGCGTCACCAGCTTGCCCACGGTCAGGCACTGGCCGGTCGCCAGCGTCACCGGGCTGGCAGCGGTGCACAGCGTGGCGCGCGCGGCGACGGCGGTGGCGGTGCCCTTGAAGGCGGCGCCAACGTTGACGTCGCGGGTCACAGTGAAGGGGCTGGACGCGAACACGTTCCCGGCCCCGGCGGCGCTTGCGCTCACGGTGACGGTGACCGTGTCGGGCGCCAGGCCGGTCACTGTGTAGGAGGGCGACGTGTAGGAGGCGGTGCCGGTGCTGGCAGACACGTCGACGTCGGCGGTGGCGGGCGAGGCGGCGGCGCTGTCGCAGGCGGCGAAGGCCGCGGCCGAGGAGCACTTGGTGTAGATGGGGCCGGAGATGTCAAAGGTGCGGGTGATGTACAGCTTCTCCGTGGTAGCGGGCGAGGCGGCCGGGACCAGGCCGGTCTTGCTGCCCAGGTCCTGCGCGCCTGCATCCACATAGGTCTTCCACACCGCGCCGGTGGGCACGACCACCGCCGCGTCATATCGCCAGGTGGACAGCGCGTTGACCAGCGTGAAGGTGATGGTCCCGGCGGCGTCAGTGTAGTCGTTGGCGGTGGTGGTCGAGCTGCCGCCGGCCAGGGCGGCTGCCTCAGCGGCGTAGGTGGACCCGAGGTCGAGCTGCACCTTGACGGCGCACAGCGTGGGGCCCTCCAGGTCGGAGCTGCTGCTGGTGAGCTCCCAGTCCACGCCCACCTTGATCTTTAGGTCTCCCAGTCTGTGTGTGCGTGGGGGCGGGGGGTAGTTGATTCCAAGCCCAAGCGAAAAGGGGGGTGGGTGCGTGGGTGGCCCGATCAGCAGCACGCGCGGCGGAGGGAAGGCGTTGCGGGATGAGTGCACCAATAAACGCGTGGTGCTGCTAAATATGCCGAGCTATAGATGCCGGGGTAATCATCATGAAGAGCAGCAGCACGCATGGGTCGCCAGGACGAACTAGGACTAGGACTTGGTGGTGCGTGCTATCTAAGACTCGCTCACCCAGCGGTCAGGCAGGCCACGAGGGGGTCGGTGGCGCACACGTCATCCAGGAACAGCGCCATGAGGTCCGCGCTGCCCACGTAGGGCGAGGTCACCAGCAGGTTGGTGGGCGTGGCGGCGTCGGTGTTCCTGGCCATGCTGACCTGGAGCACGTTTGCGGCGGCGGGCACCAGGCCGCGCAGCTTGAAGCCGGCGGCGGTGCCGGCGTAGGCGGTGTCAAAGGACAGGGTTTCGGCGCCACGGACGGCGGTGACGGTGATGAACTCGTCAGGCACGGGTGTGAAATCCGCGTCGCCCAGGGCGCAGGTGGCGGTGTAGGAGGCGGTGTTGGCGGGCTTGGTGTAGTCGTAGCGGATGGTGCCGTCCACGTCAAAGGTGGTGTCCAGCAGCGCGTCGGGCGCGGCGACGGTGGCCTTGGTGTCATCCACGGAGGTGGCGGCGTCGGTGTTCACGGAGACGGAGGCGGCCTTGAGGGTGCCGGCAGCGGCGGCGTCCTTGCTGAGCGCCAGCGTGATGGTGGTGCCGGGGTGCGCCACGACGCCCATCTCATAGGTGGGGTCGCTGCCGGCGGAGTCGGTGGAGGTGCTCGCATCGGCCTGGAGCGGCGGCGAGCCGGTGGCGGCAACGGCCACGTCGGCGCACAGATAGCCGGCGGTGTAGACGCCGGTGATGTCCCAGCGGGCAAGGCCGGTGATGGTCAGGGTCTTGAGGCCCACGGTCATGCACACCTTGAGCGGGGCCTGCATGCAGTCAGTCCAGGACGCACACACACACACACGCACGTGTGTGGGGTTAGTGGGGTTGGGGTTAGTTGCTTGGCGTGATGGTTGAAGTAAGAGCGAGGGTTATAAATGAATGAAGCCATCAGCACGGCGGCCACAGGACGAGCGCGTTCGCATGTTTATTTACGGAACTGGATGGCGCTTCTGCTGCACGCACGCGGCTGCGCAACATGCAGATAGACTTACGGCGCCGGCGCAGGCATCGGCATCAGAGGTGATCAGGGAGGCCACGGCGTAGGACACGGAGGTCACGTACGGAGAGCCGTCCGCGACCAGGGCGCTCAGGGCGTCCGTGGTGACGGTGCCGGCGGCGCTGTAGGCCAGGCCGGCCAGAGTCTCGTAGCCGGTTCCAGACGTGTCCTTGTCCAGGGCGCCGGCGGCCGAGTCCGCCACGGCCACGTCCTGGGCGCGCGGCGCGTCGGTCAGCGTGCACTTGTCGGTGGCGGTGAGCGCCAGGTCGTATGAGAGGTAGGGCTTGACGTCGAAGACGCGGGTGATGTACAGGCTGGGGCCGTCCAGCTCGGCACTGCCCGTGAGCAGCACGAGCCCGCCGCTCAGGATGGGGGTGGCGTCTACCAGGCGGAAGTTGAACGCGCCATCCCCGCCCACGTACACGGAGTAGTACGTGCTGCTGCCGCCGGCGGCGACCACGTGCATGGTGTACGCAAAGGTGTCGCCGGACTTGACGCCGGACACCGCCACGGTGTACGTGCCGTCGGCGTTGAAAGTGGCGACCGCGTTGGTGGCGGGCGTGTCGGTGTTGCCCTGCGGGTACAGCGCCACCACGGTGCCGCCCACGCAGGCGCTGGTGGCCGCCTGCTCGCCGGTGACGTGGGTGTCCACGTCACCATTCAGCTCAATGTCCACCTGGCCCTCAATGGTAACCGTGAACTGGCGGCCGACGGCCAGGCACGGTGTGATGGGCAGCGGCGTGCACAGCTGGGCGTTACCGCCGGGCGCGGCGGCGGGGGCGGTGTAGGGGTCGGAGGTGTAGAGGCCGGCAAAGACAATGTCGGTGTCCTGATCAGCGCTGGCGATGGCCGGGATGGCTGCGCGCACACAGGAGCAGCAGGCGGCAGCACACGGGTATAACGCCGGTTCGGGGGGGCGGAATCGTGTCCACACGTGTTTCTCTGCACACACGCGTATTGAGCCCCCGTATTTCAGGCAATAACATTATAAACATATAAGGAGCTTAAGTCCTGGCGGGCAAGTCAAATTGTGTGTGTCGCTGTCACCAAATTTCGCGAAGCATGCTTTCGCCACGGCCCATTTCTCTAACTGCTGTGTATCTTCTTAGTCTATGTATGCATACATTAACCGACGGCAATCAAAAGAATTGTCAAAGCAGGGACATTTTGGGAGTGATAGAAGCATTTTGACCGCGACGTCACCGATTGCCTTCAAAATCAATGTCATAGAGCCCTCATATCATAAAAGTGATATTTGCAAGCTACCAGGCTCTATTAGCGAGGTCGGCCAGGCGACCGTGCCGGACCGTGTTGACAGGACAAAACACACCCCCCGGACAAAATGCCTCATTTCAGCTAGTTTGCGATGCGGTTCATAGATTCCCACGTGTGCCGCGGGATGCAGTTAAAGTTTGAGGAATGAACTACATCGCAAACTATGTCAAAACCGCCATGCCGTTTGACCCCTCTCCCAGACCGGCGTCGTACCCGTGTGAGGCGGCAGTGAGGGTGGAATAATGGGTGAATAAGGGAGTGAGTAGTTGTGGCTGCTTGCTTGCGCTCGTGCGTCAGTGCACGAAGGCGATCAAGCTGGAGGTTGCGCGCACCACGCGCGGAAGCCCACCGCTCGCCAAAGAAACTCTACAATGAGTTAGGTTGCAAATTCTTTGACCGCCCCCCGGTGTGACATCCCGACATGCGACATACCGACATGTGACAATACGACATGCATATACCGACAAAAGCCCCTGCGCACCCCAAAACCATTGCTTATACACGTTTGAATGCATATGGTGAATGCGGTGCGGCTTTCCGGCCCACACACGCGCCACTTGTGGCTTGGGGTGCGGCCAGGTGGGAGGGGCTGGCGGCTGTGTTTGCATGGTGCACAGCCCCAAAACTGTGGTGATGGTAATTGAATGATATAATCAAGCTCTAGGACCGCAAAAACGGTCTGAGACTAGTATGTCGCATGGTCGTATGTCGCAGTGTCACATGTTGCATGTCGCAACCTGACCGGTCAAACAATTTGCACACAGCCATAACTCACTCGCGCCAGGGGTGATGTCGGCCATGGCGATATCGTACGAGAACGCTCCGGCAGTACCGCCGGCAACGTACAGGTCCGAGGAGCTGCTGAAGCCGGTCACGAACACGTCATCCAGGTCGGGCACGCCATAGGCCAGGGCAGCGCACTCGGCGGCATCGCCCGCCTTGGTCACGCCAAAGTCGTACTTGACGGCGCCACGGATCTGTATATTATGCATTTGTATATATGCGAAAACCGGAGGGGATGGGTGTGTGACCCCACACACAGGACCCACACACATCGACCGACCCACGCCGACCCACCTCAAAGACGCGGCTGATTACAATGTCGCCCATGTCCAAGGTGCCGGTGTTGATGGTCACGTCATCATTGGCAGTGATGGTGAAGCTGCTGTGCACGTCGGCCGCATCGACCGTGACGGACAGCGTGGCGCCCACGGGGATGTCCATGCGCGGGAAGGTGTAGGCGGTCTCGGTGGCGGTGGGGCTGGCGGCGACGGTGGCGACCTGGGCGCCGTTCACGGACAGCTGCACGGTGATGGCGCTGTCGGAGGCGGCGCAGGAGTAGGCGCCGAAGCTGCCGGCCCACGAGATCTTGCCCGTGACGGGCTTCTTGGACACGGTGAGGCACAGCGAGGCGGGCGCGGGCGCACACAGCGAGCCGGCAAGGCCCGCGCTGTCGGTGGCTCGGTACTGGGGAGCCCCAACCAGCAGGTAGGGCGCGGCGGCAGCGGAGGCGGCCACGGAGGCGGTGAAGGCGTAGCCGAGGCTGATTTCGTCAAGGTTGCGGGTGATGGTGGCGCCGGGTGTGACCACGACCTCGGAGGCGGCGGCGGCGCCGTAGGCGGTGACGCAGGCGCCGGTGGGGGAGTCGCTGAAGTCGTAGTACACGTTCACGTTGGCACTCACGGTGGTGGTGACCTGTAGCGGGTCCATGGCGATGGAGGTGGGCGGGAAGCCGGAGCCGAGCGCGTGTGTGACGGTGTCCAGGTAGAAGCGCTCGCTGCCGCCGCTGGTGAGCAACACGCCGTGCACGGTAACGGTTGTGCCGGGCTCGATGTTGAGGTTGGCAAAGCTGTAGTGGCCCGCGCCGTCGGTGGTGCCGGGGACGACGACTTGGGTGGAGGAGCCGACGGGCGTGTACGTCAGTTGGATGTTGACGGGCGCGCAGGTGTAGGCGCCGAAATCTGAGGCCCAGTTGACCTGCGTATGTGCGCGGGTCGGCGGCGCGGGGGGACCCACATGGCTGGTTAGTTGTGGCAGCAGAGCGAGGGGAGGTAGGGAGGTAGGAACAAAGCGCCGAGAGAGCCAGCAGCAGAGGAGAGAGGCTAGCTAGAGAGCGCGAGCGAGGGGGCTTCAAGTACTTTAAGGTAGGGATGCGTGGAGCGTGCGATGATGTATAGTAATTGCGCAGCCAGCGGGCACACCAGCAGCACATATGCATATAACCCTACCCAGGCAGCACGTACGCACCTGGCCGGAAACGGTGGTTGGCGCCTTGGTCACTGTGAGGCACAGCGTGGGGACGGCCAGCGTGCAACGGCCCGCCACACCGGCAGTTGTGTACAGGAAGGAAGAGACGTCCAGGGAAGACCAGGCCAGCGTGTCGGAGGTGCGGAGTTTGGTGTCCGAGATCAGGACCAGGGGATCAGTCGAGCGCACGTCCAGTTGCACACCTGCGCGCGTGCAAGCAAGAAAGCAGCCCGGCGCACCAATCAACGCTGGCGTGATGGCGCTACTGTGTTGTGCTTTGCAAGTCGATACCATCCATATGCCGAATACCAAACGAACATACGTGCCACAGCAGATAAACCCGCCCGGTAACTAACTGCAGGTCACGCCCGCACGCTCGGCGTGCGTACGGCACCTGGCTGGCACGCACGCACCGGAGATGCTGTCGGCTGGGGTGATGGGGGCCCAGGTGAGGTCGGGCGCGGCGTAGGTGCCGACCACGGGTGTGTTGGCGCCACCCGTGAAGATGCGCTCCACGGACCAGGCGTTTCCGTTGGCAGCCGGCGAGCCCTCCGCGCCCAGCGCCAGGCAGGCGTCGCGGCCCATCTTGGGGCTGACCACGGGCGGCAGGTCGTAGAAGATCTTGGCGGGCACGCTGAGGCTCCTGCGGATCTGCGGCAGCGAATACGCGGCAAGTAAGCGGGGAGGAGGGTAGGTAAGCGGGCGTACGTAGTTCAGCGGTCGCAAGTGTTACAAGTAAGGGTACATGTCAGCGGTCTAGGCGCCCCGCACACGTACGCACGCACGCATGCATGCACGACCGCATGACCGCACCTTAAAGGCACCGATGTTGATGTTCTGCACGTCAGAGGTGGGCGAGGTGGCGGTGATGGTGTACGACAGCTCGTTGCTGCCGACCAGCGCTTCCGCGCCGCCGAACTTGGCCAGGTCAGTGTCGGGCAGCCAAGTGAACTTGACGGTGGTGCCCTCGTTGGCGGTCATGGTGTACGTGTACGCCCACTTGCTTGCGTCCGATGCGGCCGCGGCGCCTGCAGGCGCAACAGCAGCAGCAGCAGATGCGGAGGCGGTGGTGAGTCGTGGTCGGTGCAGCAAGCAAAGTGGGAGCGAGCGGGCGGGTGCGTGCGTCAAAGGCCGCGCAGGGCCCCGGGGCGCATGGCTGCGTACTGCTCGCTGCGTCAATTCAACTTACGGGGGACGGACGTGTACGCGAAGTCGGGGCTGGGGTCCACGAAGGCAATGGGCGGGTCGCCGGCGGCGGCGCCCGGCAGCGGGGGGTCGAAGGTGATGCCGACTGTGCCCACCAGCTCGCCGTTGGGGGCGCCCAGGCAGGGGCCTGCATTGATGTCTCCAAGGATGTTGGGCATGTCCCAGTTGACCTGCGCATGGAGGACCGGGGCGGCGGCGGCAGCGGCGGCGGAGGCGGCAGCAGCCCCCGGGTTTGCATGCAGTTGTGGGTTGCAGTCGTGCGTGTCACCGAAATGCGGCACGCTGTGTCATCACAGTGTCACGTGCGCGGTGTGTCGTACGGTCCCGCCTCACCGTCATGGTCAGGGCCACGGTCTTGGACTGGAGGGGAGGCTGCGAGGAGGCGGGCGGGGTGCAGTCCGTGGGGCCCCGGACCTTGACGGTCGTATAGCGGGTGCCGCCCTTGAGCAGTATCGTGGTCTCTCCAATTGCGGCGGTGTCAGGGACCGTGACGGACAGGTACTTGATGCCCGTGGGCTGCTGGGGAAGGCCAGTCTCCCACTTAAAGACGTTGTCGGTGCACGTGCCTGAGGAGGGAGCAGAGAGGCGCGAGACGGGGCGAAGCAGGGTGACGCGCACCGTCTCAGTGTTGGAAAGACTGTGTTTCATCCTACCAGCCCACCCCCAGCCCGTTCTGGGTTCCGGGTTTGCAGTGGTCGAATCCGGGAAATTGGAATGAACTACCCTCCCACGCCACCCCACCCACCAACCCTGCCCTTCTTTTCCGGGGCGCAGCCCATCCCGCTGCCCCTGCACCTGCCCCTGGGTGCCCGGAACGCAACTACTTACTTCCGTCGTAGCCCTGTGTTTCCGTAGTTGGGGGGGCGTCGCGCATGTGCACATGAAGGCACAATCAGGTTCAGAACAGGCCAGCTACAGCGGGTGGATTGCAGGCCCAGCAGCACGGTTCAGAACGAGTCACGCACCCAATTGGCGAGGGAGTTGCAGTGCAGCGACAGGAGGTCCATGTGCGAGAGGTCCTTGGGCCTTGGATCGCCGAGAGGATCCGGGGTGGTAAAAACGTCGATGATAGAAACCTGCACCAAGCTGAGAGCGTCAGGAAAGACGGAGCTGGGACAATGTGCTCTTGCCGAGGGCCGGAAGCTGTCTGTACCTTGTAAACGAAGGTAATGGTGTGTGCAGTGGGGTTGGGCGTCTCGCTATAGAGCTCGACACGCCTGCGGTGTCATGGAGCAGAGGAGAAGGCGTTAGGAAAGCACGTAGGCAGGCGTCTACATCGACACAGCCCGACACAGCTCACCACTCGGAAATCGGGTTGCCGTCGGCGTCATTGTAGTCGAAATAGTCTTGGTTGCAGGGACCGCCCGCGACGGTTGGGCGAAGAGCGCCCACGACCAGGGCCAGGAGGAGCAGCGAAAATGCGCGGCTGTCCATTGTTGTGATGTGGATACGTTATGCGAGGTGGGTGAAGTGGGTGAAGGATGCAGCAAGCTGGAAGCAGGAGGATGCGGTTGGCTGAGCACGAGATGGCGATGCTGTACGTTCTCGTGAGGAACGAAACGTGGAAGCACTCCTGGTGGGCCACAAGTGATGAAAATGAGGGTGAGATGTGCAGGAGGCCTGCTTGAATGGGGATTCGGAAGCTGTTGAGTGATGAGGCAGCGATGGTGTGAGGCTTGGGGGCTAGAGGTTGTTCTCTGGGTGGGTGGATGCGGATAGAGCTTTGGTGTAATGCGCAGATAGCGCGGCGCGGTGTGAGCGCAGCATTTTATGAAGGAAAAAAGGCAAGGCCCCGGGCTTTTAAGCAAGGCCGAGCTGCAAAGTTCGGGGCCGCGTGTCACGACAAGTTCGGTGGGTGTGGGACGGGGCAGGTCGAACACGTTGAGCAACCGCCAATCTGAATTTCCAGGCTTCAATAAGCATACCTTGTGGCATGATTCTGAGAGCCTGTCGGCCATGCTGCACTTAACGCGGAGCAGTTTACTGGCGCAGCTGTCGGTCGGCATGGATGTTCGTCGGAGCGGCTTCTGCCTGTTAGTAGCTATGAGAAACGTATATGTTGGGGCTAGGAATATCATTAAAAGTCATAGAGTCGCGAAGTGCGCGGTGGACCGAACCACACGAAAATTGGCCCGTCACGCGCCTGAGCACTCGTAGAGTGTAAAAGGTAATCAGAGCAGTAGACATATTGGACAATTATTTGTATGTTCACAAAACCTGGCCGAGTCTGGCGCTCACATCGAAACAGCCCGATTCCGGCGTTCGGGCGCATTTTGCGCGAATAGTCTCGCTGCGAACACCGCACGAACGCATAATTTATCACCATACATTGAATCTTTAGCTACACCAAGCCCGTTTCTGTGAGCGCGCGATATCCTTTTGGTTGGGCGAAAAAGTCGCGCAACGCGCTCTGACCAAGAGGCCCCCGCCGCTATGCAAGCTGGCAGGACCTCTGCTGTGCTTGTGGCAGCGCTGCTAGCGCTTTCAGCCGCGGGTGCGCCAGAACATGTGTACTTGTCGCGGTTGCGGTGATGTCGGGGCCGTTTCGGTCATCCACCGAAGCACAGCCCACGCGATGATGCATTGATACTGCACTGTGCAGGTGGTCTTGCCAGCCAGGAGACCAAGGAGCAGAAGCAGGGCCAGTTAGTGTACGTAAATGGCCACGATGGTGATGAGGAGTACCTGTTGCTCGACAACGTTGCCAAGAAAAGTGGGTAGCACCGTGGCACATGCTGGTGTGTGGGCGAACTTAAGCCTGTTTCTGGGGTGAAGAGGTAGGGGTAGCCCTTCCCTGTACGTGATGGCACGCAAGGCTCGTTGGGACGCCAGAGCAGGTCTCACTCAACTCGTGGCCTTGGTCCTTTCCCTGTTGCGATACGTACTCAGTGCACAAGCTGGGCAAGGACAAGAAGCCCAAGAAGGACAAGGACGGGAAGGACATCGAGATTGGCGACATGCTGACCCTGGTGCGTATTAGTTAATTGCAAATGAGGAGTGACGACAGCGCCCAGTTTTTTCGTGCGCTGATTCAACTGCTTCTCCTCGTTGCACGCAGGCTTGCACGACGGATCCCGCGACAGGGTACGTGCGTGCTCTCACAGTGTCACGCCTGACCTGCTGGCCTGCGGAGCCCACGTGCACGCTGTGCACGCATGTAATGCATGCCTGGCTGCTGGTTGCCTGCGAATGAGATTGCTAATGCGAATGGTGCACGAACGAACGAATACACAGGCAGTGCACATTCATCTCCGACGCGGACACCGTGAAGCTGGGTTCTCCACCTGTCCCCGCGGCCGTGGGCGTGACTCAGCGTGTGCTGGTGAGCGGTCCTTGCTTCGTTTTGGGCACGCAGCAGGTAGATACAATGCTTTTACCCGTATATCAGTATATATCTCCTCGACAAGCTACCGTGCATGTTGCGTCTTCGCAGGTGATGCTGGTGGACAACCCCGACCCTAAGTGCGGCAATGCCACCGCGGAGACCACCATAGACGCGCTGCGCACCGCCTACCTCGGCCCGGCCCTGGACGGAATGGGCGGCATTGCCGGGCGCATGGAGAACTGCAGGTTCGAGTGCGCGGGGCGGGGGCAAGGCGGGAAGTAAGGGGGCGGCGTGCGGCGGGGTGAGAATTCCGGCTTAAGTAAGACAGCGCGCGCGCGCGTTGGGGTGTTCGTTCACAAACAAGTGGCCACGCCTGATGCCCAAACTGAATGCATGTGTGGAACTTATACACAACCTACCCGCAGCTACGGAGAACTCACCCTGGACAAGGGCGCCATGACTTTCATCAAGGTCACGCCTGCCTGCACCTGGTGAGCTCTCTTCTCTCGCTGCTGTGCGGAGTACCGGTAGCTAGGGCATGCATGCATGTTGGAGGGGCGCCTCACCGAGCGAGTAGGCATTATTTGTATTAATGTCGCCCGCGGCCCGCCCGCCATTCATATGCATCCACGCACCCCTCCATCGCCAGGTCAACATCATTGTGCGACTACTCTGGAATTTACGATGCAACCATGGCGAAAGCCACAACGGACCTGGCGAATAATAATACAGATATCAAGAGCTTCACGCACTACCACATCGTCGTGAAGCAGGACGTGTGCACTTGGTCGGCGCTGGGGACATTTTCTGGGAACGTTGTGTGGCTCAAGGCAACAACGCTCGGGTGGTTCATCCCCCTCCACGAGGTGCGGGCATGGCACGCAGCACACAGACACGCACGGCCGCTTGTGGGTGCTGCTGTTGCGGCATGCAGCAGCGAATGAATGAAAGGCCCAACACGCGTGTCATGCCGGGCATGGGTGTAATGGGTGCCCGTCGCTCGCTCGGTGCGGCAAAGGCAGCAGCTCACTACTGCTTTCCCTGTCCATCCTTCGTACCGGGCACGCAGATGCTGCACAACTACATGCTGTGGCACGCCTACTCGTGAGACACGGGGCACCGCTGCATCCATCCATGCATGTTTGCATGCATGTGGGACGACATGCACGCATGCATGATGCGGTGCAGGGCGGGGGATGGAACCATGGATGGACGGATGGATGGATATGCACCGGGCAGCACCCCGCACGCACTGGCCGCGGCGGCGGCGGCGGCGGCAGCGGCCGCGGCGGCAGCGGCATGCAGCTAGCGCAGTCCTGTTAGGTAGTAGGATAGGTCATCCCGTCCTACTGCAACCTGTTGCTTGTTTATGTGCGATTGCTTTCAGGGGCTACGTTGAGTACTCGGACACGTCTTCCATGATGGGCTCTGGCGACGTCTGCCCCAGCTCACCCGAGCTGGCGCTGCTGCAGTGGGCCACGCCTGCCGTGGGTGGAGACCTGGACGACACCACCGTCCCACTGGCGGCTACCGCCAGCCCAATCAACCTGGTGGCGACGTGGGCACGCGGCTCGGGCGCCTACGCTCGCGTCAAGCCCAAGTGGATGAGCGTGTACAGCGTGGTGGGCACGGGCGCCAGTGCCGGGCGCAACCTGTACTTTGAGGTGCGCCAGCCCCAGCAGGCGGACGCCTACCTGCCCCTCGCGGCCTCCAACATGGTGAGCACGCATCTGAGTGGGTGGGTGGGTGGGGGTGGGTGGGTGGGGGTGGGTGGGTGGGTGGGTGGGTGGGTGGGTGGGTGGGTGGGTGGGTGGGTGGGTGGGTGGGTGGGTGGGTGGGTGGGTGGGTGGTGGGTGGGTGGGTGGGTGGGAGAGTTGGTGGGTGGGTGGGTGGGTGGGTGGGTGGGTGGCAGTGGGTGGGTGGGAGGGTGGGTGGGCGGGAGAGTTTTAGGGTGTTAGCCTTCAAGCCCATTTGTTTACAACGCCATCTCCTCCGCTGCCCCCCACCCCCCACCTAACCCCCCACCCGCCGGCACGCGCATGTATACATGCAGCTGATCGTGCACAGCGTGGTCGCCTACATGGACAACGACTACGTGACGTACCGCCGTGAGAACCGCACTATCAACTACCTCGCAGCAATCAAGCAGAACTCGCGCTACGTCCTGACTGCATTCAACCTTGTCGTGTACACAGGTGTGTATGTGTGTGTGTGTGTATGCGTGTGTGTTCTTGAGCGCGGAGGGCTGGAAGTGGAGACCATGCCTGACGACTGACGCACGTACTGTGCGCGCACTGGCGCCTAGCTACCTGTTTGTAACGTCCTCGCATCTCTGCCGGCCTACCTTGCTTGGCCACGCGCTCCAGCATTATTCCCCACGGCCGTGTGTGTGTGTGTGTGTGTGTGTGTGTGTGTGTGTGTGTGTGTGCGTGTGTCTCACGCAGGAGCCTTCACCGGTGCAGCTTCGGAAATCCTACCGGTCACCTTCTGCCGGTACGCCACCAACTCCACTGACTGCCCTGCGCTAAGCGTGGCCTTCACGAGCAAGCCGCCCAGCCCGCCATCCGCGCCGCCCCCTCCGCCGGCATTGCCGCCGCCGCCGCGGCCGCCCTCCCCGTCGCCGCCTTCCCCGAGGCCCCCTTCATCGCCACCGTCGCCGTCTCCTCCTCCGCCCCGGCCGTCCCCTCCCACCCCTCCTCCTGGGGTAAGCGCCAGCTAGCCCAAGACACCATTCCACACTGCGTTCCGCGCCGCCGCCGCCGCCGCCGCCGCCGCCGGTGATCACGTACGGCACACGCATGCACGACCATCCCGTCCTTGCTTCGCTGAACCTCCTGGCCAAGATGGCCTCCTTCCCTGTCCTGTGCACTTACCGGTATGTTTGGTTCGCTGCCCCACATACACACAGACGACCAAGAAGAGCCCCACACCCAAACCCGGTGAGCGCAACCCGCCGCTCCCCCCCATGCCTCCCTCTGAGCCTGGGGAGGAGGAGAGCTCTCCCCCCTCGCCGCCGCCCTCGCCGGCATGGGTGTGCGAGGAGGGTGACGAGACATGCCACGTGGCCGCGCCGCCGCCACCCGCCTCTGGTAAGCCACTCGCCTGCTGAGCCGTGCACACTGTTGGCATAGTTGGCAGCCTAGCTAGCAGCCCACCGTACGTGCATGCATGTACCGTCTTGATTGGCCGCCGGCTTGGCATGCTGCCACGTTTCCCTGAACCGCCTGCCCATTACTCACACAACATCCAAGCAGGCACCAAGCACCACCACCACCACCCGCCGCCCACGCGCAAGGCACCGCCACCCCGGCATCACAGCAAACCGCCGCCGCGCCACAACCGCCGCCTAGCTCTGTAGCTAGGGCGAGGGGGGGCCAAGCAAGAGCCGGGCGGGTGCAACGGCACGTGCACGCACATGCTGAGCGTAGCTAGCTGGCGCAGCAGGAGCGCCCGAAATAAGGAAGCTATATGGAAACAAGCTTACTGTGTAGCGCGGGGAGCGTGTGCGTGCACTGGTCGCTGGGGGCTGCGAAGCCCGTGCATGGGATGCACATCGTGTCCAGAGTGTGAAGTTAGCTAAGTTAGTTATTTGGGTAGCTGGCACGCATTCATTCGGGCTGACGCCCTCCAGGTGCGCGCCTGTTGCTTGGCGGCAGACCGGTATGTTGTCAACCATAAAGTGTACGAAGACTGCTGCCATATATATACAGCTGCTGTGGACAGCAGGGGAAACCCTGGTTGTGGGAATATGCTTCTAGATTCTATTGTTCTGGGTGCGCAAGCGGGCGGATATTCTGGCCCCCATGCAGGGTTTGCCTTCGTTATTAACTTCTGTGTGCACCTAGTGCACGCACCCTATTGATACGCTGCGAGGGCGTCGTAATTTTGGCCTGTTTAATCCGGTTCTGCATTCTGCAATCGTGTGTATGAGGTCCAACATAACCTCCACATCACAGTACTTTCTTTGTAAATGTGTTTGGGCGCCCAAACTGTTGGGGTTGACCTGCTGCGCTCCCGGTGCAGCGTGCGCGCTGACACACACCGCTGCGCCACGTTGCGCACTGTCCGGGCTTTCAACACAGGAAGGTTGCATATTGCAAGTGGGGGCTCACGGGTTTATCAGGCAAGGCCAGGCACTGGGGTTTCCGCGGTGGAGCGCCATGCTCACACTGTTCCGCGCGCCCGGCACGTCGTGACGGTTGGCAGTCGGCCCAAGACTCAAGCCAGACTGCCATGCCTCTGTGGTTTCGGGGGGGGGGGCGGCCAGGGCTGGAGGGGCATTTATAAATGAAGGTCAAAGGCGGAAAATCCGTTGGAGTACATGTCGACACTGCCAAGTTCGGTTAGTGAGCTTCCAGCTTCCGAACGGCTGGAGAGCCCCCGAAGGCCCGAATGAACGGCAGATGAGTCCGGGTGATGAACGGGTCCAGGGAAGGAGCCGCGGCGGAGCCTGTCGCCGGTACATACACGCACAGTGACGACAGCCTGTTGTCAGGCCTTCACTCCGAACCCTTGACCGCCACTCTCCTTTCATGGACCCCACAGCGGAAGCTACCGCATGTCTCGAGGGCGAAACGCGCCGGGCTCGCATGTGTTTCGGTTTCAATCCAAGCGTGAACGGCGACGGTCAGGGCAAGGCTGAAACTTAAAAGTTAAAAGGTGAATGATCTTGCCATCTGAGTGTGCTGGTTCTCGGCTTCGCCAGGCCCATGAGTGGGATGAGGGCTGGCCCACGGGGATTGCCGGGGCGAGGGCCCGCGAGGGCCCGCGAGCGTGAGCCGAGCTGCCGAGCATGCATGTGCACGTGCAGGACGCCGCAGCCTGCCCACCCGTTGCCATGCCACACATAGCACGATCATAATGGCAGGCATCCATGTACATTTTGGAGCGCTCAAAATTTTGAAGCGATGGCGCGATGAAGAACGCGTAGGAGGGACTCCGCAGAGCACGCCAAAAAAGCAACGTGGTAGAATTTCTTAGGCATATTTCATGTCGGCCGATCATTTCTTATGTTCACCGCTTTTCGGCAGGGAAATGGTCTTGCTAGATTTCGGAGGTCTTGTGGCACCCTCTCGAAAATTGCTACAATACAGAACATTCACTAATTTGGCTTGGCAGCAGTTTTTGAGAGGTTACGGCGTTCAGGAACCGCTGTGTCGCTCTGTCTTCTTGGCGACATTTCGTGAACGTCCCGTCTCGCGCAGGAAAAAAATTTCGATGAACGACCCGGGGTCGTTTTCTACAACGAGATCATCCATAAACCTTGGCCAGCATAATGACACGGTTCCACACGCCGGCGCGTCCTGCACTCCTGCCTGTGTTCGCCAGGAATCGCTAAAGTCGCCAAGGCAGTTGGCGTGTTCGGTTGGGCCGCCGGGTGTTCGGGCCGCGAGACTGAAGGCGCCTTCAGTCTCGCCTCGCAGCGCAGCGCATACCCTTGCGCTGCATGCATATTGCAATGCCACATTGACCTTGATTCTGTAAGCATCTTGCTGTACCACGATCGATTGTCAAGTTGTTACAAGTTTGGCCTGTTTCTCGGTTGGGTCCTGAGCTCATCTATGACTGACACATCTTTCATCATATAATGTGCAAAGAAACATGTAGCACCCTGGCCCGAACAGACCGCGCCAGCGAGCTCCCTGTCCAGCGCCCGACCGCGCCGAACGTGTCAACCTCAACCGGGCGGCCCACGAAGCTGACGCCCGAACCCTGCGGCCCGCCGCCCCTTGGCGAACACCTTAGCTGTTATCCTTATAGGACCTAGTGTCAGAAGGAGACATCAAGCTATGAGTTCTGGTGGCCAAGTGCCCAGTCCAGCCCAGTCGACAATCGTGCCGCTTGGGACGAATCATCGAGGTGGTTTCTCCCTATCACACACGCTACTGCAGTCTACTTGGCAGGCGAGGTGTGCTTCTGGATCAGGCTCTCCAGCATGTCCGGCCGCGCCCCGCTGAAGGACTCGACGCGCCGCCCGCCCTTGTAGTACACGAACGTGGGCTGTGCGGCGCAGCGGCAGTGGCAGGGCAAGGGATGGGGAGGGCAGGTCATAGGAATGCAGTGCGGGCAAGTCGGGAACAGAGGGTTAGCCTGAGTGGGACGCTTGGACGACCGCGGGATGTGCTGCCAGCCCGCAAGGAGCCAGTCGCGGGGGAAACGGGCATGCGTCCACCCACGCAAGCGCGAGCCCCTGCCCCTAACATACCACTCCGGTAATGCTGTGGTCGTTGACGGTGTTGCCCAGAGCCCCGTTGTCAATGTCAATCTTCACAAACTTGACCTGCGCCGCGAAGCCATTACGGTGAATATGACAGGCCAAAGCCGCTTCGCGCCACCTGCCTCCCCACGAGGGCTGCCATTTTGCCACCTAGCACTGCATCCAAGCGCTGCTGCTGGGGGCCTGGGGCCCACCCACTGCACTCACGTCCGGGTACTTGTTGGAGAGGGAGCTGAACACAGGCGCAATCTGTGTGTGTGCATGTGTGTGTACCGGTATACTTGTCGTGGGTGGGGGGCAGGCAGGGGTGCGTGATGCAACAACTGGGGAACAGGCTTACCCTGTGTGTGGCAGGCCCGGTAGCCCTGCCAGGCTGCCGCCCGGTGCTGAACCCCCTGCACGTCAGGAGCCCCCACGGCCCCTTTCCCTTCGACTCCTTTTGACCGCATGATCCCACGTGGTTTATAGGAGACCTCCTCCATTGCAACCCATCCCTTGAGGCGGGTCGAACAGCCCCCAAAGCGGCGCGACCCCTCAAATTCCACCCGCCACCACCACCACCGCCACCATCCCCGCTCCTGTTTCCTCCGAAGTGCTTCGGGGGCCTGGACTAAGTTATCCCGCTGGCGTCAGGAACTGGTGAGGGTGTAATGCACCACTAGCCCGTCCTTTTTCCTCCTGCAAGCCGCCACCCGTCACGCACCATGCGGCACGGCCCGCACCACTTGGCCGTGAAGTCGCAAATCATCAGCGACCCGCTGCCTGCATTATTGCAAAATTGCATTATTGCATGTTTAACAGAACGTGAAAGGCGCCAAGGCACCGAAGCGTGGCACAGTGCAGCACGGCGCAGCACGGTGCGGATATGCGCTTGTCCCCCAGGGCAGCCTAGGCCCCGCCCCCCACGCGGACAGGTCGGGGGAGAGTCCCCACCTGAGACCTCAGCCAGCTTTGCCGCGAAGTCCTTGTCGCTGGATATCTCCAGCACACGGTCAGTAGTGCCTGTCAGGAGCGCCTCAGCGGGTTCATGTATGCGCACCGAAAAGGAGCTCGACTGTGGCACCACACGAGATGCATCGGTGCCTCGAGCCCAGCCGCATGCACGCACCAGCTGTCGCGAAGCCTGCATTCCCTAGTGGAGCCGACGAAGTTGCGGCACCGAGCGTCCGTAGAAGGTATTGCCCAGTGCGAGCGGACCGGCCGATGGTGGAAAGCATCTTCTCTAGTTGGAGTGCGCTGAGCTAATTAGACATACAAATTATACGTGGTATGCAACACGACATGCGATGACAGCAATTTTCACGATAGCTTGAAGCCAAGTGTTCATGCAAGCGCAACACTCAGTTCTACGCCACACTCGGCTACGCCCGCCTGTTTTACAACTTCCGGCAGCTCTAAGGACACACGCTGTCAGGATTCGGTAGCAGACAGCATGGCCCGCGGGTCCTCACGGTCCCGGTGTGCAGCGATGCCTGCCCTGGCTCTCCTGCTGTCCTGCCACCTGCTCCGCCTCGCCTACGCAGCTCACGCTGCCAACGACGGCACCCATAGCACAGCGCTGCCCCTAGGTGCCCTGAAGTTGCAGCGGCGCGGCCTGCTCTTGCAGCAGCAGGAAAACACCGCCCAGAGCCCAGGCCAGCCGCACACTGCCTCCCTTGACAGCAGCAGCAGCAGCAACAGCTTTAACTCCAGTGCTAGTAGCCCCGCCAACGCTGCGCACGGCCCAGCCCCCACGGCCGCAGCCGGCACGCTGCCATCGTTGCGGGCACTGACCCGAGCGCCCAGCCCCGCGCCGCACCCCCTGCGGCTGGTGGGGCAGCTGCGCAACGGCTGTACGGCATTCCTGGCGGGCCCGTGCCACGTGGTCACGGTGGCACACTGCGTGTACGAACCCGACCGAGACGTGTGGTGGCCGGGGCTGGAGTTCAGCACAGGTGCGGCGGCGGGCGGCGGGGGTGAGCCGGTGAGGGCAGGGCCAGCACTGGCGTGGCACTGGCGGGTTGTTTGTTTGGCGCTGGCCGCCGCAGGGTTAGCAGGCTGGACAGGGTGGGAATTGGGAAAGCGTGTGTGTGTGGTTACAAGGTGGTGCACACTTCTCGTGTCTTCCAACCTCTTGAAAACCGAAGGCCCGGGCCGGGGTGACCGGGGAAAGCGAACGTAAGGGGGGTACAGGGCCTGGCACATGGGCACTGGCGGGACCGCGGTGACCACCACCCTACTGCGTTACGTATTCGCAGGCCGCAACGGTGCAGAAGACTGGGAGCCGCAGGGCACTGTGACCTGGCGCGCCACCGAGGTGCCCGAGGGCTGGAAGCGGCGGCGGCGGAGTGGTGGTGGTGGTGGTGGCGGAGGCGGCGGAGCCCACACTACTGAGGCGGCTGTGCAGGTGGAGCGGTTCGACTTCGCGGTGGTGGTGCTTGCGGAGCCGCTGGGGCGGCGGCTGGGCTGGATGGACGTGGGCTGTGGTAGCAACGGCGGCGGTGATGGTGGTGGTGATGGTGATGGTGATGGTAGTGGTGGTGGTGGTGGGGACAACGCAGGCGAGGAGCCGTGTGGTGATGGAGTGGGGGACGCCAGCGCCGACGGCAGCGGTGACCGTGGCGACGCGAAGGGGCAGTGGGTCCAGGTAGGCCGGGGCAATGACTGTCATCGGTGTGTCGCACCTGGCCCTCTTGGCTGCCCTTGTGGCATCGCATGACTTGCATCGCGCCCTGCCGCCCCATCTTGTGTGACGCGCACCTAGCGTCCGTGCCACTGCCCGGGCCTCGCTCGCCCAAACCCCGCTGGCAGGTCGCTGGGTACCCAGACGACCGACCCAACGGCACGCTGTGGACGCAGCGCTGCCGCCTGCTGGCCCTGCCGCGCCTGCGGCCGCAGCTGCCGCCCCCTTCATCCAACCACACGGTCGGGCTTTGGGGTGACGACGCCGCCGTCCCTGCCGCCGCAGGCAGCCACACTATGGCTACGGCCACGGCTGCCAGCCTGCCCCCGCCCATGCTGACGGTCTACCATGACTGTGACACGCGTGGCGGCAACTCGGGGTCGCCGATGTGGCGGGTGGCCGCCTCCGCGCCCGCCGCGTCGCCAACGGGGCAGCCCGCCTGCGGCGCCGAGGTAAGGGCGAGGGACCCTGGTCACTGGGACGGGGAAGGAGGGCGTCAGACGGCGGGTACCGTGCTGCCTGCGTGACGAAGATACGGGCACTGGTGCCCACGTATTACGGACATGCGCTAAATTGCGAATGCGAAATGCGAAACCGAATGGAAGTTGACGTATTGTAACGCACCACCTGACCCCCTCCACCACACAGCAGCGCAGCGGCCGACCCCGCGCCCTGGCGATGCACGTGGCTGGCGAGAGCCGCCGGCGCTGGGACGGAAGCGGGCGCCTGGCCGCCAGCAGCCGCCGCGGCGTCGCCGTCAGCTTCGTGGCGGAGGCCGCAGCACAGGCGGGGGCGCGTGCGGCCGCGGTGGGCGGCAGCGGCGTGTGGGTGGACACGGGCGCTGCGGAGTGGATTCGGGCGGCGATTGCGCGGCACGCCGACTGCTGAGCCTGCCCTCCATGCCGACCTAGCAGGTTGCTCGAAATTAGGCACGCAGCTGGGTTGCTGGTAGGGGAGTCAGTGTATCTCGATGTAATGTGTTACAGGTAAAGCACCGTGCCGTACGTGACTGGTCACCCCAGCTGCCCAGCAACCGTGTGTGTGTGTATGTGTGTCTCTCTCTCTCTGTCAAGCTGCGCCTGCCAGCGCGCTACCCTAATGTCCCGCCACTGCGTAGACCGTGCATCTGCTATGCCGCCTCCGTAACCCAGGCCTGCGATCAATGAATGCGGACGATAGTGCGGCGTCCCCCGCATGGAATCTATACGGTAATCATGTTCCCGGCCGCCCTGAAAGCCACACGCGTCCATACAGCTTACCTAGTGTGCGCAAAAAAAACGCCTGCCCATGGAGACGCACCTGTTCATGGCATGAGGCGCAACACCGCCCATCATCAGCATAACAAATGCACCCAGAACAATGCACACGCACAATACAAAGCTGCAAGAAAAGCTGCAAGACCCGCTGCCGTCCAACACAAGATACGCGCACCCCACGCAGCACGCGATGAGGGCCGTACCTGATCAAAAACGAACACTTTGCCGATCAATGGAACACCAAGCAAAAACTCTTGTCTTATGTCCCTTGCAAGGTATACCTACATTATGCACACGCGTGCGTGCAGACGTGGAGCATATAAACGCAGCATGCAGGCCCTGTGGCTGTGGCGCATCCGTGCTGCCCCTCATTGTCTGAAAACAGTACAGGAGTAATGTAGACCCATTACGACCGCGTTCAAATTCCTCCCCTAGAAATCCCAGACGCCCACATGCCGGCCCTCCCAACTTGTCCGTCATCTTCCCCTCCTTCTCACACACCTCTCCCCACGCTCGCTCATGGAAGCCAGCCTAGCCCCCTCGCTCCCTGCTTGCGCACTTTCCAATGATGCCCCTCGAGTGTGAATGCTGACATACATAACACGTTGCTGACACACGTGTTGCTGCCATCAACACCTGCGGCGGGTCTGGCTGTGACCTGGTGAGCCACCCTCAACTGGATTACGAGATCCCGCGAGTCTGCCGCCCCGGCGCCTTATGAATCCTCGCAAGTTTCCGGCCCAGCAACCTCTAGCGAAACTGACTGAAGTGAGGCCCTCAATCATGAAGCAACTCTAATTAGCCTCGTACTTTTACCCTGCAGCTCTGCTGCGGGTTTCACCAAGCCTACCTAGCTGCCTACTGACGGCGACCGCGCGGCGGCGCAACTGCCGTGTCTCGCCCTGCCGCCGGCTCGCCCTGCCCCTGCCCCTGCTGCTGCTCATCTTCCACCTCCTCAAGCACGGCATCGCCCGCCTCCGCCTCCACCTCCTCTTCCTCCTCCTCCTCCTGCTCAGCACCAGCCAAGAGCGGCTGCGACAGCTCTCCGCCGACCCGGACTGCCGGCTGGTGCCGCTGCGCCTGCGCCCCACCCCGCCGCCGGCCCCCTTGCTGCTGCTGCTGCTGCTGCTGCGACTGCTGCTGCTGCGACTGCTGCTGCTGCTGCTGCTGCTGCTGCTGCTGTGCTGCTTGAGCCTGCGGCGTCGGCCGGGCGCGCATAGCTTCCCGCACCACCACCACCGCCTGTAGCCCGGCGCCCCCCTTGCCGTCCGCCGCGCCCCACACCACCACCTGCGCCGGTGCCCCCGCCTTCACAGCGCCACCGCCGCCGCCTCCGCCCACCTCCAACCCCTCCTTGCCCACGAGCGCCATCACGCCCCGCACCGCGCCGCAGCCGCCCTTGCTGCAGCCGCAGACGCCTCCCGCGCCGCCATTTCCCGCGCCGCCCGCTGCTACAGCCGCCCAGCACCGGCACGAAGGGCAGCAGCTGCAACCCGCCGCCCGCTGCTGCGCCGCCACCACCTCCCCCTCCACGTCATCATCCACCGACACGGCCGCCCCCAGCAGCAGCGGCTCCTCCTGCTCCGACAGCAGCCCGCCCTCCCGCGCGCTCTGCCACGAGCCCCCAGTGGAGGAGCTGGCCCCTGCAGCAGCCGCCGCCGCCGCCCCCGCAGAAGCAGTAGCTGCGCCGCCGGTGCGCCGGTTGCTGCTGCTGCTACAGCCGCCCTCCATGCTGCTGCGGCCGCTACTGCCGCCGCTGCTGCTGCCGCTGTCCTCGTCTTTGAAGGGCTCGCCCTGCGGGCCCTTATGGTAGCCCAGCCAGTGCGCCAGCTGGGACTGGGGGCCCAGGACAAGGTAGCCAACCTGCGAGCGTGCGTGCGTGTTAGAGATCACAAGGGAGAGAACTGTGAAAGACTTGTGTGTGTGTGTGTGTGTTTATGCCAGCCCATCCCCCGGCCCTCAGCCTCCCAGCCCCGCAGCCACACTCATGCCGCGCCAAGCTCCTCCCCAAGGCTCGCCAGCATTTCCTCCCTCTTCCCCAGCCTCCCGAGCCGGCGACTTCACCCCGCCCCAACCTGCCCCACCCCACCCCACCCCCATCCGTCGCCCCCCCCGCCCCACTCCAGCCCCCCACCCCACCCCCCATCCATCCATCCATCGGTCCGTCTCTCACCAGCGCCAGGTATCCCGCCACCGCCGCCGCCAGCACCAGCCCCGACACCCAAGGGTCGGCCACCACGAACTCGTACGCCACCTGTGTGTGTGTCAGAGATAACAAGGGAGAGTACTATGAAAGACTTGTGCGTGCGAAGAGACAGGAACGCCAAGCAGGGCACGCGACGCAACTACCCCCCCAAACCCCACTTCCCCAGCCGCACCTGGTACACCGCCAGGCCGTTGATGGCCACCACCAGGCCGGCGATGGCCCAGCAGACGCCGTTGAGCAGCGGGCCATTGGCGAAGGCGGCGCCCATGACGGCGGGCGAGGCGGTGAAGGTGAGCACCTGTGTGCATGTGTGTGTGTATGTGTGTGTGTAAGTGTGTGTGTGTGTGTGTGTGTGTTAGAGAAAACAAGGGAGAGTGTGTGTGTGTGTGTGTATGGGGTGGGGGTGGGTTGGGGGGTGGCCGTGGCGTGGGGTGGGGGAGGTGGAACGAGGTGGGTTGCACGGAGCTGGGGTGGCGTGGCGTGGGGGTGGAGGTGGAAGGTGAAGCGGCGGGCGGGCGGCTCCGCCCAACTGGCCCCAGCAGACCGACCGGCGTCGGGGTCCCTACACATTGTTCCCTCCCTCCCTCCCTCCACCCATCCCTCCGCCCCAAAGACCAACCAGCCCAAGCTACTCTGTCCCCCTCTCCCCACACCGTCCGCATGGACGGCTACACCCCCAGCCCCCTTTTTGCATTGGGTATGGTTTACTGGCTGATATTTACAATCCTCCATCGCCTCATCGCCTCATCGGCACCGGCACCAGCACCGGCACCGGCTGCTGTGTCCCTCCTTCCCCCGCCCCCAGGCCCCCCCCAGGCCCCCCAGCCCAGCCCCCCAGGCCCCAGCGGCTCACCGGCACCAGCGCGAAGGGCAGCTGGATGGACTGCAGCAGGTTCAGGCCCTGGTTCAGCTGGTCCAGCGCCGAGCCGTCGCCGTCGCCTGCAGGTGGTGCCGGCGTCGGTGTCGGTGCGGGTGCGGGTGGGGGTGGGGGTAGGGGGGGTGGCGGCGGGCGTCGTGGGAGAGCGGGTGAGCACACGAGCGAGCATGCAGCAGGTGTGGCGGGATGTAACAAGGATGACGGCAGTAGCTCGCTCGAGCACGCCCCACTCCCGTCCCGCCGCATCCTTGGCTCGCATCGCTGAATCGCCACGTTCCTCCAATGCCGCCCCGCCCCGAGCCGCCGTCCAGAACCGCTGTTCGCGCGTACACTCGTGTCCTCGTGACCGCGTCATCCCAGGGCGCCCATGTGCCCATGCGCCTCTCACCACCACCACCACCAGCCGGCCCCTCCTCGCCCGCCTCCCCCCCCCACCGTTGGCCCCGCCGCACAGCAGCGCCACCGCCAGCGTGGGGGCGATGGCGACGAGGCGGGTGATGGCCACACGCGCCCAGGGGGAGACCTTCAGGTCCTGTGCCACATGCAGGTAGATAGATGGTGAGAGGGTGAGTGAGCAGGTGAGAGGTATGGGGTGCCATGCATATTTCATTAATGGGGTGTGGGTGACTGGGTGCGCGTGTGTGGGTGTGGGTGAGAGCTCGGCGCTGCTCTGCCTGCCTGCGCCCCCAATCCTTCCACCCATGGCGCCGCCTCCACCTCCACCCCAAACCCACTCAGGCTCACACGCTTTCGTCCAGCCCTCAGCCCGACCACACACTTGTCCCAGCCCCCATCCCCACCTCACAAACCACCATCCACGTGTCCACTGCCACCACCTGCCACCTGCCGCCCATTGCCACTAACCCCCCCCCACCCCACCCCGCACCCCCCCACCCCACCCACTGCCGCCCACCTACTGCCACCCACCCTCTGCCACCCTCACCCACTGCCACCCACCCACCCACCCACTGCCCCCCACTGCCACCCATCCACTGCCATCCACTGCCCCCCCCTGCCACCCACCCACCCACTGCCACCCTCACCCCCTGCCACCCACCCCTGCCACCCTCACCCCCTGCCACCCACCCCCTGCCACCCACCCCCTGCCACCCACCCACTGCCGCCCACCCACCCACCCACCCACTGCCACCCACCCCCGCCCCGCCCCACCCACCAGGTAGCCGCCCATCACGAACTGGCCGGTGTAGGTGCCGGTCATGGTGCTGGACTGGCCCGCCGCCAGCAGGCCCAGGGCCCAGATGTACACCACCTGCGGGGCGGGGCGGGGCGGGTCGGGTCGGTTGGGGGTGGGTGGGTCGGTGGGGTGGGGCGTGGGGCCAGGTGGGGCCAGGTGGGGCCAGATCCCTTCCCCCCGTGCCTCCATCCCTCCCTCTCCCCCCTTGGTCGTTTCGCTTCGGGTTTCTGGAATGAACTACCCCCCAAATCCCCCTCCCCCGCTCCTCCCTCGGTCCTCCCCTCGCTCCTCCCCTCACTCCCCCGCTCGCTCCTCCCCCGCTCCCTCCTCCCCCGCTCACCGCCCCGCCGTACGTGTCGCCCAGGTATCGCCCCGCGCTCTGCAGCCCGATGTCGGGCAGGTCGGCGCCGTAGAAGCCGGCCGCGAACACGGCTGCGTGTGTGTGGGGGGGAGCGGGAGGGGAGTTTTGGGGCGGGGTTGCACGCATTTTAGTTAGGGGGAGAAGGCGTGGGGGAGGGGAGCGACTGAGGACGCGAGCATGGAGGGAGGGAACGAGGTGAGGGAGGGCGGTAGAGTCTGGAGTGGGTGTGTGGGAGGGGCGAGGTGGGGGTGGAGCCGCGGTGGTCGGGCCCCTTCCCTTCCTCCCCATGCCTATCCTCCCCGCATCCCTGCAGTCCCCCCTCCCCTGCCACCCCCCTTTGGTTTCCGGAATGAAATACCCCCCCTGGGCTGGTTGGTTTGGGTTCTCTTGGTCGTTTCGCTTTTGGTTTCTGGAATGAACTACCCCCCGCCCCCCTCCCCCGCCCCCGCCCGCGCGCCCTCGCCCCTCACCCGTGATGAACAGGTTGATCACCACAGCCACCACCAGCGACAGAGCCGACTCGATGCCAAAGTACAGCATCGCCTCGCGCTTGGCGGCGGGCCGGTCCGAGCCCAGCTTGCGGGTCTGTTGTTGTCGTTGTTGTGGGCGTTTTGGGGCAGTTGGTTAGTTGGGTAGTTGGTTGCTTAGCCCCCCACACACGCCATCCCCACCCACACACACGCCTTTGCCCCTCCACCCGCCTCTTGGTCGTTTCGCTTATGGTTTCTGGAATGAACTACCGCCCCCCCCCCCACCCACCTGCACCAGCGCCGAGTGCAGGTAGATGTTGTGCGGCATGATGAGGCTGCCCATCAGGGCCACTGCCTGTGTTCGGGGGGGGGGGGGTCCATACATTTAAATTAATGACGAGGTAGACGTAGAACTCCCGGGGGGGGGAATGGAGGGGGGAGGTGGGGAAGTGCGGGAACGAGTTTAGCCCAGCTGGGCACGTCCACGAGCACGGGGAGCTGGCCTTTGCCAAGCCGTTGCTGCACCCATGCACGGTACGGTACGGTACGGTACGCACCTACCCGCCCACCTCACCGGCGCGCTCGCCCGTACAACCTCACCACCCCTTTCCCCTCACCCCATCCCCCATATATACACAAACACACACACACACAGCGCTCCCCCCTTCCCCTCCCCCATTCCTCCCTCCCCCTCCTCCCTTCCCCTCCTCCCCTGCCCCCTTCCCCTCCTCCCTTCCTCCCTCCCCCTCCTCCCTTCCTCCCTCCCCCTCCCCCCTTTCCCTTCCCCCCCCGGCCACACCACCACTCACCACCGGCAGGTCCTTCTTGGGCAGGCTGGGCAACGTGAAGCCGCGCACCACCTCCTCCGTGGGCACACCCGCCCGCGCGTACATGACACCGAACGCCGCCACCATCACGCCCACCATGCCGCCGAAAAAGCCCTGTGGGCGGTGTGTATGGTGTGGACGGTGTGTAGGGTTGGGGTGGGGTTGGTGCGGGTGTGGTGTGGGTGTGCGTGAGATTGTGCGTGAGGGTAGATGTGGTAGGTGTAGAGATGGGCGTGGGGTGGCAGGTAGGTGGTCGACCGGCCGAGTCGGTCGTCCTGGCGTGTGGTGGCAGCAGCCCCTCCACTGCACGCCCCTCCTTCCTTCCTCGTGCTTTGCTTTTCCTCTACCACCCACGTCTGCCCCTTGCCCGCCTCCCAGCCGTTCGCAATCGCAAACACCCGCACCCTTTCTCCTGCCACAGCTCCCCGCCCCGCCCTCGCTTCCACCCACCCACGCCCCCACCCGCGCGTCCATCCCCTTGGTTCAGCATGGGCTGGTATTTCCACCCCGCCCCCGCCCCCTACCCCCGCCCCCCTACCCCCGCCCCCCTACCCCCGCCCCCGTACCCCTGCCCCCCGCCCCGCACCCGCCCCCCTACCCCCGCACCTCCAGCACTCGTATGCCCAGCCGCTCGATGAACAGCAGGCTGAAGGACACCGCCGCGGTGGCCAGCACGCCCGCCCACAGCGGCAGCCGCCCGCCCGACAGCAGCGACAGCGCGATGGCCGAGCCTGTGTGCGTGTATGGGCCGGGGGTGCCATGCATGTTCAATTTATGACGGGGGAGATGTAGACAGACGTTGCGACACAGAAGGCATAGGGGCGACATTTGAATAGTGTTCTGCCGAATAGAGTAGTCACTAAGGTGATCCGTGTAAACGGTACTGCCACTGCCACTGCCACTGCGACTGCCACTACTGCCACTGCCACTCCCACTGCCACTCACCGATAACCTCCTGCACGTCGCTGCCGATGATGGCGATCTCCGCCATCACCCACAGCACCAGCCGCGGCAGCCGAGGGTACTGCCGCCTGTGTGAGTGTGCATGCGGGTGTGCGTGCGTGCGGGTGCACCCGTGCGGGTGCGTGTGTACGTGTGTACATGCGTGTGTGGAGCAGCAACAGCAACAGCAACAGCAACAGCAACAGCAACAGCAACAGCAACAGCAACAGCGCACCTCAGTGTGGATGCACAGACAGTGTACCGACTAAGCGCCGGCGTACGTCCATGGCGCAGCGTCACGTTCCACCTCCTGCCTTCCCCGTCCCCGTCCCGCCAGCCGCCAGCCGCCCCCACAAAGCACCGCCTGTCACCCCACACAACCCGCGAGTCATCCCCGGCCCCCACACCACCTCTGCGGCCCCTCAAGCCCCTCCCACCGCCACCGCCACCTGGGACACCACCATCCCTGCCACTGCCACCGCCACCACCATCCCTCCCACCGCCACCAACACCACCACCACCATCCCTCCCACCGCCACCGCCACCACCATCCCTCCCACCGCCACCGCCCCCACCTGCAGTGCTGCGCCAGGTGCCGCCCCGTCACCACGCCCAGCTTGGCGGCCTGCAGCTGGACCACCAGGCCCTGGGACACACAAGGGGGGTGGGGAGGAAACAGGGAAGGAGGGGGAACAGGGGGAGGGCTTAGAGGTACTGGGGAGGGGGTTCCATGCATTTAAATTAATGACGAGGTAGACGTAGAACAGACGTTGCGACACACGTTGGCATACCGATGACCAGAAGGCGTAGTCGGCTCCGCGTGAAGACGACGATCCCCGTTCCGAATAGTATGATCTGCCTAATATGTCATTCACTAAGGTGATCCGTGTGTAAAGTAGAGGTAAGTGTAAAGGGGGGGGGAGAGGCAGATGGAGGGGCAGGTGGAGAGGCAGAGGGTAGACTATGGGTGATGGAGTGAAGGCACCAGTTGATTGGCGCCGACCAGGGCAGGGAGGAGCAAAGTCAAGTATCATTCACCCGATCGCGCTCCTCCCACTCCTCAGCGAGTCCCCTTGAGGCCTCCCAAACCCAACTCCCAGCTGGCTGACCCGTGCTTCCGCAGCCCCTCCCCCCACCACCTAGCCCCTGTCCGTCTCGGCTTCCGGTGACCCTTGCATGCCATGCGGCTGTCTGCCTGCTTGCTGCTCGCCGTTGATCCACTGCCCCACTGCCCCACTGCCTCACTGCCTCACCCGCCCACTGCACTGCACTGCCTAACCCACTCACCATGAGGGTGCTCAGCAGTAGCAGCCACAGCAGCACGTAGCCCGCCTGCGCGCCCACCTGCAGGTCGCTCTCCAGGTTGCCCGGGTCCTGATGGAGGGCGTGGGGTTGAGATCGGGAGGAGGGAAGGGGGTTGTAATTACCAGCCCAGGGGGCGGGAGGGGTTGGGGGTAGTTCATTCCAGAAACCAAAAGCGAGGGGGGGCCGGCGCGGGTTGTTGTGGGCGGGGCGGTGACGGCGTGCGCACGCGGCGAAAGGAGGAGACAGCCCGTGTGTGCTGCGGCGCAAGGTTTGGAGAAGCGGGGAGCGTTAGGAGTGAAGTGGAGTGGAGTGGAGTGCGACAGCCCCGCAGCAGTTGTATGTGATGGGACGCGGGCAACCAGAGCTGCAGGGCATCTGGGTCGAGCATGCCGACCGAAACGCAGATTTTTACCCTACTTCAGCGATCATCTAAATGCGTGGTGCGATTTGGCGCGGCGAGGTTGGGCTTTGGTCGGGCCGCAAAACGCGCAAAACGCGTCTCGCTCGGCAGTAGCAGCGGGGGCAGGTTGCCTCGGGGCCGCGACTGAGGCTGAGCTGGCAGCTCTGACACACCTGCGGCCTTGAAAATGTGGCTTTCAAGTGCGCATGGCGCCGCGGAAAGCACACTCCGGGCTGCAGCCCTGACACGCCGCGACAGCGCCCCAACCAACGGTTTGCTGCGCTGTCGTCGACCCCGCACGCGCCCGAGCGCGCCTCGCACGCCTCAAGCCCTCAACGCCGGTGGCACTTGAAACTTTGCCGTTGCGACGTCACGCTGCTCCTCGCGCGGTTTTTGGCGTTGGAACCTGACGCCCCCAGCGACCGGATGGTTGCACATCGGCCCATCGACTCACCACATACGCGATGCTCATCAGAATCCCGGGGCCCATAAACTGCAGCAGCCGCTTGAACGAGAATTTGTACGCAGCATCCGGGTCGAGCGCAGTGTCGCTAGCCACATGGATGACCGTGCTGGTGCCCAGCCTGCTTGAGCCCCCCATTTTGCGGGGGTGTGTGGGCGCGTCTTAAGCACTGCGATTTAAGTATGGCGTTTTACGATGCCACACAGGCACGCTGTGGCGCCCAGGAAACGCGTATCCTACACCGAGCGCGCCGGCCACGCGCCTCCTAACAGAAGCTCATTTAAGCCTCCGCAACAGGTGTTAGCGATTAAGTTGCGGTCTGAATCAACCAGATGCGTCTTGGCATGGTATCAGAAGATGAAGCGCACAAATAATAAGAAGTGCTTCCGTTCTGCTATGATATGACTTTCTAGCAACTGCAATTATTCTACAAGGTCCGCAATATATGCTTCAGCTCTTTGAAGTCAAAATTGAGCACGTGAGCGAGCAACATTACGAATTGGGCCCATTGCGGACACTCGCGAGCTCTCTCGTTCAGGCCTTGTTCCAAGGCACAGCACATTTTTAGTACTGTGTATACCTGAAGGCTTTAAGCTCGGGGCTCCAGGGGCCCTTCGACCTGCACTTTGTATGCAAGCAAACGTGTCCCCGCAACTATGCGGGTCTTCGAAGTTTAGAGCCCATAACCTTCAAAATTTTAGCGGCCAACATGCAACAACATGGCAAAGACGACGCGGCATGGCGTCCAGCAACCGGGCGTGCGTCTCATTGACTGCGGCAGCCAAGGTACGGAACAGCTCTGCATTTGGAAGCCCCTGTGCCTTCAGTCGCACCCGTCTGCTCTGCCCCTGCGAGGCACTGCTCTCCACATGACACGTGTGCCTTAATACACTGTGTGCTGCTGCCGCTTGCAGGAAGTTTGGCTACAGACAAGCAACAAAGTAAGTGCAGGCATCCAAGCCCGCAGCCCTGTCCGTGTGCATGTGCCACGTCAGCACGCGTGCGGCGCAGCTGCCACCGCCGCCATAGCCATAGCGTGGCAACTCCACCATCATATCAGCAGTACCCGCGCGGCCACCGTACGGCGCCACCACAGCTCACAGCCCACACACATATACACACACACACATGCCCTCACAGCTGCCCCTTGCGGTGCTTACACGCCCCCGCACCCGCCCACCCCCACCCCAATTCATCTGTATACGGCTGACCGGCTGTCGTTGCGGTTATCCAAATAGGCGGCGTTCCAGGCGGCCCTGCGCCGCACCACCAAAACCACACCAAACCGTTGCCCGCACACATGCCCCTTTACACGTGACACAGCACCCCACCCCGTATCATCATCGCATGGTGCTCATGGTGCTCATGGCTCAACACGCAGGCGGCCTTCCAGGCGGGACTGGAGTCGGGAGGCGTGAGCGCGTTCGTGTTTGGACCCGAGCCGGCGCAGCGGCAGCTGGCAGCGGCGTGGGGCGGCCTGGCGCGTTTCAGGGCGCTGCATCTGGATGAGCGGGGGCTGCTGCTGCAGCTGCAGGAGGCGGCCGGTGTGGCGGCGGGGGCCGGAGGAGGCGGGGGCCAGCAGCTGGAGGGCAATCAGCAGGTGAGAGGTCAGGGTGCTGGGTTTCAGGGGGACAGGGGTATTGCTGTGTGTTGGACTGTTGGGTGTGGGGCAAAAAGGAGCGATTAATGGGGGATTTGGGGCGGACCGCGGACCGACGCTCCTGTCGGCAGGGGCTGCCTGAGGCCGGATGAGAGGTGTTTATTCTCATACGACCGCATTACCGTATTCTTTTACAGTCCCGCAACCGGACGAGAGGGGGGGAGCAGGGCGGCCATGCCACAGCTACGTAATGGCGCAGTGGCGCAGTGGGCCATACCGTATGCAGCATCGTAAGCTCGTAACCCAAACGTGTGGTTCTTGCTTAAGCTTGAGCTTGGCGCGGTCTCTTGCCCCGCCCCTTCCCTTTTCATTCCTTCCTCCGACGCCCCCTTACGCACATGTACACACACGCACACACACGCAATGCACCGCCGCCGCACAGCCGGCGCCGGAGGTGGCGGCGGCGGTGGGCGAGGTGGTGCGGGTGGACGGCGCGGAGGCGGCCAGGGCGCTGGAGGCGCGGGTGGAGCGCCTGGCGGCGGCCAGCAACCGGCCCACGGCGGCGGCGGCGGGCACGGCGGCGGGGCCATGCATGGCGGCGGCGGGCAGTGTGTCCAGTGGCGAGTGGGTAGTGGTCCTGGACGCCAGTGACTGGAAGGTGAGGCGCTGCACAAGGGGAGAGCAGGCAGGCAGGCAGGCAGGCAGGCAGGCAGGCAGGTAGGCAGGCAGGCAGGCAGGCAGGTAGGCAGGCAGGCAGGCGGGCAGGCAGGCGCCAGTGTGTTGGAAAACACGAGGAAGGGGACAAACGCGCCACTGTGTGTGCCTCGCCTCTGCCGCGCCTACCTCTCTGTACCTGTTTGTACTGGCATTGGCGGGCATGCCGGCGCACCGTCATCAATACCATCAAGCCCGCAATCGTGCGTTGTGTATTGTGTGCGCAGGTGATTCCCGCCGAGAACCTGGTTGCGCTGGCTCAGAACGCGTCTACGTCAGCAGCAGCAGCAGCAGCAGCAGCAGCAGCAGGGGGCGGAGGCGGAGGCGGGCGGCCGCTGCCGCTGCGGCTGCTGGCGGCGGCGGGCAGCGCGGCAGACGCGCGGCTTATGCTTGAGGCGCTGCAGGCGGGCACGGCGGGGGTGCTGCTGCGGAGCGACGACCCGGCGCAGGTGTGCGTGTGTGTTCGTGTGTATGTGTGTGCTCGTGTGTTCGTGTGTGTGGGGTGGGGGGTGGGAGGGGGGACGAGGGTTGCGGGCGCAGGTGTGGGCTGGTCATGGGCGGGTTCGTGCCTAGGCCGAAACAAAACCCCGAAGGGAGCTGGTGGAAGGAGGGAGATGTGCGGGGTTTAGGAGGGGGGCTGAGGGCTGCAGTCTCTCTCTCTCTCTGGGGCGCAGGCGGCCGCCTCTGCTCGTGACCGTGTCACGACCTGCGCCGTATGTACGTGCAGGTACGGGAGCTGGTGTCGTACGTACGGCAGCGGGCGGCCGAGGAGGGCGGCGGCGCGGGGGGCTCGCGGCTGCCGTACCAGGCGGCGCGGGTGACGGCGGTGACGAGCCTGGGCATGGGCGACCGGGCGTGTGTGGACCTGGCGGGTCTGCTGCAGGTGGGTGGGTGAGGGGCGTTTGAGGACGGCACGGCACGGTGTACCGACGCCGCGGTCTTTTGATCGGTCCTCCCGCCCGGGTGCTTTGGACTCTGGCCTTAAATAGCTCCCCCCCACACACACACTTCCGTTTCCGTTTACCAACACACTTCGACCCCCCACGTACCCTCTCCCGCTAACTTTTTTACTTCCCCTCCTCTGCGCCCTCCTCCCTGCCCACTGCATCCCTCACCCACTGACCTCATCCCTCATCCCCCCTCCCTCCTCCCTCATCCCCCTACCCACTGCCCTCCTCCCTCCTCCCCCACCCACTGCACTCAATGCAACCCCCGCACCCCCGCACCTTAACCCAGCACCACGCATCACTTCACAACCATTTGATAAACACCATCCTATGGATGGCTACCACCCCGCACCACCCCACTGCACGCAGCCCGGCGAGGGCCTGCTGGTGGGCAACTTCGCCCGCTGCCTGGCGCTGGTGCACAGCGAGTGCGACGAGTCCAGCTACATCGCCAGCCGGCCCTTCCGGGTCAACGCCGGGCCGGTGAGAGCGAGAGGAATGGAGGAGCGGTTTGGGTGGCTGGGAACGGGTTGGTGGCTGGGGGCTGGAAGCTGCGAGCTGCGGGGAAGGCGGCCGGGGCATTGTGGGCTGGCGACGGTTTCCGGCAGTGGGGTGGGGTGGGGCACAACAAGACGGCAGCTGCCGGTCCTGTGGTGCGTATGCGATCGCGTGAGCACGTATTGCACATCCGCCAACGACGACGACCACGTCCGACCCGCCCACATTCTTCACATGAACACACACACGAACACACACACACACACACGCACACGCAGGTCCACGCGTACGTGTCCGCCCCGGGCGGCCGCACGCGCTACCTGTCTGAGCTGGCCAGCGGCGCGGAGGTGCGGGCGGCGTGGCGAGGCTGAGGGCGGCGGCCGTGACAGAGCGCGACTGAGGGGGGGGGCGGCGTAGCTGAGGGTGGCCGTGACAGAGCGCGGCCGTGTGGCCGTGGGGCCGTGATGGGGCCGTGATGGGGCCGTGATGGGGCCGTGATGGGGCCGTGATGGGACTGGATGCCGGATGGACGGCCCCACTGCTGTGGGGCTGTGGGTGGCCGTCCTGGTGGATGGGTGCAATCCTGCATACACGCACACACATACACACATAGTCCTCTCCCTTGTGAATCTAACACACACACGTTTGTTTTGTTTTCGTTAACACACACACACACACACACACAGGTGACGGTGGCGGACCCGGAGGGGCGCACACGCACGGCCCTGGTTGGGCGAGTGAAGATAGAGCGGCGGCCATTGGTGAGAAGGCGGCGGGCGCGGAGGTGGTGGACGGCGGGGGACGGAGAGCGAGGCAGCAAGTGTGGGTGGCGCGGGGCGGCTGTCACGTGTCAGAAAGCTAGAGCTGGAGGTGGTGACGGCTGAGAGGGAGGTCTAGACAGCAGGGTTGCTTGCAGAGGCTATCGTGCATGACCGTGTCCGCACGTGTTCCTGTGTGTGTGCTGCTGCCCGTTCCCCCCACCCCCCTCCTGAGTTCGGTAGGCGCTCCGGTTGCTACTCAAATCCCGCTTCCCCACCACCGCCACCCCCACCAAAACCATCGCCACCCACCACCACCACCACCACCACCACCACCACCACCACCACCACCACCACCACCTGTAACAGGTGCTGGTGGAGGTGGAGACGGTGGACGGCGCCCGCCACAGCCTCATGCTGCAGAACGCCGAGACCGTCAAGCTGGTGGGGCCGTGCGCCGCCGCCGCCAGCAGCAGCAGCAGCAGCAGCAGTAGCAGCGGCGGTGGCAACGGGAGTGGCACCGGTGGCAGTAGCGCGGGCAGCAGCAGCGGCCGGTCGTGGCGGGCGATCAGCGTGTCTACGCTGCAGCCGGGGGACAGTGTGTACGCGCTGCTGCAGGCGGCGGCGCGGCACACGGGCATTGCGATAGAGGAGTTTGTCGTGGAGAAGTAGGGGTGGAGCAGCGGAAATACAGGCAGATGTACGGTGTGTGAGAGCGGAAGCGCGACAGCTGTGGATTCACCGAACTGAAGTGTGTACGGCAGAGGTGCATGGGCGGAAGACGTCAAGCAACAAGGTTCAGTGCTGATGATGCACAGGAGGCTTCGCTGATGGAGGAGAGTGTGTGCAGCAGCGGGGTGTTGGTTGCGAGGGGTCATGCAGTTAGTTGCCTTCCTGCGGCGCCCCCTTGTCCCTTCCCGGGGGGTGCAGGGGGGCTGGCCCCCCTGCGGAAACAACATCAACATCTGCCCGCAAAACCCACCCTTGCTCCTCGCTCACTCACACTCCCCGGATCCTGGCCTAGATGCAGCAACCTCCCGGACCCAGATCATTGCCTTCCTGCTGCCAGTGCCTGCCTGCCTGCCCCGGGAGCCAATGCCTGCCCGCCTCCACGCATAGCAACATGCGCGTGCATTGCTGAGAGTCTCCGAGTCTCCTGTGGACACCCCTGCCTGTGGAACTAACAGTATTGCAAGACGAGAAGCGCTTGCGCTGCGCCGCTGCGGTAGCACCCGCCGCACCCTGCGGTAGCAACCGCAGCCAGCACCGCTGTTCAGGTTGAACGCTCCAACGCCCCTGCATGCCCAAAACTACCCCAACACTCCAGCACACCCCAAGCCCCCAACACTCCAGTAGTAGGCCCAAACAACCCAGCACGCCATAGGCTGCCCCAACACTCCAGCACGCCGCAGCCAGGAACAAGGCGCACATCGCAAAAGGCAGGGCGGCTCCAACACTGCTTACAACACGCACGCGTCTGAGCCATCTTGCTTGTAAGCGCTGGATTTTGAACGGTCTGCACGCCTGACGCAATGCCTCGCCGAACTCGAACGTCCGCAGAACTGGTGGCGGATACATCCACCGTTATGTTGAGCTGTACACGAGGGCCAGTGCACCGCATGCGTGCACATACGACGGACTCGAGCGCCAACGCCAGCGCTAATCTGTCGCCGCCGGCGACATGCGACGACTAAACTTCCTGCTGACTCGGCTCCACGGCGAGTCATCAACACGCGTATGTTGATTAACATTCACACTGGGTGACTTACAAGCAAACGCAGGGACCCTGAAGGCTGTCGCCCGAAGCTCCCGGCACAGCACATGTCGCATGTGTTCACTAAGTTGCCAGTCTGTCACCATGTCGGAGGGCTGTCCGCCGGGTACATTTGTAGCTTTCAGCAGGAATAAGTACAGCGACAATGAGAGAAGCTGGTCGGATCGGGACGCCGGAGGATGGACCGCGGACGAGCGGCGGACGCGGTGGGGACGGGGCGGGGACGCGGTGCGGGGTACCGCCCTGATGTGGTCAGGAGGTACGTGGGGACCCGCCGTTTGGGAGTACCAGCTGCAGTCGGCTCCAATTTTGATATTGAAGAATGTTCGGCCTACCTGAAAGGGCGCACAGTGTCGGCTGCGAGCGAGAGTCCGAACCCGTTGGCACAGGACGGTGACCGGACTGTCCTTCTCGCCGCGTCCGCTGCCGAGACACGTATTCGGCCGATTGGACCGTTGATGATGTCGGAAACGCCATCATGATTAGCAGGCATCATGCTGCACAACATAATGCTGCCGGCGCGCTTTCGGTGTCTACCGCGAAAGTGCCGGGAAATGCGTCGGTTGCGGACAACGCTTACACTATGAGTGCTGGTTACAAGAAGGGGACAGTGTGAACGCTTACACTATGCCCCCGTAATCGTGGCGATAATGTTTACACCATTATTACAACGCGATAAGCCACAGTGCCGCAATAACTAGAAGCTTGCTGATGCTTAGGAGCGAGGATGAGCGGGGCCGACACACCCGGAGTCCCGGACACCCGGAGTCCCGGACACACCCGGTGTGTCAGTAATGACGGTTTGCCCGGTTTGCCCTTCCGGAGACAGGTCACCAAAGCGAGCCGTGACAAAAGTCTGCTGACTCTGTCCACAACAAGGGCAAATTTCCAATCTCCCTCATACCGTATAAGCAAACAGATCCAACACACTTCACCAACATCTACCGCGTATGTGCCACTACACCCGCGTGCCACACTTGTTCCGTCCGTCCGCCTACTCTCCACCCACTCGGCACCCACACTCGCGCAGACCCAGCGTCCGTTGTTCTCGACTAGGCACCATAGGCGTTCCCTTCAACGCTCCTTAAGAGAACACTTTCATGACGTCCAAGCAGCAGTTCGTCTGCAGGTGGCGGGCTGTGCGGCCTGGGGAGCCGGGCGAGCCCATGGGCGCCGGCACCTACCACCGCTACGGACATGCGCTAAAATCCCTACTACCGCTACTGCTACTGCGCCGGACGCCTGCATCCGGCCACCGTGCGGTGTGTGCTGTTGCTACTAGCTGCTGGGCGGCCGCCGCGCAGCAGCGTGCCTGGGCAGCGGCGGCCTCCTGTGCGCCCACCCGCTGCTTCCTGCCGCCGTCCCCGCAGGCGGGCTGTGCGTCGTCGCCCTGGTGCCCGCTTTGGGCGGTGCCCGCCGCTGCCGCCGCCGCAACTGCCGCAGCTGCCACCGCTGCCGCTGCCGCCGCTGCCGCTGCCGCCGCCGAGGCTGCTGGGTTTGAAAGCAGTGGCGTTGCACGTGTGCTGGTACGGCGCGTACGGCACAGAAGCTGATGCGAGAGACGAGGAACCCTTGCGGCTCGTTTAGTCCTGACATCACGTCGCTCCATGCGCCATGCCTCAAGCCGCGCTTCCAACGACACGCTGCGCTGGGGCCCCCGGAAAGCTGCGCGCAATGGAAGGCACTCGAGAGAACGCAAACACCTTAATGTTACACCAATGCGCTTCGGCCAAGAGGGGTGGAGAACCCCCTGCTGCGCATCTGCGCTTTCAAGCAGTCCCCGCACTTCAACAGGACCGCTACAGCGGCCGTGAGAATCCACCTTTGCCACATCTGCGCCGCGTCGCAATCTTCGCTCACCCAAAGGGAGCTAAATAGAATAGTAGTTGCGGCGTCGGGCTGCCGCGCGGCGACCCGCGCCCTCTCGGCTGTCATACTCACCCCGTCTCATGTCGCATGATCCCTCCCGCAATGAAAGATAAACTTGTGGCGTGTATGCGCGCGTGTGCGTGGACTCACACGTGCACGGCGGGCGCTATGCTCCCAACCCCTAAATCGTAAATCTATCGACATACGTCCTCTCGACCACATCGCACAGGCCCCTTCGTCTTCGCCATGCGGTGCCGCACCGTACCGTGCCGTGTATAGTACTCGGTACTGCCTCAGGCCGTCAATGTGTTATTGTTGTACTTTTTCAGAATTGCATCGCGCCCAAAACATGATGTACGGGGCGCGTTCGAGCTCCCAACCTTCAACTTCAACAACTGTGCTTTTCAGGTCTTCTTCACTGCACAGCAAAAGCGCCACAAAATGTACGGTACGGTGGCCTCACCCGACCCGGGGGGAAACTCTCCAGGAAATATGTAGCGGCCGCACAAGCCGCACCCCCATCCACACTCAACTGATCAAGTGATTTCTTCTTCTCCCGGCAGCGCGGCGGACGGCGTTCGCGCGAATGCACCATGCCCCAACGGAAATGCGCGGCGATGACGTGTCGTGGCCTTCTTCTGCGGGCTCCACGCTGAACCCAAACTGATCACGCCGCCCCCTTGGTGCCCATCATTCCTTCCCCTCTCCAGTTGGACCCCATGTCCCCTACGCAACACATTTAAATGTGTGTAACCCCTAGACAAGCCTTTGCCGGCCCCATGCCCCAAGCCCCATGCCAGCATCCGCCCAACCATCAACCAACACCCAAACAACGCACACCCCCTGCCTCAAAATCGAAACAGGCGAGCGCGCGCGCACCCGACGCCCGCGCGCACACGCCTGCCGCCACCGAACGGATGACGGGCATCATCCTCCGGCCGCGTCCGTCGTATGTGTGGCATCGTGCGTACCGTAGGTTACTCCCCCACAACACCAGGCACCTGAACCCACAAAATGGGTGCCGCGTCCGGTTGAGTGTGCGCGCAACTCCGCGCGTTCACTTGACTAGCTCCTGACCAGGCGACTTTCTTAATTATGCGGCAAACACAACGCAACACACACGTCAAAATTACGCGGGGGCCCGCCATCGGCCGCCGGTGCCAAGTAGGAAAACCCCGGGAATTCATATGATCAACGTTCTTCGAGTCAACAGTCAACCGCCCCAAGGCAGCAATTAATGTGCGCGCCGTCTTTCGTCCTACGCGGCCAGGGGCAGTGGTGAGTCAAGAGATCCACACACATACACGCGATGAATTTGTGATGCGGCGTCGACTCGTGCACAGTGCGCAAGTTAGCTTTTCCATAATGACATGGATGCTCACTCTGCCACACGCGCTCTCGAACAACACGCGCGCAAAAACTCAACGCTTCCCATGCCGGCCGCCCACGCCACCAGACGGCGTGTGCGGAACTGGGGACTTTGCGCAACGCTGTTGGATTTGCGGCCCGTGACTCGCTTACTTGTCAACACAAAAAACGTACCACACCAGTTGCGTGTGTGCCTGTGCCTTATGCGCCTCACCCCAGGACGCTCGCGCCCCCAAAAACCCCCTTACGCCATCCATCCAAAAGCTTTCCCCGACGTGGACCCCGAACTGCTCAAAACGAAATTCTGCTCAACTGCTCGCCCAACACACACGTCCGTCCGAGCGATCCCGTGCTGCAGCATGCAAGGCGGTATATCTTCTCGTGCAGCAGGTCCCGTTCGCAAACGTGTTGTCTGCTCCTCACGGATCAATGATGGGAATCACACATCCGGAGCACACCAACCAAGAGACCAGACGGGTTCACGACGTTTAGCATATAGGTACACGATTACGTGGAACACAAGAGGTAGAGACACCACGTACTCACGAAATAACCAAGAAACCGCACACATAACACTGCGCACATGGAGTTGTGCTATTTTAAGATGGGGTGACGCGCACATAGAGGGCCGTCGCCAATTGGATCCTTCCGACGCGTCATTGTTGGTGGGGATGTGCTAGATACCAGCAACTCCACGCATACAGACAAAAGAACGGTTGGATTTCTTCTCCATTACTTTCTTGCAAAGCGGCGGGATATGGGATAGCCCCGAATCCGCGCCCGCTGCAAGGTGTGGCCTACATTTAAGGCGCCCCTTCTGGCGTCGTGTGCCTGTGCCACCGCCGCCTTTCGCACGCGCACAACATTCGTGTGTGCGCACGTGTCCGGCGGCGCTCGGCCAGTCCGGCCTCCGAAGAGGTGCGGTGTCCGCAGTGCCCGGATACGCAGTCCCGTTGAGTCCCGAGGCCCGACAATTGCTGTGCTGCAGTGGCAACCACTGCTGTCGACGATACTACCGGCACAAAACTCTCGAGATATGCCGCGCCGCCGAGGCGCTGATGAGCCTCCACGACGCTGCGCTAACAGGTGCGGACGGTGCGTCGCCGTCGCCGCCCACCAGCTCGTTCACCAGCGGCCCGACAGAGCGCGCAGGGCACGGGTGTAGTTGTCTGTAGAGGCAGGCAGCGGGCACGGGCCAAGGGGAAGCAGTGAGAAGAGCCGCTGCTGCATCATTGCATGCCAGCCCCCTTAGACCAGCGCACCGCCTGCGTCGCACCGCCGAGCGACCTCCCCCACCCCCAACTAAAGGACACACCACGTACGCCCGGCGCTACAACCCAGGCATCATATATGCATGCACTCAAGCTCTTGTCACCAGCAAAGCAAACGCACCCACCCACCCACCTACCAACCCACGCACCCACCAGCAAACGCACCCACCCACCCTACCTGGGTTGTGGAAGCGGCTGATGCAGCCGTGCGGGCCGTAGGCCTGGTAGTCGGACAGCATGGTCAGCGGGTGGGGCTGGTTCATGAAGTGCATCACGCTGCGCTGCATCGCCGCCAGCTCGCCGGCGCGCTTCTTCTTGGCGGCGGCCGAGGCCGCGGCGGCGGCGGAGCGGCTCGCGGCGGCGCGCGGGCAGCCGGCGGAGGCGGCGGCGGAGGTGACGGCGGCGGAGAGGCCCTCCAGGATGTCGTCCCAGGAGGCAAGCGAGGCGGCGGCGTGGTCCAGCGGCGGCAGCGCGGAGGCGGCGTCGTCCACGCCCACGCGGTACAGCGCCGGGTGGTTGGGCAGCATGGGGTGCGCCGCGTCGGCGGGGCCTGCGCCAGGGGAAGGGGTTCCATGCATGGAAGGGGAGGGGAAAGGGGGCGATGCGGCAGAAGCAGGCATCACCGCGTCAGCACCTCCATTCCCATTGTTTGTGCAGGAACAAGGAAGCGGTAGGTAGAGGCAGCAGCTTGTAGCAACAAGCCAACACGAAGCGTCCGCAGCAGACCACACCCACACGCAGACCGCGTGCAAAACCGCCAGCAGCGAATGCCGCCAGACGAAGCCCCCTGGGCCCCTGCGCCCCCTGGGCCCGCTCACCGTTGACGAAGGGCAGGTCGGCGCTGGGGCGCAGCACCGCCACGCGGCCCACGAAGTTGTACAGGCTCTTGTGCGGCCCCGCCTCCTCGCTCAGCGAGTGGTGGTCGCGGAAGGAGGGCATCCAGCGCTGCAGCACGCCCGCCACCGCGGTGTAGTCGCACACAAAGGCGCGCGGCACAATGTCCTTGTGCATGATGACGTTGACCACCTGGTCCTCCGACAGCCCCAGCCGCTGCATCAGCCCCAGCGGCATCACCTGCTCCTGCTCCATGCCCGCCGCCGCCGCCGCCAGGCTGCCCAGCACCGTGGTGGCGACGGACGCGCGGCCGGCGGCGCCGCCGCCGCAGGCGCACACGCCGGCGGCGGCGTCGATGGCCGCGGCGGCCTGCTTGGCCGCGGCGGCGGCGGCGGCGGCCTGCTTGGCGGCGGCTCCGACCTCGCACTGCAGCGTGCAGGCCTCGCAGCGGCCGTGCGGCGCGTTGGGCACGGCGCCGGTGCAGAAGACGGCGGGCGCGCCAAAGGTGTAGACGGGGCTGATGTTGTGCGGCCGGATCTCGCCGCGCATCAGCAGCAGCAGCGCCAGCACCGTGCCCAGGCTGCCGCCCAGGCTGTGGCCGGTGAAGCTGATGGTGGCGTAGGGCGAGCTGTCCACGTGCTGCCGTACCAGCGGCAGCACGTCGTCGTACAGCGTCTTGGCGGCCTCGTACACGCCGCGGTGGATGCGCACGCCGTACTTGGGGTCCTCGAACACCACCGGCTCGAACTGCAGGTTGATCTGCCAGTGCTCCAGCGAGGTGGAGCCCTGGATGGCGAAGATGCGCGTGCGCGTGAGGCGGTCGTCCGCCGCGAACCAGGCGCTGGGCGGCGCCTTGGTGCACGCCACCACCACCGGCGCGCCGCCCTCCACGCCCGCCGGCATGCCCGGCTCGCCGCTGCCCACCATGACCGCGGCGGCGGCGGCCGCCGCCGCCGCGTCCGCGGCCTCGGCCCCGGAGGCGCCGTCCACGGTGGCGGCGGCGGCGGCAGCCGCCGCCGCGGCCACCAGGTTGCCGCTGGAGGAGCGGCGGCGCACGCGCTGCTCCTCGCGCAGAGCGCGGCCGCCGGCGGCGCCCGACTGCGTGGTCTCCGGCGCCCCCAGCTCCTCCGCAGAGGCGCCGGCAGCCCCGCCGCCGCCCGCGCCGTCCAGCGAGGGCCGGCGCGCCACCAGCGGCGTCATGTAGCCGTACACCTGGCCGCTCACAAAGTCGCGCTCCTCGCTGAGGTTGGCGTCGGAGAAGAAGGTCACGCTGGCGCGGCCGGTGGCGCCCGCGCCCGCGGCGCCAACGGCGCCAACGGCGCCGCCGGATGCAAAGTCCACGGTGCCGCCCGACAGCATCGTGGCGCTCGCCATGGAGGAGCCAGCCATCAGCGGCCGGCCCAGCTGCTGCTGCTGGATCTGGATCTGGGCTGCGCCGGCTGAGGCAGCTGAGGCGGCCAGCGCCTCCTGGTGCTGCGCCACAGACAGGCCCACGCCCGAGGCCGAGATGCCGCCGGGGGCCGCGGCTGAGGCGGCTGAGGCCGCGCCTGCCAGGCCGTCCACGGCGATCTCGTCGAGCGTCCCCATGGTGCCCATGGTCCCCAGCGACCCCACGTGGCGCTGCTGCTGCTGCGCCGCCTCCGCATTGCGGGTGTTGCTGTTGGTGGCGGCGGCAGCCGGCAGGATGACGCCGTTGGCGCCGGCGGCGGCCATGGCGGCCTTCCACTCCAGGTCGGAGATGTCGCCCTCCTCGTCAAAGGAGCCCAGGGAGGAGAAGCCCAGCGAGGCGGGGTGGTGCAGCGTGGACAAGAACACGGGGTGCGCGAAGGCGGCGCCGTGGCCCTGCGACGTCAGCGCGGCGGTGACCGCCTCCGGCGAGGTCAGCTGCAGCATGGAGATGGAGGGCGACAGCGGCGGCGAGCCGCCCATGGTGAACGACACCACGCCGCCCGCCTCCGCCACCGTGGTGGTCCTGGCAGCAGCGGTGGCGGCGGCGGCTGCCGCCGCCGCCGCCGCCGCGGCGGCCTTGTGCTTGCCAGCGGCCGCAGCCTTGCGGCCGCGGTGGCCGGCGGCGCCGGAGTGGTGGGCGGCAGCGGCAGACGCCGGCGCCTCCGCTTCCGAGCCGCTGTCGAAGGAGGCCACGCCCACGGGGCTGCCCGGCGCAGCCGTGCTGGCGCCGGAGGCCGAGGCCGAGCCGGAGCCGCCGGGGGTGGCGGGCACTGCGGTGCAGGAGGCGCCGTAGCTGAGCGACGTGGCGATCAGCGACAGCCGGTGCCGCGCCTCCAGCAGCTCCACGTCGATCTTGTCCACCTCGTAGGCCATGTTGCACAGGTCCGCCAGCATGGCCGCGAACGACACCTCCACGTCGTCCGCGACGGTGAGGTAGGGCGTCAGCGTGACCGGCCGGCCCGCAGCCGCGGCAGCCGCGGCCGCCTCCGCGGCGGCGGCCGCCACGCGCGCGGTCTCGCTTGGGCTGTTCAAGGAACCGGTGCCGCCGCCGCCGGTGCCGGCGGCCGCGGCGCCGATGGCGCCGCCGGCCGCGGCCTGGCGCGTGGCCGCGGCGCCAACGCTGGCGAGGAAGCGCTGCACGTGCTGGTCGAACAGCTCCTGCGTGGCGCCCACCCAGTCCGGCCGCAGGGCCTTGAACTGGTTGAACTGGTTCGACAGCTTGGCCCACTTTTCCCACACGGCGGTGACCTTGGTCTGCAGGCCAGGGGCGCGCGAAGCAGGCATGCGTGAGAAGCGAGTGGCGCCGCGAACGCAAGGCACATCGCGTAACGGACGGGCGCGTGGCATGGCCAGCCCAGCCCTAGGGCTTGCCCACGCACAAGGCGGTTGCTGCCCGTAACTTGCAACTTGAGGAATCCTATGCAGCAGAGGCGTCCATGGCTACGAGGTTTGCGAGGCAGCTGCGTAACCCTCCCTGATGTCGGCACGACTGATCGCTTTGGTCAACGATCTCGCGCGGGCGCGCGCGTGTACCGGACTGGCCCCCCGAACGACCGGGATCGTGAAGAGACTGTCACATGCGGGCGTTGGGAATGCGCTAATGTGCTCGGGAGCCGCTCGCGAGCTTGCCGACCGGTCGGGTCCGCGACCTAACGCTTCAAACGCAAATCACCTGAAAGTTGCGCGCCCAAGTGGGCGTCCACACCGCGTGAGCTGCAGCTGCATCCATAGCATGGCTAGACCCCGGTTGCGAGGCAGCTGCCGCCTGCGCCTCCGTCGACGCGGTGCTGAGCTGAGTCGTCAGCACCTGCGCAGTCACGTCCATACTGCGCCGCGCGCCCCGCTGAGGCGCCACGGACGTACGCCATACTGGCTTAATTGAACTGGTCGTCTCCTGGACCGTCACTGAAAGCTGAACGGTAGCAAACATGGCTCTGCGAGGGCAATGTGCCGACGAAGGACTAGTCAGGCGCCCTCTTGTAGAGCCAATGACTCCTATGAGCTCAATTATGGTCCTCGAGCTAGTGACGGGGGTCAGCCGGCCCACCTGCCTCTCCGTTCAAGAACCCGCGGACGCCTGCTCCTTTTTGTGTTTTACTCCTCCTCGAAGCTCCTTGGCTTGGCTCCTCCACTGGCAATCGTGTCAATACCTCATAGCGACATTGGCCCAGCCAGCCGCGCGAAGGACAAGAGCAGTGAGTTTGGGAAAGGCAGGTCGAGGTGACGTCGGCAGGCTTAAAGTTAAAGCGTGTGGTTGTTTCCTTCTCGTATTGATTAAGCGTATTAGTAGTGTTGCAGCAAGTTATGGAGTTGTGGCTGAAGCCGGACCTGATGTTGCGCTGGACCTGACGACGATGCATGATTGGGCAAAAGCGTCTACGCGGCACGTTGCCTGGCTCGCGTGGCGCGATACCGAGAGTCTTGCTTCAACCCGCAGTTACGTAGAGCCGCTGGCCCACCACTGATGGCCTGCTCGCCTCGGCGTGATAGGCGGGCACGCCACCATCCACTTCGATGGACTGAACCCGGACGCACTGAATCGCTGCCTGGCCATCACCCGGTCGCTAGCGCGTTTGATAACTCGCATCACTTGCTCGCATGCAGCTGGAGGCAAGCGCGTGCACGCGCGGTGGCGCGAGTTGGACCTCGGACAGCTTTTTGGGGCGCACTTTTCGGTGCCTACGTGTGTTGGAGCCCGTTGCGCTAGGGTTTTACCGTTTGTCCGCCCGCGCACCCTTTCCCCCGGCCAATTCACATGCAACCGTGTACACGCACATCCCCCTACGTCGCGGCCTTGCAACTCCCATATCACAGCAAGCCTGGGCCTATGGCAGCAAGGCCCCATGCACCGTTCACTTGTTTGTTGGCTCGCCTAGTGCCCTAGGCACGAGGTTGTCAAGGGGGATAGCCATCCATGGATGGTGTTTAATCAATAATTAAGGGGGAGGGGGAAGGGTTCCGTCGCTCGCATCAAGGCTTCGTGTTAAATCGATCGCGGATCCTCACGCCAGCCACCCGCCAGCCATATGACATCGCCGTATGATGCAGTCGTAGAGGCTGCCTTTCCCTGGCAGCCTTCGCCTGACAACAGACAAACACAACTTGACTTCCTCGGCCTGCCTGCGACACGCCGGGACTTTTCCATGCTTTTCCTGACCTTCAGTCATGGATCAAATAATTTCCCGGCCCTTCTGACATCGTAATCACATGCCGCCACAAGCGCAAACGCGCCCAGACGCCCGATCACCCCGCTGCACATGCGTTGTCGGCTTGTCGCTGTGATCTCCACGGCTCATTGCCAGCACTATCTACGCTCCGGAGCTAGCTGTGCCTCGCAGCCCCCCGCTGGCACCACCGTAATGCCGCGCATCCTCATGTTTAGGCTCCCGCATCCGCTCGACAGCGCTGCGACAGGCGCTACTGCTTGCTACTGGCCACTCCTCCCCGCTCAGGCTCGCTCCTCCCAGCTCAGGCTCATTTCTCCGCCACTTCCGCTCGCTTCATCCCTGCCGCCCTCTTCGCTGCGGGGCCCGTCCTCCTGCGCTACCCGCTGTCCTTCGCTCTGCCCCGCCCCCAGACGCTGGCCTCCCAGCTTCCGCCTCGCTCATGCGGTGAGGCCGTGCTTGGCGAAGTCCACGTAGCGGCCCTCCTCCACCACACCCGGCCGCGCCAGGATGGTAGTCCCCGTCCAGTCCGCGGTGACCTGATCGGAGGGGGTGGGCCCGCGTGTGGATCCAGAGAGGGCCCACATTGGGTCCAGAGGCAGATGGCACACGGGTGGGAAACGCGTTTATTGGTGGTGGGAATGGCCACGGGCGAGCGAGGGGCTGCCAGGAGAGCTCCAGTTGCAGACGTCTGGGCGGCGTGTCGTAACCCTGCTCCCGTTTGATTTCTTGCTCCGCGCTTACTCCTTAACGTGCCGCCGCACCCTCGAACCCCTCCAAACCCCCAACCCCCGTGGGTTGGGGGGTTGGTTTGGGTTCTCTTGGTCGTTTCGCTTTTGGTTTCTGGAATGAACTACCCAACCCCCCAACCCACGCAGCACACCCCGCACCCACGCCCGCGACCCATCACACGCCCTACCACCCTCGCCACCCTCAAACCGCCCCCAACTACACGTGCCCCCCCCAACCACCTCCATCGCCACCACCATCACCACCACCAACCCCCGCACCTTGAGCTTTTTAAGCGCCAGGAAGTGCGCATGGCTGTGCGGCAGCAGCGGCTGGTTCATGGCCTTGCCCATGAGCGTGCGCACGTTGTTGGCGTACAGCTTGGGGTCGGCCCGCTCCTCGGCACTGGGCACGTAGGGCGGCAGCACGATGATCTCCAGCTCGTTGCGCCACTGGCTCAGCAGCCGCACCAGGTGCCACAGCTCCGAGTACACCTATTGTTGGCAGCGTGGCAGCGTGTGGGCGGGTGGGCGTGGGCGGGTGGGGTAAAAGCAGGGAGGTGAGAGGGCGGGGAGAGGGAGGGGAGAGGAGAAGGGAGGCAGGGGAGAGGAGATGGGGGAGAGGATGGGGAGAGGCGGGGCACACACACACACACACACCGCCCATGTTTACATGTACCGATCAAGATTCCTGTTCTCAAACACACCGCCCGCGCGCACACGCAACCACACACACGCACTCGCACCTGCGTCCAGGCGGGGTTGTGGTCGTTGATCTTGTACTTGAGGCACACCGGCAGCACGGGCCGCCCCAGCACGAAGGCTCCGGTGCGGAACTCAAGCAGCCCGCGGCCGTCGCTGCACGTGCCCTCCGGCGCCATGCAAACCATGGGGAAGCCGCCCGGCTTGCCGTACGACGGCTCGCCCACGCGCTTCATGAGCACCTCGGTCACGCTGCCCGTGACCACGTACGCCACGGGGTTCTTCTTCGGCGGCTTGGGCGGCGCCGCGGGCGCGGCGGCGGCGCCGTCGCGCGGCTTCTTCTCCTCGTGGAAGAAGACCGCCTGGTAGGCGCGCACGACGTACTTGAGGATGGGGACATTGGACACGCTGGACTTGCCCACGCCGCTGGGCGCCAGCAGCCACATGATGGCGGGGGCGTCCACGTAGCTGACGTGGTTGAACACGATGACCGAGCCCAGCTCCTCCGCCTTGGCGATGTTCTCGCGGCCGGTGACCTTGACCCGGAAGCCGAGCATCCACAGCGACACCACCAGGAACTCCTTGCTGAACAGCACCCACGCACGCCGTGCCGCCGGCAACGGCTTGTCCACCGGCCAATTCCACGCCGCCAGGGTGTTGATGAGCGCCACCACCGCGAAGGCGCATATCATGATGAGCATACGCGGGATCACCAGCGGCAGCATAATCGCCATCCGCCACGCCTCCGCATCAGCGAACGGCGTCTTCAGCTCAATAAAGGGAGAGTTCTCAAGGTCATAGCGCTTTTCATTGGACTTGGAAGGGGCAGCCTCCGAAGTGGATGCCGCCATTTCTGATTGGGTCAGCGCTTGAAGCTTAGAGCTTGCAACTTATGTTTAGGTATCAGTGAGTTACGTGATGGGTGCAAAGTTGATTAAGGAACAGGCCACCGTGGGCGCAGGGCGCAGAAGGAAAATAGGTGTTGCAGTCCGTCACGAGCCGTTCCTCCTTTAAGCGTCAACATATGCAGGTACTAAGCTTTTGTCACTACCATATCATTTGGGCATTGTATGTCCTCAGACTGCGCTCTGCATGGGCCTCGGATTCCAGAATGTAAATGTCTAGCGTCAGCAGTTTGCCGTGCCGGCTTCGGCACAGCGTGTTGTTCTACAAAAGTCGATAGTTAAGGGATCGACAGGAATACTCCCGGCGAGACCGTGCCGTCGCAAACAGTACTCAGCACCAGTCCCACGAGCTCCGCATCACTGCGTTTCTGCTTCAGCCTCTGATCACATCTTGAGAAGCAAAGAAAGCATGTCGCACCCACTGGCCCTGCTGGGCTTGGCCCGGGATAACAAGGCGGACGACATCAGGCGTGCAATTAAGGACGAGGGGCTGAAGCCGGACGCCGCGAATGAGGTGCGCCCGGGGAGCTGTTGGTCGCAAGCAACGCTGTTTCGGTCTATGATCCTCGGAGATGGCGTGAATCAAAGCCTGACAGCGGGGAATTGGCGGGGTTTCGTGGGGCGCGTGCGTGCCGGACCGGGCCCCCAACCACCCTCGGTTGGTCAATGTATGGAAAAAGCGCGCACCCCGCGGCGGCGTCGGGTGCGCACCCCCGGCCACAAACGCCAATGCCCCGGTCTGCCCCGGCCACCAAAGCCAATCCCCACACGCGAAAGCACAGCTCTGTGACCATGAGCCGTCCATCTGCCACAAGCAGTAGCAGGATGCCGTGATGCAGGTTGTGGTGGCGGCCGGGCCGCCTGCTGGGAGCTGGGGGGTGCGTGCGTCGCCGCCTCAGCTCCACACCCCCGTAGGGCCTTTCCCGCAGCTTCAACCAGCGGCCTACACATGCACGTGCACGTGCACATGCACATGCGCGCACTCGTGCTCGCAACACTCTCTCTGCGCGCGCGCTCGCACACACCTATCATCGTGCATACATGCAGTTCGGCCAGACGGCGCTGCACGTGGCGGCGCTGTGGGGCAACGTGGAGGCCATCCAGGCGCTCGTCGAGTGCGGCGCCGACGTCAACATCACCAACAGCCGGTGGGCGTTGCTTGGGCGGGTGTGGGGAGGGGGCAAGACGGGGCGGGCCGAGAGAGGGGGGGGCCGAGAGAGGGGGAGGGGCCAAAGCGCATGCTGAACCTCCCTGGGGAAAGGGGGGAGGCTGGAGAGGGCGAGGAGGGGTTCAGACCACACCAAAAGCCCAAACCGGCCACTGCAAACGCGGGAGCAGAGGAGGAGGGGCTGGAAAGGACCACGTAGGATTGCAGGGTAAGCTGGGTGTTTGGCAGACGGATGGGGCCCGTGGGGAGTAGGGCTGTAAGAATGTCAAAGGCAGACGGGTCGGCGGTCGGCGCTGGTGCGGGCAGTCGGGCAGGAGCCGACAGACATACGCAACTGCATCTCGGCCTCAATTTCGGTGGCCCACACCTCGCCTCGCCTCGCCCCCGCCCGCTGGCTCCGGCACTCTCCCACCCCTCCTCTGCCCCTCTTTGCCGACACCTCCCGCCCTCTTTCCCCGCCTCCTTCCGACCCCCCCCCCCCAATCTTCATCGCTCAGCGGCTCCACTCCGCTGCACTTCGGCGCCAGCGCCAAGAAGAACACGCTGGCTGCGTGCCAGGCGCTGCTGGATGCGGGGGCGGACACCGAGGTGCGGGCCCTGCATGGGATGAGGGGGGGGGGCGTGCGGGTTGCAGGGGCGGGTAGGTCATTCCAGAACCCAAAGCAAGGGCGCGTACGGGGTGTGGGGCGGAGGGTAGGTCATTCCAGGGGCTCTGGGTCAGGGGCTCTGGGACGGCGAGGTGCTGGGACGCCTGTGGTGCTTCTGCGGGGGTGTGGTGCGTGCGGCGGAATGCGAGCGTGTGCCGAGTGGCTTTGGCCATGCTCAAGTACTAGCCGACGGTTCAAGGAACCCCCAATGAACGGGTGAATTGGGAATTAGCGTGAGCTGCCCCTCCGCCCCGCTCTTTTGCATGGGGTTCGGTTGCTGATGTTTATGCACCCCCCCCCAATGACACGCATGCTCGCATACCGTATCACAAACCACGCGCACGGCCCACATACACATAGAACGTGCCCTGCTTGGCATTCCTGTCCCTTCGCACGCACAAGTCTTTCATAGTACTCTCCCTTGTGATCTCTAACACAGAACGTGGACATCACAAGTCTTTCATAGTACTCTCCCTTGTGATCTCTAACACAGAACGTGGACAACACAAGTCTTTGATAGTACTCTCCCTTGTGATCTCTAACACAGAACGTGGACATGATGGGCCGCCAGCCGTACGAGATGGCGGAGGTGGAGGAGGTGCGGCAGCTGCTGGGTGGCCCGGACGCGCGGTGAGGCGAGAGGCGGCGGGGTGGCGGGGCGGAGGGGCGGAGGGGCGGAGGGGTACGGTGGTTTCCTAGACCCCTTTGATGTGCCTCTGGCGCACGGTGCTAGCCACCTGCCGGCTCGCAAAGCCATGACACGAACACGCAATACATGCCTACATTTTCTTTGACCACAGCATCTTTGAGTTTGCCAGCAAGGGCGACGCGGCAGGCCTGCGGCAGCTGCTGGAGGAGGGCAAGGCCAAGGACGAGGTGGGTACGGCAGGCTGGGCAGGTGGCTGGCCCTCGGGGTTTGGGGCCGTGTGCGTGTGCGTGTGTGTGTGTGTGTGTGTGCGTGTGCGTGTGCATGTGCGTGTGCGTGTGCGTGTCTGTAACTGCCGTCTGTGTGTATGTGGTGTGCTGCCCCTGCTGCATGGTGGATCGATGGCCATATCACAAGAAGGCGCCACCTCGCCGGCTGCTTAACGCGCGCTCTAGATGACCCCCTGGGCTGCCGCCGCCTCGAACCCTCGTGCTCCTCGTGCTCCTGATCCACACCTGCTCATCCCGCCTCATCTCATCTGCGCTCCCCTCCTGCCCCCAACCCCCTGATGCTGTTCCCCTCCTTCATTCCAATGGACGATTTGGGAATCGGGATCATCTACCTCTCCCTCACACCCACCCACCGCTAGCCCGTGAGCCTGCGTGTGGTGGACAGCGACGGCAACACGCCGCTCAACCTGGCCATCACGGCGGAGAGCCTGGGGACCGTGCAGGTGGGCTGGGCGGGGTTGGATTGGGCAGGGGCCTGTGTGCGTGGCACTGTGTGAGGGTGTGTGTTCAGGGGACGGGGGGATGATATCCATGCCCATGCGGACAGTGTGGGTCGAGAAGAAAATGAAGTGGGCGGGGGGGGGTTTGTAGTTACCAGCCCAAACGGGGGGGGGCAGGAGGGTGTAAATGCCACTAAACCAAAGGCAATGCAAACGTGGTTTGAGAGGTCCCGCGACCTACTGCATGTAACGAGCATGCACTTTTGGACCTATGGTTCTTACATTTGGTATCGAGTATGGTTCGGTCCTCGGGACTTTCTTAAGTCTGAGGTTATGTGTTCGATTCCTCTCGACGGCGGACGTGGCGCACCCGCTCGGTCGGTATAGGAATGAATATCGCTTCCGCACTCTGTCTCGGTTCGGTTCGTCGCTATCTCGCCTCCCTGGTTGCCGGGACGGTCAACCATTTAGGGGGGGAGGTATGTAACGAGCATGCACTTTTGGACCTATGGTTCTTACACTGCAACCTGCTGCTTTGCCCCAACCTATCCAACAAGTACAACGGACTATAGACAACCACCAACCACCAACCGCCAGGTGATCCTGGAGCACGACCCCTCCATGGTCAACTACCCGGACATGAGCGGCAGCACGCCCCTACACACCGCCGTGGAGGCGGGCAACACAGACGTGCTCAAGTGAGTCATGACGATGAGCAGCTGGACTCCCCAGTGCTTATTGGGTGGTTGGGCGGTTGGTTGGTTCGAGCAGTTGCTTGGCGGGCGGTTGGGTTTGGCTGCTTGGTTGGCGGGCGCTGTTGAGGCGCTTGGTGCGGTTAGGAAGGCGGTTGATTTGAGGGGGGCGGCTGGGGCAGTGGCAGCGCAGACCTGCGTCCTGCGTTCGGGTGACTCGCTGTGCCTCCTGTGCGCCCTGAACCCCCCGTCAACCACCCTGCCTGCCGCCAGGTACCTGCTCAGCCGGCAACCGCCCCCCGAGATGAATGTGCAGGTGGGTGGTGTGGTGTGGTGCGCGGGAAGATGCCGCGTGTTGCTCTGCAAGTGCCTGCTACGTACAGCACGCGTGCTTACCTTTCCTATTCACGGCCCTACCTCCACCTTCTAACCACACAACCTTCCATCCACGCAGCCCTCCAAACCCACCCAGACCCCCACCTCATGACTTGATTGCATGGTACCCACCCCAACCCCAACGCTCCCATACCACCTCCAACCCCCCACCCCACCCCACCCCATGCACCCACTTCCCAACCAATTGATCAACCAACCAACTCACCAACCACCAAACCAAAACAGAACATGCACAACAGCGAGTACGCCCAGGGGTCGTGGCTGTACGGCGGCGAGACGCTGGAGCCGTTCGACAAGACGCCGCTGCACACGGCGGTCGAGGCGGGGGACGCCGAGCTGGTCAGGCTGCTGTTGGACACCGGTGAGTCCGGGGGGGGGGGGTAGCCATCCACCGGTGAGTCCGGGGGGGTTGTTGGGTTCAGTAGTCTTGGACTCCGTGGTACAGCGGGAACAATCGAACATGGTACTCGTTACCGATGACCCGGCCGTCTGCGCGGCCGAGCGACTCCAGCTCCAGCGCCAGCGCGTTGTCCCTCCGATAAGGCGCTGAGAATTCCCAGTTTGACTAAATAGGCAGCTCGAGAAGCGCAGGTGGCGCGTTGTGAAAGATGGCTGGTAATGTGGGTCGCGTGCGAGCTCGTTCATTACCTAAATACTTTGGCTGACAGGCTGAGTCAGAAACTCACCTGCGCGCCCAGCAGGGGGTTGCACGCATTATGGTTAAATACAGAGAGAAAGCCTAGCGGGGGGGAGTTCATTCCAATTCCAAATGGGGGTGGGGGGGCGGGGGGTTAGAGCAAGCGAGTGAGCGAGCGGGCAAGTTGGGCGGCGGGGTACCCAAGGGCCCGAGCTGGTTTGCGCATAACATGGAAACATTGGATGCGCCAGACATTCGAGATGCGGCTGCTGCCGTGGTAGCGCGGGCGTCATCGCTGCCTGCTGCCTGCCTGCCTGCCTCCCTCTCCTGTGGTGCTGCCTTTCACCGCGCGCCGTTTTATGCACGCTCTGCCCCCCTCCCCTTCACCCCCGCCCCCACCGCCCGTATCCTTCCCCATCTGGGCCCCCTACTTCCCTCCCTCCGCCACCCACGTCCCCGCCGCCGCCACCTCCTCGCTACCCTCCTTCCTTCCCTCCCTCCCTCCACCCCCTCCCAGGCCGCTGCAACGTCAACCTGCTGGACTTCGACAAGGCCGCGCCGCTGCACCTGGCGCTGGAGGCGGGCGACGACGAGCTGGTGGAGCTGCTGCTGCGCGCGGGGGCCGACCCCGACCTGCACAACCCCGACTTCAAGTGAGCCGGGCGGGCAGAGAGGCTGGGGACAGGGGGCGCAGGCGGGCGAGGGTGGGCGGGAGGGCGGGAGGACAGGCGGGAGGGCGGGCGGGCGGGCAGGCGGGAAGGAAGGCGGGCGGGCGGGCGGGCGGGCGGGGTGTGGGGTGTGGGGTGGGGGGTGATGGTTACCAGCCCAATCTAGCCCAATCTAAATCATCAGGTGCTGACGTCACAGCCATGAGCAAGCTGGCTGACTGGCGCGGAGCTACGGTTGTGGTTACCAGGGCCCAGGCGCACGTGGCGTATCCAACGTGACCGGCACGGTTTTACGCATGGGTGCACGCTCGTGCTTTCCCTGCTCCCCCCGGCACTTCACAACCATTTGATAAACACCATCCTATGGATGGCTCCCCCCCCCCATGTATGGCACCCCCCGCATCCCCGCCTACCCTTGCGCCTATCCGCTGTTCCGCTGGGCGCCTGCACTTCCCCACGTGGGGCAAGCGCCGCCCGCATGGATGGCTGCCGCCCCAGCTACATTTGTCGCCACTGGCTGTGCCCCACTCGCTAGTTTTAGGATGGGCTGGTATTTACAACCCCCCCCCTCCCCCGGCCGCCGCCGCCGCCGCCCTCCCTCCCTCCCTCCAGGTCGCCGCTGCACCTGGCCGCCAGCCGCGGAAAGATCGCCATCCTCAAGCTGCTCATTGAGGTGCGTGCCGTGGTGTGAAGGGCGCGTAGATAGTGTGTGTGTGGTGTGGTGTGTGCGTAGTGTGTGGCGTGTCATTCCGGCACTGCCGCAAAGCACCCGCGAGCCCACACCCGCAGCCCGCGCCATCCAGCCTAGCCTGATGATGTGCGGGTGATGTCGGGGCAGTGCCCGTACGTCGCCCGTACGTGGTGATGCACACGTGGTGATGCACACGTGATGATGCACACGTGCGCAGGTGGGCAAAGCCAACGTGGCGGCTGCGGTGGCGGAGGACGGCTGGACGCCGCTGCAGCTGGCGGCGCGCGGCGGCGCGACGGAGAAGATCGCGCTGCTGCTCGCGGCGGGCGCGGACGTGAAGCGGGCAAACGCGCAGGTAAGGAGGAAGGGAACGAGGACGGAGGGGCAGGGGCGCACACGTGCGTGCGGATGTGACGCCGCGAGGTGTAGGTTGCGGCAAAGAGCGTAGTCGCTTCTGTTGTTGCTCCTTGTCACCTCCCAATACACACGCGCACCCAGTGCACGCGCACAGCAGTAACACAACCTGCCTTGCAGCCTGCAGTCCCAGCCCTCATTCGCCACCAAACCTCGCTCCATTTCGCCCCCTGCCTCTTGCTATTTTTTCCTGGTCTATCCAGGGCAACACGCCGTTGCACCTAGCGGCCGTCAACGGCCACAAGGCGGCGGCGGAGGCGTTGCTGGCGGCGGGCGCAGACAAGGTGTGTGCGTGCGCCCGCGCGTGTGCGCCGCTCTGGTCGCGGGCACATTCGAGGACAGCGACTTGGGCTGTGGCGGCAGGGGTTGGAGCGCTGTGGGGCCGGCGGGGCGTGTTCCGGGGCTGCGGACAGGCGGGGCAGGGCAGCAGTCATGGGTGTGTGTGGGGGGGGCGTCTATGTCCGGCACGGCGCCGCACACCCCAGCCACCATGCAAATGGTGGGGCGGGTGGCGAGATACAGCCGTAGACCGGCAGATGGGAGTGTCACCCTCCGCACATGCATAGCTTCACCTTGCACTCCCTGCGCGCCCGCTGCAGCGAGGAGGTGAGGGTAGTTCATTCCAGAAACCAAAGCAACCGTTGCAACCGAAAAACCCAGGAAACCAGGAGGCACTTCGGCGCGCACGGCTTCCCGTCGTCTGAGCCCCATACCCCCAATGCCCTGCCCGCGGCGTTGTGCCACCAAAAATGCCTGAACCTCACCGGCCTTCCGGTCCACCCAACCACCCAACCACCGAAACCGACCTGCAGACCGCCGCCAACCGGGACGGCAAGACGGCCGCGGACCTAGCGAAGACGCCCGAGCTAAAGGAGCTGCTCAGCTGAGGAGCGGAGCTGTGGCTGTTTCCTTCCTGGCAGTACAGCTGCTCCTAACTATCAGTGACGTCAGCATATTGCTGCATGGACGGAGCGGGATAGAGCCATGGGTGGGCGCTAAGGTGGCGGGGTGCGGATGTGACAGCTGCGTCCGTGAGGACGGGCCGGGCACGGGACGGAAGTGGGTGGGCGGGCGGGGTGGGTGGGTGGTTTACTCCACAACCCAAACGCAAGCCAACAACTGCGAAACCATGGTGGGGACTGGGAAGGGCAGCGGCTGCTGCTCGAGGTGAGGGTCGTTGAGGGTGGCGTCGTGAGCGTGTGCACACACGGCATTCGCATTTTGGTGTATGTCCGTAACACGTACGGCTTGTGCAGCCTACACAACTAATGACCAGGCGGTGTCTAGGCATGCATGTGGTCGATTGGAACGAGGACGTCAAGCGCCGCGATAGAGGAAAGCATGATGACCACTCCAAACTTGTCCGACTCCGATGACGGACATGTGCTGAGATGCGAATGCGAAGTGGGCGGGATGGTGTTGTCGGAGCGAGCAGGCAGCAAGGAAAGATGGTGAGCGTCGAAACAACAAGTCCGGGCATGTGTTACCTCGCAAGTCCGTTGTCCGCAGCGGTGGTTGTCCGTGCGTGATTGGCATGGATGCAAGCAGCACCATACATACAGTCGCTACCGCATTTTTTCTCGTGCTGCGGCATTTTGATGGCTTCGATGCTGCGGTAAATGCCTCCATGCACCCCTGCCTTCATAGTTAATGCAGGGTTAATGTGACACTGGTGTCTCCATACAATACGTCGGCGGAGGGCGCCAGGCCCGCCCTGCTTTTGCGCAGGCCGGCTTTTGCTGGCGCACGCTATGCTGGCACATTAAACGCATCGCACGCACGGCCCTGCCCTGCCGCCCCTGCCGCCCCCTGAAGAGTGGGCTGGCCAGCCTGGCCTGCTGCCCGTGCGCCTGGCCATCACCTTTGTTTTACGGGAGCGGTGTAAGCACCCGCCATGGCGCACGAAACCGCCGCTCCAGAAAGCGCAGCCACCCTCACAGCTGCGTAGACGAGTCGAAGCTAAGCAAACTGCAAAAGCCCGCAAAAGCCACACTAGACGCCGAACCTCATGCAGCTCATAAGGCACCGTGAGTGTTGGAACCAGTCCGTGCGCAAAGCGCTGTCTGAGACAGAGGCACACTGGCACATGCCAACCGGCACTAGTCCCACCGGGCACGAGCCCAGTTGCCGCTGTTTGTTGTGTTACAGCTGTGGGGAGGCTTCTACCCGGGCCCGAAACACGGCCGCTGCAGCCTACCTACCAGCCTCTTTAGACTGGCGAGAGCGCCGACAACCTGAACGGCGCACACTAACCAAGCCTACGGCAACCGAAGCGCACTCCACGCCTGACCGCCGCGGTCACAGGGCGCCTGCCTCCATAGGTTAGACGTAACAGGAAGGCAGCTCGCTCGCTCTCATGAAACGCGCACAAACAGCACTCACGCACAGCAAGAAAGAAACTCCCCGAGCAACTCCCAAGGGCCAACGCCTGACACTCAACCACTGCTCAGCTAACCTCTTCTTCCCAAGCCAGCGAAAACGCAATCAGCCACTGCACAGGAGACAGGTCAAACTGAACATGCCCCAAACCCGTGTGCAAACGACAGCATCAAAAGCGGCCCCCTCACTCATTCGGGGCGTCCAAACCCCTACGTGCGCCGCCCAGACATACTGGCTGCGGCTGTGAGTACGGTCAGACTAGTCAGACTGCTGCGCTCGATGTTGGTACGGCCTGTATACGGTCGCTCGTCCGCCGAATCCATGGCGTGCGGGAGACGCCGACCAAAGTGTCTTAATTCGCCTCTGATAAATGCACCATGTGTCGTCAAGTGGCGTCACAGTAGTATTAATAGGTCATCTGCCTGCTGTAAACCTTGCGCCATCCGAGCTTACACGATACCAGCCTAAACTCGCAGGCGACGAATGCCGGCGCTGCACATTAGCCTCTAAACTAATCAATGGGCATACTAATAGTATGGAGGCGGCGCGCGAGCCGCAGCGTCAGCAGGCGCGGCAGCCGGTGTGCCATGCTGTCGTCGCTGCTGTTTTTGGCGGTTTTGCAAGGCCTCCAAGCACAGGTATGTTCAGAATGATCAGTGCACAATATTACGTGCGATGAGTTCGGCCCTGTCGCTTACTTGCGCGCCGCAGGGTGAGTGAGGGGCCCGCGTACGGAGGAAACCGGCGGGCCTATCATTTTATTGAACGTGCCTGGTTTGATTGCGCTCCTGTGCTCCATGTCGGCGTGCATTTGTGAATCGTTACATGCTACATTGCCGCATGGCGCATCCGGTGTTGACGACGTCGCCGTCCAGTTACAAGCGCGTCCATACATGATGCTGCCGTCTACACAGTTTTGCAGCAGTGAGCACCCGCACGCATCCATACTCCCATTAACGACCCGGGCATTGCGTTGCATGTCTGGTCTACAGGAAAGCAAGACCTCTTCGCCAAGAAACGTGCGCTGACGCAGACTGGTGAGGGACTCCTGCCATCGTCCCCTGCTCCCCCGCCGGTGGCGCCCCCGGCCTCTCCACCATCCCTGCAGCCTCAGCTTCCATTCCCTCCTTTCGTGGCTTCTCCGTCTCCCCGGCCGCCTTGGCCTCCCTTCACCTTCTCTCCCCCTGGCCCCCTCAGCCCGCCTCCTCCTCCTCGCCCTCCATCATTCCCTCCTTTCGTGGCTTCTCCGTCTCCCCGGCCGCCTTGGCCTCCCTTCACCTTCTCTCCCCCTGGGCCCCTCAGCCCGCCTCCTCCTCCTCGCCCTCCATTCCCTCCTTTCGTCCCCTCTCCTCCTCGGCCGCCTTGGCCTCCCTTCACCTTCTCTCCCCCTGGCCCCCTCAGCCCGCCTCCTCCTCCTCGCCCTCCATCATTCCCTCCTTTCGTGGCTTCTCCGTCTCCCCGGCCGCCTTGGCCTCCCTTCACCTTCTCTCCCCCTGGCCCCCTCAGCCCGCCTCCTCCTCCTCGCCCACCATTCCCTCCTTTCGTCCCCTCTCCTCCTCGGCCGCCTTGGCCTCCCTTCACCTTCTCTCCGCCTGGCCCCCTCAGCCCGCCTCCTCCTCCTCGCCCTCCATCATTCCCTCCTTTCGTGGCTTCACCGTCTCCCCGGCCGCCTTGGCCTCCCTTCACCTTCTCTCCCCCTGGCCCCCTCAGCCCGCCTCCTCCTCCTCGCCCTCCATCATTCCCTCCTTTCGTGGCTTCTCCATCTCCCCCGCCGCCTTGGCCTCCCTTCACCTTCTCACCCCCTGGGCCCCTCAGCCCGCCTCCTCCTCCTCGCCCTCCATCATTCCCTCCTTTCGTGGCTTCTCCGTCTCCCCGGCCGCCTTGGCCTCCCTTCACCTTCTCTCCCCCTGGCCCCCTCAGCCCGCCTCCTCCTCCTCGCCCTCCATTCCCTCCTTTCGTGGCTTCTCCGTCTCCCCGGCCGCCTTGGCCTCCCTTCACCTTCTCTCCCCCTGGGCCCCTCAGCCCGCCTCCTCCTCCTCGCCCTCCATCATTCCCTCCTTTCGTGGCTTCTCCGTCTCCCCGGCCGCCTTGGCCTCCCTTCACCTTCTCTCCCCCTGGCCCCCTCAGCCCGCCTCCTCCTCCTCGCCCTCCATCATTCCCTCCTTTCGTGGCTTCACCGTCTCCCCGGCCGCCTTGGCCTCCCTTCACCTTCTCTCCCCCTGGCCCCCTCAGCCCGCCTCCTCCTCCTCGCCCTCCATTCCCTCCTTTCGTGGCTTCACCGTCTCCCCGGCCGCCTTGGCCTCCCTTCACCTTCTCTCCCCCTGGCCCCCTCAGCCCGCCTCCTCCTCCTCGCCCTCCATTCCCTCCTTTCGTGGCTGCACCGTCTCCCCGGCCGCCTTGGCCTCCCTTCACCTTCTCTCCCCCTGGCCCCCTCAGCCCGCCTCCTCCTCCTCGCCCTCCATCATTCCCTCCTTTCGTGGCTTTTCCGTCTCCCCGGCCGCCTTGGCCTCCCTTCACCTTCTCACCCCCTGGCCCCCTCAGCCCGCCTCCTCCTCCTCGCCCTCCATCATTCCCTCCTTTCGTGGCTTCTCCGTCTCCCCGGCCGCCTTGGCCTCCCTACACCTTCTCTCCCCCTGGCCCCCTCAGCCCGCCTCCTCCTCCTCGCCCTCCATCATTCCCTCCTTTCGTGGCTTCTCCGTCTCCCCGGCCGCCCATGTCGCCACCACCCTCTCCTCAGGCATTGCTTCCGCCGCACCCACCGCCACCCAGCCCTCCGCCACCTCCTCCACCTCGCAGCCCTCCGCCGCGACCACCGCCACCCAGCCCACCGCCACCTCCTCCACCGCGACCACCGCCACCCAGCCCACCGCCACCTCCTCCACCGCGCCCACCGCCACCCAGTCCCCCTCCACACCCTCCGCCACCCAGTCCCCCGCCGCACCCAACGCCATACAGCCCCCCGCCGCACCCTCGACCGCCCAGGCCGCCGCCATATCCGCCGCCGCACCCGACACCTCCTCACACACCACCTCCACGGCCTCCGCCGCACCCAGCGCCCAAATCTCCTTCCCCGCCGAAGCCTCCATCGCCGTCCGCCACTCCGCCCAGCCCCGTACCACCCGCGCCGCTCCCGCCCGACCCGCCCAGCCCCCCGCCGCCCTCCCCCTTCCCTCCCTCGCCCCCGCCGCTGCCGCCTGGCATTGCCTTGAACATCGAAGACTTTACTGTGACATACAATACCATGGACAGCCTAACTAATGTCCCGATAGATCCTGTGAAGCTTCAGATGGATCCCACCTACAGCAGCACGGTCGTGAAAGGAATCCAAGACAAATACAGTAGCGCATTCGTAAGTAGTGGTATAGCTATTGAAATCGCATGCTTGTCGTTGCTAGTTGGGCGGGGTTTGGCAGGCACACATGCTGTCTGCTCCTGAAGTGCTGGCAGCCAAAGACCTTCATTCACCACCCACCCGCACGAGCCTGCCAACCAGGCAGGAAGGCATTGTGTGCACCATCTATCCATGGTGCCTCGCTCTTTCCTGCTGGTGCCATCAGCCATCCATTCCCCCTGCTTCCCCCTGCTTCAGCCACCCAGCAGTCACACATCCCCCTTCCCCCGATTTGGGGGGGGTGTCAAGTGTCTATTTATTTGATTGGGTATGAGGATGAACCGAGCTCAACCCGCTAGCTGCTCCTGATGAACACTTCAAACTTATCAAACTCGCTCTACCTACTGCCTCGCGCAGAAAGTGCCTCATGATGACATCGTCGTTCGCGCTGCTACCTTCAAATACGACGACGGCACCAGCATTCGCGTTACCTTCGACACCACGCCCCTAAAAGGCGCCTACGACAAGGGAGATTTCATTCCGCGCCGGCGCCGCCGCATGGACGAAGGGACAGCCACCGCAGCTGGAGCCGCCGCCGCATCAGCAGCAACCGCCTCGGGGGGAGGAGAGACACCTGCGACCACCGCGGCGGCGGCAAAGGACGACGACCACGGCGATGAAGGCGACAACAAACTCAATAATGATTCGGCGGCGGCGCGCGCCGCCGCGTTTCGGCGAGTGTACGACAAGACTGCAATCCAACGGCTGTTTGGGGCCGGTAGCGGCGTGGTGGCGCTGGTGCGCGAGGGGCGTTGGAGCGCGGCGGACGTGGTGGCGGCGGCCGAGCACCGCGGCGGTCAGGAGGAAACCGTACGGTGGCTGCGGGAGACGGCGGCCAGGCTGGCGCCCGCGGACCTGGCGAGGCGGCTTGGCGAGGCGGCGGCGGCCGCGGCGGACCCCATGCGCCGCTTCCTGCAGGTTGGCACATACGTGCGTGTGTTTGCTTGCGCATGCTCACGTGCCGATGATTGGTGTTCTTAGATAGATTGGCTGCTGACTTCACTGACCACCACCGGCGGCCACTGATGACATTACTCCCGTCCGCCCTTGCCCCTTGGCCATGCCTGCTGTTTACTTGCCGCGCGCGCTTGCTTGGCGCACGTGTCCATCTATCCGCCATGCCTTTCATAAATACGTACTGCGTGCATGCGCCGCGCGCAACCCAGCCATTCATCATCATGAGCAACGCTGCCTGGTGCAACTAACGGGTTATTACGTCCATTATTGTCCTCATGTTTGCAGTCGGGCGAATACACGCTGGAGCTTGAGGTGACGGTGATCATGTTTGAGGAAGTGCCGCTGCCGCCCTCGCCGCCGCCCTCGCCCTCCGTGCCACCCGGCACACGCCTGCCGCCCTCGCCGCCTCCCCTCGTCCCCTCTCGACCGCCGCGCCCTCCGCGCCCGCCGCCCATCAACCTAACTGAGATTGCTGAGGAGGTGGGGGCGGATGGAGGCATCACGAGCGGCTTCCCGCCTCCGTCTCCGCCTCCGCCACCTCCGCCACGCCCGCCTCCGCCGCCGCCGTCTCCGCCTCCCTCGCCGCCGCGCCCCCCCTCGCCGCCGCCGCCCCGCGTACGCAATGCCACGTTCCTGTCCTTTGACAACGCCACCGGTCAGGGAACGGTCATGGGGCCCTCGCGGCCCGTGGTGTGGCGCAACGACCCCAACTTCGCATCGCTGCTCACCCCCGGCTCGCCATTGTACTTGGTGAGCGATCGAGACAGCCTGTGCATGCGTGGCGCATGCACGTCACCTGCTGCCAGGGGAGGATAGGATCTTCCGAAACATACCCATGGTCCAATCAAAATGAAAGAGCTTAACGAGAGCTCTCAGAATTCGCTTTCAAACCTTAAAATGGTTTTCTCGGTGCAAAGATATGGGGCCTCAAAGTTGGGGGACGGACCCACCCGGGGGGGGGGGTCCCCACGGTTTTGCGGGCGGATTTGCTAGATTTCGTCTTTGGGCCTCAAACGCAGCCAAATGCACGCAGAAGCTATCCACAAGTAATGAGGAAGGTATATTAGGCCCGGGGGCACGTGTCTGCGTCGCCAGGCATGGGTCGTGACATGTCAGGTCGTGACATGTCATCGTGACATGTCTCCGGCATGCCACACCCAGCACCCTCCAGAACAGCGCAAAACGCATCCAAGGATACCGCAACCCCAGTTTGTAGTCGCATGAGGTTAAGCATGCATTTTGGTGGCCAGTTCTGGGTGCGCCCGGTCACCCCTGGTCAGACGCATTAAAGGATTGGAGTCCCGGCGGCCTGCTGACCCAAACACGAGGCGGTGTCCCGGTAAACTACACAGCGCAATAGAGCTCACTGAAAGGAGTGCATTGACATCAACCCGACCAAAAATGGACGAGTTTTAAGGGCTGTACGACAGGGGGGGGACGGACTACCCCCGGGGAGGTCCCCGGAGATTTTGCGGCATGGGGTCTGGAGGTTTTGTTTCTACCCCCCCCCCCCCCCCTGCTGCTGCGGCTACCTACGTACTGCGTGCAGCGGCACACTACTGCGGGCACTACGTACTGCTACAGCTAGGCTGCTCTGCTTCTGTCTGCAGGGCGCCAGCAGGGTCTAAACCACCCCTGGTCTAAACCAAAACCTGTCTTATTGCCTATATATCGGTCGGTGTGGCTTTGTGCGTGTGCTGCATGCAATCAATCTGATGACGAGAGCACAGTGCGCGCATGATGAGTGTAAGCTGCCACTGCTGCTGCTGTCAACTGCTGGGTGCCCACGTACGTGCGCGCCCTCAATAAGTGACACACAACCTCCCTCGCTCGCTCTCCCCTGACTCCCCTACCTCCCCACAACCCGTCGGTGCCATGCCCCTGTCATTATTGATCATCAGGTGGACCCCTTCAAGGCCGCCTGCCCCGCCGAGTGCGCCGCCTGCGACCTGGCCTGGAAGGTCACCGCCAACGGCCAGACGCAGCCCATCTTCTTTCGCGAGCCCATGCAGCTGTCAAGGATATACATTAAGCAGGTACGTTGTGGATGGTGCGGTGCCGAGCTTGAGTAAGTTGAGTTGACTGTGCTCCGCTAGCAGCAGGCACTGCTGTATCCACAGTAGTAGCATAGCATGCATCCGTGGGGCAGGTGCGGGCGGGTGTGATGGTGATTGTGTAACGCAGGTGCGGCGGCGCGGAGTAAACAGTGGATGGTGCGCGCGGTTTGCTGCGGGGCGTTGTGGTGCGCGCGGTTTGCTGCGGGGCGTTGTGGTGCGCGCGGTTTGCTGCGCGGCGTTGTGGTGGTCCGTGCTGGATTTAAATGCTGATGAGTAGCTAGTGTAGCAACAGTCCCGGCGAGCAGTCCCTGGTCCCTCCCTCGCTCGTCCCTACCGCACGACTACTGCGGCGTCATCAGGTTGATACCACAAGTACGGCGGTAGATTCGCATGCGTGCCACATACGCCGTACCCACCATCATGTATCACGCGCTATACCCTCCATCCGTACGCGGTGTACGCGCAGGTCCGCAACTCCGGCGTGATCCGGGTGCAGCTGCTCAAGTGGGGCGGCGCGCCCTCCACGGGCCAGGTCACCGGCGACGTGCTGGGTCGGGTGGTGTACAATGTGACCAAGGTGCGGGCTGTGCGGGCGTGGGCGTCGGAGTGCTAGCGGGGTGCGTGCGAATCGAGTAATAACACCGGCCCACTGGGGCTGGGGCTGGGGCTGGCGCGCTGCGGGCCCGCGGCCGTAGTTATTAGAGCGCGCGCCCGCGCTCGTGCGCCGCGGCGGCCGCCAGACGGACCTCGCTCAGGCGATCGGCGGCGGCCTGCCTACGGCGGGCGGGTGCGTACTGCCTGGGGGCGCGCCCGCCAGCAGGCTGACTTGCCAGCGCAGCGGCCGGCTTTAGATAGAAACAGGGGCGGCTAGAGGCGGGAAGAGGTGAAAGAGGCGGCCCGATTGTCGGCCCCTCGCACTCCCCACCCCACCACCACCAACCCCTCCCTGGCCCCTTCGACTGAGACGCCATCGGCCCCATTAGCCCCACGCAGTGCCCATGCAACCGTGCTCGCCGCTACTTAACTTGCGCACACCGCGACGGGGCACATGTCACCCGGGCGCGCGCGCACTAGGTCATAGGAACATAGCTCTTCGTTTGGTTCATTTCTTCCTCTCACACACCCTGCTCGCCTGCCCTCCCCGCATGTCGATGCTGCTCTGGATGCTCCTGCCGGGCTTATCGCGGACGCTGGTATTGTGTTGCACGCAGGACGCCAGCGCCTGCCGGTCTGTGCTAGTGGTGCGCATCGGCCCCAAGAAGTCGGGCATCAAGCTGCCGGTGCCCATGGGAGGAAGCCAAGCCAACCTACCAGGAAAACTGGTGGGTTGGCAGGATTATAAGTAGCATGTTTCCTATGTGCGGAGTGAAGCATGCTCTACAACGTCGTCCCCATGCCAGGGGCAGCAGGGCGCCCCCAAACCCGTCCGTCCTTGCTTTACGGACACGCACTCACTGCATGCGCCCACCTGCCTGTTTTTGCGCGGATCTGCCACCCACCCCACCCACCCCATTCGTCAATTTGTTCCGGCACCTACCACGCACGCGTGTGCGTGCAACCCGCGCAGGCCGACAAAGCCGTGGGCGGCATCCTTATCACCATGCAACAGCCGGAGAACGCGGGCAGGAACTACGGCCCCTTTGTGGAGTTTGTGAGGTTCCAAGGGCGAGTGCTATACCCAGCCAACGTCTCGGACTACGCCTACGCCACACGGCCGCTGCGCAAAAATAGGCCAAGGGCGGGGCTGAGGGGCCAGCAATAGCCCCTGAGCTGATGAATGGAATTTGTGATGCGGGGTGGGTGCACCTACGCAAACTCCCAAAGTGTGGTTCATTCGTCACCGACGTGGTCACCAAACACGTTCTGTTAGCTGTGCACGGCAGCGTTAGGTGGGCCTGGGTGGGCCAAGACCCTTAGGGCTATTCGCTTTCCATTGATGCTGCATTATTGCTTAACCGTTGTTTTGTGATGTAGCGGTTGAAAGCGATGTTTCGCCGCTCAAGAAGTTTTTGACCGTTTGGTTAGTGAAGTCTGGGGGCTTGCGCGTGGGGTTTGTGGCTGAAGAGTGAGTTAAAAAGAACAGGAAATGAGGTAAGGCGCACCTTTGGGGGCTCGAGCCGCGAGACAGGGTTGGCGTAGGGAAGGGCTGCTCAGGCAGGGAGGTGGCATGCGTGCCACCTCCAGGGAGGTAGCGCAACACCAGGTCGTTTTAGGTGTTGTACACATATTGAATGTAATGAAAATATATATGGTACAACGGATATAAGAAAACGCGGTGATTCGGCTAAGAATGCATTCCCGGATTTCGGATTTGACGCTCACAAAATTGGGACCCGCCCAGGCTCCTTCTGGCCTAGAAGTCCTACCAAACGTCTTCATTTCGAAACTTCTTACCATACGTGACACTATTGGTGACAGACAGCGCCGAACTGCGCTCACGGTTACTGACTGTCGTTTGAGGACTACTGGGAGCCATCCGAGAGCCACTGGGCAGCGAACTGCAGTATCGCACCTCAGCTCATTAGATTTAAGTGACTTGGCTCGACTTGGGCCTGGTCAAAACTGCAGCGCCATGGTGTTGGGATTCGGGACCGGCGAGCGGTTCCTTGGGCCAAAGGAAGTCACTCCTGGACCAGGTGCGCGAAATAATATGTCTGCAAAGGACTAACATGACACCTCCGCGCCTCAGCGACCCTGACCGGCTTGGGCTGGAGCTGGACGATGGTGGCCTTGACAGTGGCTTTTCGTGCACAGGCGCGTATGACCCGAAGGACCTGGAGACCAAGTTACCTCCCAAGAGCGGTTTCCTAACGGGCGAGCGGTTCCAGTCCGGCGAAATCGAACGTGAGGCACCTGCATGCCTCGCTTCTGCACTCCGCAGCCAGTTGCGCACCAGGCCTCGCTGAGTCGTGCCTGTTCGACAAGTGACACTCGCAACGTTTCGCCATGCGCGCAGCTGGTGAGGAGCGCGAACCATCGCCGCCGCGCGAGCGCAAGCCGGTGCAGCCGGGCAACGACCGTAAGTTCTCGTGGGCGACGCAGCGCATCCATGAGCTCACCAAGGACCTGGAGGCCGCGCAGAAGCGCATGCGGGTGAGGAATTGCGTCTTGGACGCACGGCAGGCACGGCTGCAGGCGTGTTAAACCTGAAGAACGATGCTGTCGTCTTGGAACGGTTAGGTTTGACGGGAAGGGGCCGCGGCCCACATTCCTGCAGCTGCTTGCATAACCCTCTCAGGGGATTTGCACTGTGTGCCGGCTGTGCGCGAGTCGCGCAGTGCACCTAGCGTCCCCCCACCTCACCTGCCTGCCTCATCTCGCACCATTATCCCTCCTACCACTGTCACGTATGCCTGACCACAGGAGCTGGAGAAGGCGCTGAAGGAGTGCCAGCAGCGGCTGCAGGTGGCTGAGAAGGACCTGCTGGGCGCGCAGGAGCGCAAGGCGCAGCTGCAGGCAAGCACGGGGGCAAGCTGGGGGCAGGGCCCACGACCCGCGTGGCGGTGGGAGTAGAAGGAACCGCGTGAGCCCCGCAGCCCTTGCCGGAGCACCCCTGAGCACCGTAGATAGGCGCGCCGGCGTTGTGCGCGACCACGGTAAAGCTGCCCCCACGCATTGCCGCCCTCACCCCAAACCGATACGATACCCTCTTTTTGTGCCTGCGCTTAGCTTTGACCAGGGCCCATGCAAATGGACCGCCTCCTCTCTGAAAGTTAGCGTTTATGCAAACACGCCTTCTCGTGACCGCTCCCCCCCCCCACACACACAACAGGCCAAGGTGGCGGAGCAGGATGGCGAGCTGGCGGCGCTGCGCAGGGAGCTGGCGGCGGCCACGGCGCGGCTGGGCGAGCTGACGGCGCGTGAGGAGGCGGCCAGCCGGGCGGCGGCGGACGCGGGTGCGCGGGTGGAGCGCCTCACCGCCGAGCTGAAGCAGGTGGAGAGGGGGGGGTTCTCGGGAGAGGGGGGCTACGGTGGGCTGGGGAAGGCGGGGGGAGGGCCCCAACGCCCGAGCACACCCAGGGCTGTAGCGTCTACAGGAGGGGAGACAGGTGAAGTGTCAGAGCCAAGCTGGGTACTGGATGTGCCTCGGTAGGCGCCAGGGGCGTCGCCGTGTGGCGTAGGGGCCAGGCTGTTGGAGGCGTGACCTGGTGTGACCTCGCGCTGCGTGTGCTGTGTGGCCCCGGCAGGCGGTGGAGTCGCGCGAGGTGCTTGCCAAGCAGCACACCAGCCTGCAGGCAGAGACCGAGTCCAGCAGGCGCAGCACAGGTGGGCGCGCCGAGCGGCTGTGCGGGGCTGCCACTGGGCAAACGGAGCGGCGTGAAGTCGTCCTTACGTATTTGGCTTTTCACTGCGACCCAGAGCTTCCACATCAGCAGCTCTTGCGTCCTCTTGCCTGCGTTCCGCTGTCACCAACCCCTCGCCTTCACATGGGTATCTTGTGATACCACCAACCCGACCCCCGCACCCCCACCCCACCCACAGAGGCGCTCCGTGCGGAGCTGGCGGCCGCACAGCAGCAGCTGGAGGCCAGCACCGCGGAGGGCGTAGAGCTGAAGCAGCAGGTGGCGGAGCTGCAGGCGGAGGCGGCGGAGCGCGCCGCGCAGCTGGAGTCGCTGGGCTGCGCGCACGCCGCCCTGCAGGCGCAGCTGCAGGCCGCGGAGGCCGGGCTGGCGTCCACCCAGGCCGAGCTGGCGCAGGCGCGTGCGTCGGTGGAGCAGCTCACCACCAGCGTGGCGGAGGGCGGCGCGGCGGCTGAGCGTCTGGGTGGCGAGCTGGCGGCGGCGCGTGCCGAGTCGGAGGCGCGCGGCGCGCGGCTGGCGGCGGTGGGCGCGGAGCTGGCGGCGGCGCAGGCGCAGATGGCGGCGCTGGCATCGGAGGTGAAGACCAAGGAGGCGTCGGTGGAGGCGCTGAGCACGCGCATGGCGGCGCAGATGTCGGAGCTGCTGGAGCTCAAGATGGGCTGCAGCACCCTCAGCGCTGAGCTGGGCGCGCGCCAGGGCGAGTTGGTGGCAGCGCGGGAGCAGCTGGTGGGCACGGAGGGTGCGCTGGCGGCGGAGAGGGAGGCGGCGCAGGGCCTGCGGGGGCAGCTGGCGGCGGCGCAGCAGGACGTGGCGCAGCGCGACCAGGCGCTGGCGGAGGCGGGCGAGAAGGTGGCTGGCCTGGAGGGGCGCGTGGAGGAGCTGGGTGGCGAGCTTGAGGCCGAGAAGGCGGTTGCCAAGGGGCTGCGGGAGCAGCTGGCCGCTCGCCGCGCCGAGCTGGAGGCAGCAGCCGCGCGTGAGGCGGAGCTCACCGCCGCCACGCAGGAGCTTACTGCATCACTCGCGGCCAAGGCCAGCGAGTGCGAGGCCCAGGCGGTGGCTGTTGCCGGGCTCCAGGGCCACGTGGCGGAGCTGGAGACGCGCGTGGCGGCGCAGACCGCGGCCGCGGCGGCGCTGACGGCGCAGCTGGAGGGCGTGGGCGCGGCGCTGGCGGCGGCGCAGGCGCAGCTGTCCGAGCGCGACGCCCAGGTGGCCGCTCTGCAGGGCGACGTGGCGGCGCGCGACGGCACCATTGCGCAGCAGCAGGCGGCCATCAAGGAGCGTGATGGCACCATTGCGCAGCAGCAGGCGGCCATGGAGGAGCGTGATGGCACCATTGCACAGCAGCATGCCACCATTGCCGAGCGCGAAAGCGCTATCAGCGGCCTGCAGGGTGACGTGGCGTCGCTGACGGAGACGGTGGCGGCTCGTGACGGCACCATTGCGCACCAGCAGGCGACCATTGAGGAGCGTGATGGCACCATTGCGCAGCAGCAGGCGGCCATGGAGGAGCGTGATGGCACCATTGCACAGCAGCAGGCGGCCATCAAGGAGCGTGATGGCACCATTGCACAGCAGCAGGCGGCCATGGAGGAGCGTGATGGCACCATTGCGCAGCAGCAGGCGGCCATTGAGGAGCGTGATGGCACCATTGCGCAGCAGCAGTCCCAGTCCGCCGCCGCAGCTGAGGCCGCTGCGGCCGCCGCTGCGGCCGCCGCTGAGCGCATCGCCGGCCTGGAGGCCTCGCTGCAGGTGGCGGAGGTCGCCGCGATCGACCTCAATGCCAAGGTTGAGGAGCTGGAGGCCTCACAGGCCGCTCTCCGCGCCGACCTGGCCAGTCAGACCGACTCGGGCGCCGCGCTGGCGGCGCAGCTGGCGGCGGCGCAGGCCGCCACCGAGGAGAGCGTGGCACGTGAGGCGGAGCTGCGCTCCCAGCTGGGCTCTACGGAGGCGCAGCTGGCGACGGCGGGCGGCCGCTGCGCCGAGCTGGAGGCCGCGGCTGCTGCTGCTGCGGCGGCGGCGGCGGCAGCGGACGCGCAGCTGCGGGAGCAGCTGGCAGGTCTGCAGGAGCAGCTGCAGAATGTGGAGGGCGCCCGGGTGGCGTTGGAGCAGCAGTGCCAGGGCCTGTCCGGTGACCTTTGCGCGGAGCGCGAGGCTGTGGCGGCGCTGCGCGCCGCGCACGCCGAGCTGCAGGCGGTGTCGGAGGCCGCGCAGCAGCAGGGCGCAGCGCTGGCGGCCGAGGTGGCGGCGCTGAAGGAGGAGGGCGAGCGGCGTGGTGCGGAGGTGGCCGCGCTGCAGGAGCAGCTGGGTGCACGCCAGGGCGAGCTGGCTGCCACGAGCGCTGAGCTGGCCGGCCGCGTCAGCGAGCTGCAGGCGCAGCATGCCGAGGCGCAGGGCCTACAGCAGCAGCTGGCGGCGGCGCGGGAGCAGCTGGCGGGCACGGCGGGTGCGCTGGCGGCGGAGAGGGAGGCGGCGCAGGGGCTGCGGGGGCAGCTGGCGGTGGCGCAGCAGGACGTGGCGCAGCGTGACCAGGCGCTGGCGGAGGCGGGCGAGAAGGTGGCTGGCCTGGAGGGGCGCGTGGAGGAGCTGGGCGGCGAGCTTGAGGCTGAGAAGGCGGTTGCCAAGGGGCTGCGGGAGCAGCTGGCCGCTCGCCGCGCCGAGCTTGAGGCGGCGGCCGCGCGTGAGGCGGAGCTGCGCTCGCAGCTGGGCTCCACGGAGCAGCAGCTGGCGGTGGCGGGCGGTCGCTGTGTCGAGCTGGAGGCCGCGGGAACGGCGGCCGCTGCTGCGGCGGCAGCGGCAGACGCACAGCTGCGGGAGCAGCTAGCGGGCCTGCAGGAGCAGCTGGCGGCAGCCACCGCCAAGGCCAACAGGGATGCTCAGGAGGTGAGCCAAAGCAGGGATCCGATAGCGGTTTGGCACTGCCTTGTCACCCAATCTCGTTTCCTTCACTGTGTCAGAGACTGCATACACATTTTGAGCAGCCCCCGCACGCCCCTGTTCTTCTTTGCTCTTGTGGCCCAGGCCGCCGCCCAGGTCTCGGGCCTGCAGGCGGCGCTGGAGGAGGCGCGCGCCGCCGCCGCCGCCATGGGCGCCGAGGTGGCGCAGCTGGTGGGCGACCTGCAGGAGCGCGAGGGAGCCGTGGCGGTGAGCAGCAGCGGGGGGGGGCGCCCAGCAGCCTTTTGCCTGGTGGGGGCAAGGGTTTCCCCCTTTAATTAGAGCTGGTAACCACAACCCCTCCCCAACGCGGAGTGGCAGGGAGGGGATATCAGTGCTGGAATGCTTGGCAGCGGGCTCGGCCAATGTGCGCATTGCTCCTGCCTGTCGTGTCCGTCAACTGCCGTTGTGCGCCCTTGCCCTGGGCGCGGACGTCTTCCGACACAGGAGCTAAAGCAGGCCAAGGCCGAGGCGGGCGCCGCGCTGGCCGCCGCCACCGCCGAGCGCGCTGACCTGCAGGCGCAGCTGGAGCAGCTGCGGCGGAGCGAGGCGGGGGCGCAGGTGGGCTCCTGCGGCTGGAGGGCTGTGTGGCGAAATAGACAATGCAGCCGCGATCTGCCCCTTCACACGGCGACACGCAGTACCCGAGGCCTGTTGGGTGCACCTGCGTGCGGCTCTGGTTTCATCCGGCACTGCCTTGTTGTGACGAATCCACACGCACCCCCTCCTCCGCGCCCCGCAGGCCCAGCTGGCGTCTGAGCGGGCGCGCGTCGCCCAGACGGAGGCGGAGGCGGAGTCGCTGCGCGGCCTGGTGGGCCCGGCGCAGGAGGAGGCGGCGGCGGCGCGCGAGGAGGTGTTCGGCCTCATGGAGCAGCTGGACAAGGTGGGTGGGGTGGGGTTGGGGGTTGTGGTTACCAGCCCAAACTGAACCAAACCCAATGCATAAGAGGGGTGTGGGGAGTAGGCAGGGGGCAGGCAGCAGGTAGGGGTTCGAAGGAGCAGGTGAAGCGCGGTGGGGGCGGGGCTGGTGTGTGTGAAGTGGGGGCGGGGGCAAGGCAAGGCCGGGTTCGTTGACCAGCGCGGTCGCGAGGGTGTGCGCCCGCTGCCCCAGCTGTAGCTGTAAGCCTCAACCAAGGCGTGGCCATCGCGCTATCGCGTATGTACTCATGTCCCCACACCGCCGCCAACCAGACAACGCCTGCGCACTCGCACTCGCACACATGTGTCCCCGTCGCTGTAGGAGCGCCAGAAGGTGTCCAGCTACGAGCTGCAGGAACAGCAGAACGAGAACCTGCGCCAGGAGCTGGAGGAGACCTATGGCCGCCTGCAGGCGAGCGAGGCGCGCAACGCCGACCTGCAGAACCAGGTGGGGCGGAGGGAAGGGAGCGAGTTCGTTCCATGGTACCAAATACAACCCACCGAGGGAACCAACGTGGGGAGTTGGGGGCGAGGGAGTTGGGGGACGGGCCGCGACGGCAATGGCCATGTGTATGTAAGCTTAGGAGGAGGGTATGCAAACTTGGTGGGGGCAGGCGGGCGGGTGCGAGCTTGCGCTCTTTGCGCGGGGCCGAGTCCTGGCACCACCGGGCAGAGTATTGCAAGCTTGCGCTCTTTGCAGGGGGCGTCGCAAGCGTGCTCGCCACAGCCTGCTGACCACACCATACATCACCGCTGCTGCTGGCCGCAGGTTGTGAACATGGAGAGCTCCATCGCCTCCATGACGCCCATCTGCTCGCGGGCGCGCCTGGACGACCAGGTGGGTGGGCGGGTGGGGTGGGTGGGCGGGGTGGGCGGGTGGGGTAGTTCATTCCAGAAACCAGAAGCGAAACGACCAAGAGAACCGTGGGGTTGCCGTCGTGCTGTGCAGCGGCGAACCGGGCGAGCGGATGGAGGGGGAAGGAGGGGAGGGAAGGACGGAGGACGCGGCGCGCATGCCTTAGTCCGCTGCCGTTGGAGCCGTTTAGATGCGTGCTCGACAGCGTGCCTGTCATTGATGTGCTCCCCACCTTGCGAGACCCCACCTCCAAACTAAAACTACACCGCCTCGCTGCCGCAGGTCCGCGCGCTGAGTGAGGCGCTGGAGAAGCAGCACCGCCATAACGCCGGGCTGGAGGACCAGGTGCGTGTGTGTGCCTACAGCCCCTGCCCCGCCGTTTCGCAATTGTTCATTTGACACTTGGAGTGAATAACGGCATCGTCCCCCACCACACACGCACGCAGCGTTCCCCACTCACGTGCCGTATGCGCCCCTCGTTCCCCCCTCTCCGAAATCCTAACCCTCCTCTCACCCTCCCCGTTCCCCCATCCAAACCCCTTACCGCCAGGTGCGCCGCAACGTGGTGCTGGGCACCACCGCCGGCCTGGAGCTGCGGCGGCTGACGGAGGAGAACGAGCACCTGGTGGCGCGGCTGCTCAAGATGGAGGAGGACCTCAAGTGAGAGGAGCGCTGGGAGGGAGAGAGGGAGGAGCAGGCGGGAAGGAGAGATCGATGGAGGGATTGACGGAGGGAGGAGCGAGGGAATGAGCAAGGGAATTGCTCCAACTCCAGAACTCCAAAATGCACCGTGGCAACGGGACCCCAAGGAGAGGGGCCCCACGGTAGGCATAGCTTGATGGCCCGCCGGCGTATTTCTTGATGGCAACCGGCAACCCCCTCCCTCACCCTCGCCCTTCCCGCGAGGCAGGGAGCAGAGCGGCCTGGGCCACAACAACCACAAGCAGAAGATCCAGTACCACCTGCGCCTGAAGCAGGAGCTGGAGGAGATGCGGCACGAGTGCACGGTGCTGCTGCGCGACAAGTTCCAGCTGGAGCAGTGCGTCAGGTGGGCGGGTGGGGGCAGTGGGCGGGGGGCAGTGGGCGGGTGGGTGGTGGGGGGCAGGAGGTGGGGGTGGCGGGGTGGGGGCAGTGGGGGCAGTGTGTGTGGGGGGGAGGGAGGGAAGCTGGGGCTATTGGGGCTGGAGCAGCTGCGTATGGTGCAGAGGGGGGTCCTGGCGGGAAGAGCTGCAAGGGAGCGCTGGAGGCGGGGAAGGCAAGGGAACGGCTGGGCGGTGGGGGCAGTCGGGCACAGTCCGGGTGTCGGGTGGTTGCCAGGCCGGTTTGTGGAGCAGCGAAGGGGTTAAGGGATACGGCTGAAGGCCTGAGGCGGGCGCAGCTAGTGTCGCTAATCATCAATTCAATCCCGGCCCCCTTCCTCCTCTCTTCCCCCCCCCTTCAACATAACGAGTATATTGTTGTATCGCCTCGCCTGCATTGCTCGTATCAGCTTCCTTTAGCTTGGTTTAGTTTGGGCTGGTAACCACAACCCCCCCTGTGCAGGTACCTGGCCGTACATGTGGGCATGGGGCCGGATGAGAACAAGAAGGCCCTGGCCACCGCGGAGCGCAAGGCCATCGAGAAGGTGAGCGAGCAGGAGGAGGACGAGGAAGGATGGGGAGGACGAAGCACTTGGGAGGAATGATGACGGCAGGTGGGATATTCAAGGCGTAGTGCTGAGGCTTTGGTGGCGTGTGCTCCGTGTGCACGCCAACCCCTTTCCGCGCCCTCCCACCCAAATCACGCCCAAACCCACGCGCACTCCGCCACCCCCACCCACGCGGCATGCATCCGCTCCCCCCTCCGCCCCCTTCTATCTATCTTTTATTGGCCCACACCGTCCGCATGGATGGCTAACTCCCACGCCCCCCCACCCCGCGCCCCCCCACCCCCCTGCCCCCTCATGCCCAGGTGCTGCCCGCCTGCCTGGCCTCCAACGCCATGTACTCCACGCCGCTCAGCCAGCGGGTGATGCGCCTGTCCGCGCGCGGCAAGCACAACGAGCAGGGCACCGTGTACGGCGCCGGCGGCAAGGTGAGGGACCGCCTGGGTTGACATAAGGGAGGTTGAAAGGAGGTGGTAGATGCGAAGTAGGGATCAGTGAAGGGTCGAGGGGAGAGAGTGCGTGCTGCGCGTCGGTGGCCCCTGGTCGCACCCACGCCACAAAAGTCAACTGCCTCGAACCCTGACGCTCCGTGCGCTGCCACTATGCTGCTGTCCCTCTGACGCCGCCGCCCGCAGGAGGTGTTTGAGGAGGGCATCAGCGAGGCGCGCCGGCGCTGCATGGACGAGCTGGCCAGCTGGCGCACCGAGGCCGAGCAGGTCGCGGCCGTGACCACCGCTGCCGCCGTCGTGGCGGCAGAGGCCGAGCAGGCGGCCGCCGCCGCAGAGGGCGACACGGACCAGCGGGGCGATGACACCGGCACTGCTGCGGCTGCGGCTGCGGCGATGATGATGACGCCCGAGGCCAATAAGGTGGCCCAGCGCCGGCGGGTGGACGACGGCGACCGCGACACCAACGGCGGCGCGCGTGACACCAATCACGTCGACGCGGGCGGCGCCTTCGGCACGCCCATCGCCAACATCCGCGGCGTGGGGACGCCCATGACGGGTGGGTCGGGTCGGGTTGGCACAACTTTGCGCCAAATAATACTGCACTCAAGCAGCAAGGGCTTGCGCTCGTCTTGCGTTCACACACTCCGGCATGCACTACACCGCGTCCGCGTTCAGCTGCACGTAGCCCATCATTGCCCGCGCTGTGCCCCCATTCTTACCGGCCCTTCCATCGCCCCTTCCTCCCATGCCCAGCAAGCGGCAACTCGGCCGCCCACGGAGCCCAGGCCCAGCAGCAGCAGCAGGGCGGCGGCACCAGCATCCAATCGGTGGCCAAGCTGGAGGAGCGCATCCTGGCGCTCATACAGGACGTGTGCGCGCCCAGCAGCGCCCGCAACGGCGGAGCCGGCGCCGGCGGAGCTCCTCACGGCGCGGCCTCCGTCAGCGCCAGCCTGGCGCTGGTGGCCGGCGGCCTGGGCGGCCTGAGCATCCACGGCGGCGGCGGGGCGGGCGGCAGCGCCGGCGGCGCGCCCGACCTGCCGCTGCCCTCAGCCACGCCCGCGTTTGGCGTGGGCGTGGTGGGCGGGAGCTTCAGCCGCGCCGGCCGCGACCAGGAGCGGGTCAAGGAACCATTGGCGGGCGGCGGCGGCGGCGGCGCCACTGGCGCCGCTCGTGGCGACAAGGCGCTGATGCGCATGTCCAGCGCCTCGACTCTGACGGCACTGGGCGGCACAGACCCGCACGGCCCCGTGGACCGTAGCAGCCGTGGCGGCGGGGCCGGCGGTGCGGTGGCGGGCAACACCAGCCGCCGGGGGCTGCCGGTGCTGCCGCCCACGGCGCGCACCAGCAGCTTCCGCTGAGCTGAGCCCAGCTGAACGTAGCTGAGTTGGGCCGAGCTGCGCTTTGGGAGGCGCAGCCGTGAATGGGGCAGTAGGCGGTGGGCGGGGCTCAGAGAGGTGCTGGGGGCAAGCTGAGCCTTGGAATGCTGAATCTTGGACGGCGGAAAGCTGCGGTGTGACGGCAGTAAGTGCGTTTGGGGGTTTGGGGGGAGGGTTGAGCCAGTGTCTCTGCCAGCCAGCATTGCAGTACGCGCACGTGGACGTGGATCTAAGCTGCCTAATGTATCTAGCGCTTGCGTGGACTGGCTCCGATTAGTAGATACATGGTTTTGGGCTGTTAGTTGACCTGAGGACTGGTATCCTGTGTAATGTGACCGCGCGCCCAGGCAAACCAGCGTTGTGCATCCTTAGCAGGACGCGTCTTCACCTCTTTCCTTACATGCGATCTTCCGTCCAACCTGTAACGGCCGGAACTGCTTGTTGGCTCCCCATGCCGCCTCAATGTCCCTGCGGAATGCCGCAAAAGAATACTATGCGTGGAGCAGCGGCACGCCCACCTCTGACCCACCCAACCGTAACCTGGACCATGCACAGGTGTGCTGTCTGCACACTGCCCCGTCTCCTGACTGCTGCGCTCAACTAGTGACGTGCTTCCTGTGCCTCTCACCCCGAGCCTGCAATTCCAATGCAGCACCCATGCAACGCCTCTGTAGTGGTATCAAATCAGGCTTGCACCATGCACATTGCACCACGAGTCACAACGCCTGTGGGAGACGTAATGTGCACGGTAACGTCGCTCAGGCAACAGGCACACAATCAGTAAACCATGCACACACTCGCAGCGCGCTCATCACCCCAATGGCGTCGCAAACAAGAAACGGCCTATGAACGCCGAGTGTAAGTCTTCGTCATCATAAAAATCTCCTCTCCACGCTCTGCTTGCACCTGGCTGCCCGCTCGCCGCGCACCCTAATGCTACACAGCCGCCACTCCAACTCAACGTTTCGTGTCACTGCTGCCACATCCCGCAATCACACACACACACGCGTGTGCAAAAGATACACCGCTTGCAGCACACCGCGGCGGTCCCCACCGCCTCTCGGACGCTCTCGTCCCCACCAAAGCTGGGTGAGGGAACACCAGTGAGATCACATCACCACTACCGCCCACAGGTCCTCGACCTCAAACATAATCACCACCTGGCGGGCGACCGTGAGCTGACCAGGCAAGCCCGCCCTCGCTCACAGCCGCCCCAGCCCTTCACCCAGGCCGTCGTCATCGCTGCCGCTGCCCGCGCCCTCCTCCGGCGGCGGCAGCGGCACGGCCCAAAGGTTGGGCGAGTGGCCCACGGCGTGCCGGAAGCTGCGAGTGTGAGGAGAGAGGGGTGAAGGGGAGCCGTCAGGCTGCAAGGCACGAGCAAGGAAACATGGCATGGGGACACAACTGGCATGGCGTAGCAGCCATCCCCGCGCACATACGTTTTTTTCCACTCCAAAATGATTTATGAAAAAAAACTTCTCGGCGGTACGGTACATCCCATCCCACCGGCGTCCTTCTCCCGACACACAGAGCACCCACCCACCCACCCACCCACCCTATCATCCCCATCCTCGCCAATCGCCAGTCCCTATCCTACATCAATCCTCATGCACCCCGCTCGCTCGCTGGCTCACGCCCGCCTCACTACTCACCCAAAATGCGGCACGGGGTTGTAGTAGGTGTCCATGTGCTCCACCGTGTCCCAGTACTCGCCCGTGTTGCTGTTGCCCCACTTGCGCACACGGCCGTCGCCGTAGTGCTCCTCGTTCCACCAGCGGTTGTAGCGCTCGCCGCCGCCGCCCGCGCTCCACACCTGTGTAATGTGGTTGTGTTGTGTTGTGTTGGTGTGTGTGTGTGTGCATGTGAAAAGAGGAAAGAACACCGCGCTTAGGCGAGGGGTAGGGAGGCGGCCGGGGAGAATGACACGGCACGGGCTGAAGCGGGGAAGAATGCAACACGCCGTGTGGGTCGGCAGCCCTGCACCTACACACTGCCTGCAGGCGTGTGGAGCTAGCGTGGGAGCAGGACGGCGTTGTTTCCCACCCACCCACCCCTGTGCATGCGCCCACGTGGGGCTCTTCCTCCGTCGCCTCCACTCCCCCCCCCCCCGCGAACACACCCAAACACACATATGACCAACACCATCCATGATTAGGTCCCCCTCCCCCCCCACCACCACACACACCACCCCCTCACCTCTCCGTGCTTGGTGCCCTTGCCCGCGCCGAACGTCTCCGTCCATTTGTCGCCCCACTGCTCCTGCCCGCCGCCCGGCAGCAGCCGCTCCGCCCACTGCACGCGCATGATAGGCAGGTTGGCCACAACGGATCAAAAAGGGCCAGGGGCGAGGGCGAGGGCCGCAGCCACAGGCCGCCACAGGCCGCCACAGGCCGCCACGGCTCATCATTCATCGTGGGCGGTGGCTTCCTGAGAGAGCCATGCATCCCCTTGCCCTTGTGCCGCCCGACCTACGGTGACACGTCCCACTCCCATAGACAGCACAAGCTGCCCCGGGCTAAAACACCCACAGTCACGTTCCCCAATCCCCAATCCCCCAATCCCCAAGCACAGGGCCTGGCCAAACCCCCCCGGTCGCTTTGGTTTCTGGAATGTTCTAACCCCCCCTTGGTTGGTTTGGTTTAGTTTGGGCTGGTAACCACAAACCCCCCCTATCCACCCACCCTACTGTGCTGCACCGCCGCACCTTGTCGGTCCACTTCTGGCAGGCGCCGCGGCCGTCGTAGTCCTCGCCCCAGCGCTCGTGCCACACGTTGGCGCCGGCCTTGGCCCATTTGTCTGCAAACTTGTGCACGCGCCCCGCCTCCTCGTAGCACTCGCCCCACTTCTCCTCCCACTCGTCCGCGTTCTCGTCACGAGCCCACCTGCGGGGGAGGGGGGTAGTTCATTCCAGAAACCAAAAGCGGGGGAGGGTGCGCGGCCGAGCGTTCTGTTACGACGTGAAAATAAAACCGGCAGCGGGCCGCACCACATGCAACGACAATGTCTGCGACACGCGTCCGTGTCTGCCCCCACGTGCTGCCCTTTCCTCTCAGCCTCAGCCAACCCCTTTTGGCCCCACCCCACCCCCGCTCCACGTTCACACACGGCATCTGAGGGCAGGCAAGCGAGCGAGTTCCCCCGCCCCCAACTCACTTGTGCGCGGTGCGCTCAATGACCAAGCGCAGGTTGGTGCTGTGCGTGTACAGCACCTCCTTCCACTCCTCCACCCACGCCGCGCCCGTCTCGGTGCTACCCTTCTTGAAGGCGCCCATCTCACGCAGCCCGTAGCGGTTGGAGGCCTGCAGGGGGGGCCGGGTGGGGTGGGGGTTCCATGCATGTGGCGGGGGGGTGTGGTTACCAGCCCAAACTAAACCAATCTAAAGGAAGCGGAGTTGAGTAATGCAATGCGGGGGGTTCCATGCATGTTAAATTAATGAAGAAGGAGATGTGGGGGGGCAGGTGGGGAGGGAGGAAGTTTGCAAGGATGTATGGCGGTAGAACAGGGGGAGCGTGTGTGTGTGTGTGTGTGTGTGTGTGTGCAGGGGGCCGGGCGCGCAGGGCGTAAGCAGGGTGGGGGGGGGCGGATGCCAGGAACAGGGGCGGGCAGGGCACAAGGGGGGGCGCAGGTGCAGGTACAGCAGGGTGCAAGGGGGCGGAGTGCGGCGGCTGGCGCAGTAGGGCGCCGTTGAGCAGGGTGGTGGCGGCATGTAGGAGCGGTATGCGAGCCGTGCAAATAGGCGAGGATCGTCCCAAAGAGCCTTGCCGTCCTGCTCCCCCAACCAACTTCCCTTTCCCACAGCCCTACCCCTCCCACGCCTCCTCCCCTGCCCTGCACTCACCGTCCACCAGCACTCCTCCCACTGCACCGTGCCGTCGCCCGTGACGCCGCGCAGCACCTCCCACTTCTTAACGTAGCCGTCCGCGCCCTTGTCCGTGCCGCTCAGCTTCTCAAACCTGCGGCATGCGGGGCGGATAGCGGCATCGGGGGGATGTGTGGTTACCAGCCCAAACTAAACCAGTTTAAAGGGGGGGTTAGGGGCGGTGTGGGTGTTGAGGGGGCGGCCGGGGTTGCAGGGGTGGTTGCGGCAGGGATGGGCGGATTACGGGGCAGGCCAGGGCAGGGCAGGGCAGGGCAGGAGCTGTCGGGGGCGGTCCTCAACACATGTTCGCACTCGACTTGCGACCTGCCCTGTCCCTCTCCAAACCCACAACCCACCCTACACACGCTTACACATCCCACATCCCACATTCCACGGCTCTTATGCATTCGGTTGAGTTTAGCTTGGGCTGGTACTTACACCCTCCCCCCCGGCCCCCCCCCCCACCTCGTGCCGTCCGCCAGCCGGCCCGCGCCGTCCGCCAGCTGCCGCCCCAGCGCGCCGCGGCCCGTGACCTGCTCCTCGTCCACCGCCACGCCCTCCGCCACCGCCTCGCTGACGGCGGCCGCCGCCTCCGCGCCGCCGCCGCCCAGGTCCAGCCCGCGGCTGGGCGGCCGCACGGCGGCGGTCAGGTCCACCACCGACTGCAGCGGCGGCAGCACCGCGGAGCGCGCGCGGTCGGTGAGCAGCGCGTCCTGCGTGGTTGGTTGGGCGGTTGGTTGGTTGGTTGGTTGGTGGGTTGCTTAGTTGGTGGGTTGGTAGGCTGGTAGGTTGGTTTGGACGGTGGAGGGCGGGATGGGGGGGGGGAGACGACTATTGGGTGGGGAAGATGAAGGGGCTTGGTGTGCAGGGCACAGCAGCAGAGCGGAGTCGCGCTCTCTTGAGTCCAGCGGTCTGGAGATGCACCTGCGGCTAGCAGCGTGTGCGCCCGCCGCTATTTCTAGCCCAGCCCCCCCCCCCTGCCGCGCCCCCCGCCCCTCTGCCCGCCACAAACCCTTGTTAGCTGCGCCCACCCACCCACCCACCCACCCACCTCGGACTTGAGTGTGAGCTCCGTCGGCAGCGACAGGTCGGCGTCCGCAAACGCCAGCGGCGTCCACTCCGCCAGCCGCGACGCGCGCTGCATCTGCGGCGGCGGCGGCTCTGCCACCCTCGCGCCGCCGCCGCCGCCACCTCCACCTCCATACGGTGCGGATGACGAGGATGCTGATGCGGACGGTGCTGACGCTGTGGGGGCGGAGGTGGAGGCGGGCTGCGCCGGCGCCTTGACGGAGGAGGCTGTGGAGCGCATGCCGCCGCCGCCGCGGGAGGGCGCAGCCGGCGCTGATGGCCCGCTGGAGGGCTTGCCAGATGAGCTCGACGCCGAGGAGGCAGAGGAGGTGGGGCCCGATGATGAGGATGTCGAGGCGGCAGAAGGGGCGCTGGTGGGGGCAGTGGAGGAGGTGGATGGCCCGGTGGAGGCGCCGCCCGAGGCGAAGAGCTCCTGCGCCCAGGCGGGCCGCTGCTTGGCGGCCGCCGCCGCGGCAGCAGGTGCGGCGCCGCCGCCGCCATCCCCACCGGTGGTGCTGGTGCTGGTACTGGTGCTGGTGCTGGAAGGCGGGGGCGGGGTGCTGCTCTCCAGGGTCCGCTGCAGCGCCTGCCGCGTGCGCTCCGCCTCCGCCTCCGACACCTGCGCTCAAGTCAGTCGGATGGCCAGCCAGGCCAGGTCCGGTACGGTATGTCAGTCAGGCCAGGGTCGCTAGAGTTAGCAGCAGCAGGGGCACAGGTCATCATACGGTAACTCGGTAAGCGACGACGATGGGTCCCTTGCGACCAGACTGCTTATGGAGCACACAGTCACGCCCGCAGCCCTAGCCCTCCCGGGCGCAAGGTCATCGACAGCGACTCAACACCCACAACACGGCCCTCCAGGCAACGCAGCGCCCCGAACCCCATCCCATCCCATCCCATCCCATCCCGTCCCATCCCATCCCATCCCATCCCATCCCATCCCATCCCATCCCATCCCATCCCATCCCATCCCATCCCATCCCATCCCATCCCATCCCATCCCATCCCATCCCATCCCATCCCATCCCATCCCATCCCATCCCATCCCATCCCATCCCATCCCATCCCATCCCATCCCATCCCATCCCATCCCATCGCTATTCGCTAGCCCAGCCGCACCGCACCGCACCACCACAAACCCACCCCACCTGTGCGCTGCCGCCAAAGATGGCGCGGCTCAGCTCCGACCCAAAGGCCGTGGACGACTCGGCAGCCCCGGGTGGCGCCGCGGTGGCGGTGGCTGCGCCGCCGCGCCCGCCCCGGCCGGCGCCGCCGCCCGCCCCTTGCTCCGTGGACAGCAGCGAGTTGACCTCCTGCAGCACACGCGCCTGCGCGGCATGTGCAGCAAGGCAGCACGCGGGTAAGGCAGGGGATACGGCCATGTGCATGAGGCTGTGGGCAAGGCACTTGTCAAGTGGGCATCACCCGCGGGGACGCTGGTCCTTATCCTGGCGCGTCGCAGCCGCTGCCGCTGCCGGTCCACCAACGCGCCCTGACCACCCAGCCCGCCCCCGAGCCTCTCCACATATTTGGCTGGGGGTCCCCAACACGCTCACACCTGATGGCACCCGTTCGAATACTTTGTGTATTAGTGCCTAGAATGCAGAACGCTCCGCGCTCATCCCCGCCTGTCCCACCCTTAGTCCCAGCGGCCCCACCCGCCCCCACGCCGCCCCCTCCACGCACCGCGCGGTCCACGATCTCCTCCGCCTTGCGCTCCGGCGGCTGCTCTTGGATGAGCATGGCCGGCATGTCCGACTGGCGGGGGGGAGGTATGGGAGGTATGGGAGTTGGGGATGGGGGTTTAGGGTTTGGTCCACGAACACAGGGATGGCTGAGATGGGGAGAGCTCCAGGGATTGGTCATGAGAAGGCAGGGAGGTGGCGCAGCAGGGAACAGGACAGGGGGCTTTGCAGGGTGTGGAGGCTGGCGCAGTGGATGATAGCTAGAGCTAGTGGTGTTGACGGGTTCCTAATGATTGCGGTGTTACAGAGGGAACAGCCCGAGCGTGCAAGCACACAAGGTTCATCTGAAGCTGACGGAGCTGGTCTCCCTCCAGCCTTCGCACGCCGCCTGCCGCCAACCCACATTGGGCCACCCACCCATCGCAACAGGACGGGGCTCAGCACCAGCTCCAGTCCACTGGCCCTTCCACCCTCTGCCCGTCCCGACCCTGCCCTCACCTCGAACACCAGGATATCGCTGAGCGACAGCGGCGTCCCTGAGGAGGAGGACTCAGACGTGCGCACCGCCCGCAGCACCACCGGCGCCGCCGAAGACGACAAACCAAAGCGGCCGCTAGAGACGGTGTGACCAGCAGGGCTGCGCCATAGCCCCGCCACGCGCGGTGCGAACGCGGGCCGCGGCTGCCAGCACCTGCACGCGGGTTGAACGTGTGGGGGCCGAACGGGTTTGCGCCGGGCTCCAGCGACGCTGTGGGATGCCGCTGCTATGCACCACGAATCACATCAGCTAGAACCATAATTGCCACACCCCACTGCAGCTGGCTCAGCGCGGCGGTCACGGACTGGCGCAGCGAAAACGCATGCCAAAGTCAAGCCCTGGTCCAAAAGCGTGCCTAATGCCCAATTCGGCAATACTGCGACCGCCACACGCTTTCCACAAAATCGAAGGAAGCCAAGCATCCAGGGATTCGCTTTCGTGTCCCAACAACTTTATCCGATTGGTTGCGATTGCGCCCTCGCCGCGCGTTGCAGCGCTGCGAATTCCACCCGCGCACCTCCTTGCTAATTTCATGGCTCCGGTGTTGCGCACTTCAGCAAGGCCGGGCGCGCGGCTCTAGAGCTCGGGTCTCCTGACGTGGCAATTTGGCACCACTCGGCAGACTGGCTTTGCACACTGAGCGCTGAAGTAATGCAGTGAGTCGTACAGGCGGTATATGTGGCACTCGTGAGCCAGCAAGGTCGTGCACTAGGGGCGGAAAATTGGCCTCTATGGGACCGGGTGTTGCACCCATTGACCCATCCGCACGCGCGAGCGAGCCTCGCTCGTTGGAGCCGCACGGTTTCAAATCATATGAAGTTGTTTATTCTGTATACATGAACAGTCCAAAACCCTGCGCACGCTTCGAGTATCTCGCCGCGACTTGACTCCATCTTCTGGCCATCCTCGACCTCGTCTGAGGTGGTGCTTCGAGTTCAATGTCCAAGAGCTGCTTGACTGGGTGTGGCTCGTATAGCAGATGTGGCTGGACCCGGCTGGGCGAGCTGCACCTCCAAGCTGGTCTTGTTCTCTGGGTCCCGCAACCAGCCACTGGCCTTGTTGCACACCGCTTTTCCAGCTCCCACCACCGATACGCATACAACAGAAATACACGGTCATGAGAATTGCATAATCTGCGTCCGTCACCACAAAAGCGGCTCGCGCGGGGGAAGCGAGGGTTGAATGGTGCGCGCGCCTTTCGACATGCTCCTGGCCCCCGACTTTGAAGCGAGTTGGATACAGTGCAACTTTTTAGCCTTTCATCTGCCACATCGGGGTTGTAGAAGTTCTGGTTTGTCGCGCGGAATCAGAACCAGTATACTTGCGTCAACAATGTCGGGGCCGGTACGCGGTTGTGACACGGTTGACGCGGGCGACACCGGCGAGCCCAGCGATCGCGCGCAAGCCGTGAAGGCTCAATACATGAACATAGTCTGCTTACATTGTGGCCCCCTCGGCGACCGCTTGCAGACGTCACCGCAAATGCCGCGTCGACACAACCGCCGCGGTCTCAAAAAGCTGATCGCGCCCATTCTCTACTTGAGTTTCTCTGTTACGCATTTGACACATACATTTTGTTAAGGCAGCGCCTGAAGTCATCCAAGCGAAAGCTGCAAAGACCTTGTAGCGTTGGAAGCGTTAACAGCACTCGCGACGAGCACTTTTTTGCCGGCGACGATGGCGCTTTCCAACTCCGCTTCGGCGCTGTTCAAGCCCTTCCTGCAGAGCATGACACAGGCGCTCGGCGCCGCTTCAGGTGCGTCGCGGTGGGGTGCGAGGGCTGGCGTGGAGCATCGCGCGGTGTGCGTCGGCAAGCGCGCCCCGAAACCTCATCCACCGCAGCAGCATCGCAACCGCGCGCGATAAAGCCCCTAGGATCCCCAATCCGCGACCATGCCGCCATTGGTCACATGTGCCCAATTCTCTGGTGCGCGCCGCGCCGCGCCGCGCGCATAAATGTCCCTCTCGGCGCTCGGCGGGCGCTCACGCTCGGACCTGCAGCTGTGCACAGTTGCAAATCAATACTGTGCTCTGTCAGGACACGACACCTCGCTGCATTGGCCCCAAAACCTGGCCCCTGCTCCGGCGGAGCCGCGCCGGCTCCTCTCGCCCATGTCCTCTGAACCCCGCCAGCCTGCCCCCACCCACAACCTCCCGCCTCCCCCACCCCGTGCCTTCCCCCTCCCCCCCCCCAGGCCGCGCGCTGACCACATCCGCCGCAGCCTGCGCGCCGCCACCCAAGCGGCCGCAGCAGTACACGCCCCCGCAGCCGCCCAAGCGCCCCGCCTCCTCCATCGCCGAGCCCAGCTACACCTACATGCCGCCCGGCTCCTCCATGCGCGAGCCGCTGTACTTCTCCATGTCGGATCCGGTGTACTTCGTGGACCCCCGGCCCGACCCGCAGGTACGGCACGCGGTACGGCACCCGGTGCGGCGTTTGCAATTGTACGGAACGTGCTGCGTACGGGCGGCAGGCGTGTCGCTGCTTTCGCCTTGGCAAATGGGGTGGAGTGTGGTGGTCGAGGGCCCGGGGCCCCTGTCCTCATCCCTCGCATTATTTCATGTTGCCGCCATCTCTTCTCTGCCGCGTTCCTCCGCCTACTTGCGCCCTGCCGCTTCGCCCTACCCCAGCCCAGCCCAGACACGCACTTTTCAGCATTCCGTCTCAGCCGCTTGCCCCCTTCCTGCACAATACACTATGCTTGATTCGGAATGTGCGGGTCAGTTACGGGTAATTCAAATGCCCCCCCTCCCTCCGCCCACCGCCCTTGCCTCTTTCACACGCAGGCCGCTGCCGCCGCCGCCGCGCAGGCGCCATCGGGTGAGGAGAAGACCAACCTCAGCGTCAAGACCCAGATCCAGGCGCAGCAGCTCCAGTCGTCCAAGAAGAGCGGGACGTCAAAGATTGACTTCTCAGCCATCGCCGGCAGGCACGGTGACGATGGACGGCCTGTGAGCCTGGGCGGGGCGGGGCGGGGCGGGGAGGTTGTAAATACCAGTCAATTAAACCATACCCATGCAAAAGAGCGAGGAGGAGAGCGTGGCCTATGCTGACAACGGAGAACACTCAGGGGGGGCCCTTAGGGTTTTGGGGAGTTTTAGGGGTTTTAAGGGGCGTTTACACGATGGATATTCATTCCGTTGAGAAACCTGCTGGGGTGGGGGATGGGGAAATGAAAGGCCTTCCGGGGAGGGTACTTGGGGATGAGAGGTGCGGGAGCGTCGGCTGGAGCCTGAAGGGCAGGGTTTGGAGGACGGGCGTGCACATGTGTCACGTGTGCGCGCTGGCGTGGGGTCATGTGCGGTGTGTGCTTTCGGTTTGTTGATTGCGGCTGTTCGACTGTTAGAGCAAAGACACGTGCGCGTGCCACACGCCCGCCCGCACCCACCCTCGAAAGAACCCGACCCACCCCTCATCACTCCATCGCTCCTCCTCGTTCCGCCGCCTCCCCACTTCCCCACCCGCCCCTGCAGGTGAGCTACCGCATGGCAGACGACATGGCGCAGGTGGGTGAGGGGGCGGAGTGGGCGGGGTGCGTGCGTGTGTGTGTGTGTGTGTGCGGGAGGGGAGAATGGGCGTGGGTAAAGTGCGTGGATGGGCGGTGTGGGTGGGTGGGCGTGCATTGTTTGGGACGAACGGTTGGCTTGCCGAGCAAGCCGGCGGCAACTGCTAGCGGGAGGTGTGTCATGGCAGGCGGGAAACGCGGGCCGCTTGCGGGAGGGGCAAGGAGATAGCGGCAAGGAAGGAACGCCGAGCACCGACTGACTGACTGGCAAGTGGGATGCACTCGCGGCAAGCCGCAAGCCGCAAGCCCACCAGGGTGTGCGTGCACAGGTGGCAACAGCCATGACGACACTCCACGGCACATCTCCGTCCCGCCATTTGCTGTTCCCCGCCTCAGGGCTGCGGCACGTCTCTCCGCCCACCCGGCCCACCCTGCTGCTGCCCACCCCTTACTTCTTACTTGCCCCCACCTATCCATCCAGGTGCCTTACGTGACCAACCCCGCCACCCACTCGATGCGCGAGCCCAAGTACGTGTCCATCAGCGAGCCCAAGTACGTGGGGGCGGCGGCGGCGGCTGGAGGCGGCGGCAGCAGCAGCAGCAGCAGCGGCGGCGGCGGCAGCACCAACAAGAAATGACTGCCTGGCAGCCGCCGGCCGCGTTTGGGACGACCCGGCGCGAGGACGGGAGGGAGCTGGACTGCTGGTGGTGGCAAGGGCGCGGTGGGAGTCGGTGGGAGCAAGCAGGTTTACAGGGGGGATACGTCGGGCGGCGGCTGGTCCGATCTCCTATATTGGGCGTTTTTTTGGTGGTGGTGGTGGTGGATGATGACTAGCTGCCTCCGGGACTAGCGGGTGCGAGGTAGAGCTGCACGCCGTGTACGGCGGTTGGCTGGCACTTATTGGGCTTGTAGAGCGTAACTTGAGTGTGTATGTGCGCGAAAGGGGGGTCCACGGGGTTTAGGCAGGCGCGGAGCGCTGCTTTACGGTGTTAGGTTTAAGGAATGCGGATTTCGAGCGTTGATGTCATCATATAGCGTGGGTCATGACAGCGCAGCCATGTTTCGAATGGACAAATGGTCCGTAACTTTGACGCGTAGCGCGACAGGATTGCGTGGTGAATGTTTAGTTTACTGTCGGCTGCTTCCCATCGGCATCCCGCAAGCTCCTGTGCACGCTTTGCGAGGATTCGTGGGCGGAGCGCAATCCCAAAAGGGGGCCCGTACTCTACTGTAACCCCCTCAAACCAGAGCGAGCTGCGCACGCCGTTATTTCGCTCGTGCCAAACGCCCGCACATACATGCCAAGAGCCCAGGCTACACAGAGCGTCGAACTCGTTCGGGTACAGCCCAAATGAGAATGAAGACGATTGATCGAACTCTGACACGCCGTATCATGCCGTCCAATCCAACCCTAGCAGCAGATCCGTAACCTCCTGCATCGCCGTCCGTGACTGCTGCGGCCGCGCCCGTGCGCGCACGCCTGCCCCGCCGCCTCCATCCCCGCACCCGCACCCGGACCGCCCCGCCTGCTGCACCTGCCGACCGCGCTCGCCACAGTCCTGCTCCCCAACAGCCTCCACCGCCGCCTCCGGCACAGCGCTCCGCGGCGCCGCACCCTGTCCTGCTACCGCTACTGCCTCCGGCACCACCGCCGCCGCATCATCCCCACAATCGCCATCACCATCGGCCCCCGGCCCCAGGCAGCCCCTGACAGCCGTAGCAGCCCCCTCCTCCTCCTCCTCCTCCTCCTCCTCCTCCTCCTCCTCCTCCTCCTCCTCCTCCTCCTCCTCCTCCTCCTCCTCCTCCTCCTCCTGCGCCAGCAGCCCCGGGCAGCGGCACACGCGCACCCAGTCCACCACTGGGCAGCCCTCCAGGGCCGCCGCCAGCAGCCGCCACGTCAAGCCGCCGCCGCCGCCGCCGCGGCCGCCGCTGCCGCTGCCGCTGCCGCTGCCGCTGCCGCTGCCGCTGCCGCTGCCGCTGCCGCCGCCGCCGCCTCGCCGGTTACGCGCGCCGCCGCCGCTGCCTGCACTCCTGCCAGCAGCTGCTGCGGGAGTCCCCCGCGGCGGTCCAGCCGGGCCGTCTAACAGTTCCAGGCACATCCGCGGCCTTGGCACCTGCACCACCTCCTCCAACACAACCACATCCGGAAGCCCCGGTTTCCCATATGCCTGCTGCGCCGCCTCCTCTTTGGAGCCCGCTGGCGCCCCAGCCGCCCCCTCAGCACCGCCGCCGCCTTGCTTACACTGCCGCAGTGCACTACCCAGCTGCGGCTTCCCGCTCCCATTCTCCACCAGGCAGCTGCTACTGCTGCGGCAGCCGCTGCTGAGGCGCAGGTGCTGCTGTTGCTGGCGGCAGCGGCGGCGGGCCTGCCGCCGCTCCGCCGCCGCCGCCAGGGCCCCCACGCCGCCCGCCGCAATGGCCCACCCGTTCAGCGCCGCCGCCACCCCAGTCACCGCCTGCTCACTGACCGAAGACCCGCACAGGCTGATGCAGCGCAGCGCCGCAAACGGCTGTAGTGGCCTTGCTGGCGCACAGCCACCTGTGCCGCATGACCCAACATGGCTACTGCCGCTACTGCTGCTGCTACTGCCACTGATGTCGTGCACCATCGGGCCCGGCGGCTGTAGCAGCTCGCCGAGCTCAAACGCCAGCAATGTCGGCGGCAGGCTGACTAGCTGTAGCTGTTCCAGCCGCGGCAGCGCCGCCGCACCCGCCAGCGTCATTGCTGCTCCCGCCCCCTGCTGCTGCCGCTGCAGCTGCCCGCGGTTGCTTGTGCTGCCGTGGCTACTGCTTCTGCCGTTGCCGCTGCCGACGTCCCCTGCTACAGCCGCCCATGCGGCGGGCGCTCCTGCTACAGCCTCCAGCGTCAGGCTGCGCAGCCCGGTGAGGCTGGCCACATCCGACTCCATCCGCCCGCGCCCCCTGCTGCTGCTGCTACTGCCACCAACAATGCCACTGCCGCTGTAGCCACAGCCAAAGGCCGATGGCGGCAGTAGCAGCGTCAGGGCGGTGAGGCTGGTGGCGCCGCGGAGCGCGGCGCTGTCCGCCACCGCCGTCCGGAGCGAGGTGAGCCCCGGAAACAATGCCGCGAGGCGGAGGCCGCCAAGCACGCCTCCAGAGCCGCCGCCGTAGGCGCCCCTGCCCAGTTCCAAGTGACGCACCTGCGGCAGCGCCAGCGCCCGCCGCAGCAGCCGCAGCAGCGCCCGGTCCGACTCGCTGTGCTCCCACGGGTAATCACCGGTGGCACCAGCTGCTGCGCCGGCGTCGGCGTCGGCTTCTGCTGTGTTGGCGGCGGGGCGGCTGCTACTGCCGTTGGCGCTGGCGCCGGTGTTGTTGGCCCTGCCCCTGCTCCGGTCCGTTTGCATGGCGCTGCTTTTGCTGCTGCGACCGCTGCGCTCCTCCCCATACAGGGCAGCAATCGCCAGGCTGACTTCGTCCCCCTCCTCCGCCACAGCACTGCCGCCGCCGCCTCCACCGCCGCCGCCGCCACGGGCTGCTGCTGCAAGAGCGGCAGCAACAGGCCCCTGGCCGCCGCCGCCACGGCTGCCACCGCCGCCGTGTGACCGCCGCTCTGACGCCAGCACCACCGCCAGCGCGTCCGCCGCCGCCGCCTGCAGGCTGGCTGGGTGGCCCAGGTCTTGCAGGGCCAGGTGCGAGAGGCGGGCGCAGGGCCGCAGGGCCGCCAGGTCAGGCAGGCCCAGGTCGGGGCAGGTGAGGTGCAGCTGCTCCAGCGCCTTACGTACGTGGGGATGGGCCAGCGGAGGGGCCGGATAGGTCAAGGAAGGAAGGGGGCGAAGGAGGACGTGCGCGGGTGCGTACGTTGATGGTAATGCATGGCGGGGAAGAAGCAGGAGTCGAGGGGCCGAGGAGGCGACGCGGCCCCTAGAGCGAGGCAGGGGTCCGAAGGCGATAGGTCATCACGGTTTTGGTGAGGTGTCGGCCTCAGCCCATGCATGGAACCACGACAGGGTGGGGCGCACATGGATTGATGCGCTGTAGGAGGGCAAGGTGGGAACGAGACGCCACGCGCGCGTGTGCGCCACGCGCCAAACGCTCATATGTGCGCATGCATGTGGCCACGTTAGCCTACCCCTGCCCACCAGCCACCACCAGCCACCAGCCACCACCACCACCAGCTGCCGCATTCCACCATCTCACCTACCGTGAGGGCGCCGAGCGCTGGCGCCGCGTTCACCGGGGACACCAGGTGTAGTACCCGCAGGCCCGCCGCCAGCGGCGCCAGCAGGCCCGGCAGCCCCGCCGCCGGGGATACTGCTGCCGCCGCCGCCGCCGCCGCCGCCGCCGCCGCCACCGTCGCCGCCTTGGCCATGTGATTACCAGGTCCTGGACGCCCCTCGTCATTGCCTCCGCCGCCGCCGCCGAGTCCTAGCAGCGCCAGCCGCCCAACTGCTGCCTCCTCCTCTGCTGCTGCTGCTGCTGCTGCTGCCTCTTCCGGTTCCATCACCGCCGCCACCAGCTCCGGCTCCAGCACCAGCGCCGCGCCGTCCACCACCCCCTGCCCCACCAGCTGCCCCAGCCCCTGCAGCGCCCCCCGGCTGCGCACGGTGAGGTAGCTGCCGCCGCCGCCGCGCACCACCGTCACCGTGATGCAGCTGCTACTGCTACAGCTGCTACAGCTGCTGCAGGTGCTGCAGCCGCCGCCATGCCCACCATTACTCAAAGCCCCTGCAGCGCCTCCACCGCCCGTACCAGCCGCACTGCTACAGCTGCAGCTGCGGGTGCTACAGCCTCCGCCACTGCACCTGCCGTCCCCGGCAGGCACGCCGCCGGCTTGGAGCCGCGGGCGCAGGCGGCGTGCCTCGGTGCCCACAAAGGCCAGGCTGGGCAGGGCCGCGGCCAGGCGCCCGCCCTCCTCCGCCGCTGCGGTGGCGGCGGCGTCGGGGTGCTGCAGCAGCGCAGCGGCGGCGGTGAGGCGGCACAGGCGGCGGCTGGCGGCGGCGCCAGTGGCCAGCTGGCGCCAGGCGGTGCTGCTGATCTTCACCGCTAGGCCGGACAGGTCCTGACGGGCGGGTGTATGACGATGAAGAAAAGGTACACAATAGGGCCGAACGACACACGGTGAGTTTAACGTACGGTCGCCTTGGATTGCAGTCCGAGGCCCTTCAGGTAGCGGTTTGAATGTAATATGGCGGCGCACAGGATACGGCCTGATCCCTTGGCCCCTCACGAGCCCTGCTGTGACGGGCCTGGCTAACACACTCACCAGGTGTGTGAGGCTGTTGCTCAGACCCGGCAGCACCTGCTCCGCCAGCTGCGCCCAGTGCGGCTCAAGGTTGCAGGCAAAGTCGGTAGCCCGCTTGCAGCTGATGGCGAGTGTGGTAAGGTTGGGAAACAGCTGATGCAGCAGGGGCCGTTGCGCAGCGGGAGTATGCTGCTGGTCGCCTGCTGGAGGGGTCGCCGCGCCAAGAGGAGTACAGTGGCGGGGGCGGCCCTGGTCCTTGCTGACCCCGCCAAAAACTTCCGGCCCCGCGCTTGTCTGAATGGATATGCGGCTCACTGCCAAGTTCGCTATATCCTGTAACTGTTTGCAGGAACATCGCACGGCCTTCAGCGCGCATTCGTCGAGACGACTTGCGATTTTTAGGAGAAGCTCGGGCGGCAAGCTGTTTTGAAAGTCCATGCTTACATGGCCGATATAATATGTTTGCCAGTTACTTTAGTGAGCTGCTTGCATCGTTGGAAACTTACAGAAGGCCCATGCCGCGCGACACGAACCCGATCCCCGCACCCGAGCATTGTGTCTTTTGGCTTGTGACCTTCCTCGACATTACCAACTTCGCTCTACTTAAATGTAGCTAGACATCACCATGATTTAAATATTCGTTCACACGTTGTCCAGCGCCAGTTCTACCACCTCGCTCCTCCGCCACCTGCGCCCACGCCTGCGCCGCCTCAGCAGCCTCCGCCGCCCCCTTCTGCTAAGCCTCCGCCTCCGCCCCTCCTGCTGTGCTCCATTCGCCAGCAGCAGCCGCGGAGTCCCCAGCAGGCTCCTGCTCCTGCTGCGGCAGTTCAGGTGGCACTGGTTTTGCGGGCTCCAGTCGCTTCACGCGCTCGTCCGCCAGCAGCGCCTCCACCACTGCCTCGTGCTTGTACCGGGCGGCCAGAGCCAGTGGCGTGGCCTGGCGTTAGCGCGCAAGACAATGCGCGACGAATGGATTGACGGATTGAGACATTGGGCATTGAGATAGGGTTCGATTCAGGGGCGGCGGTTTTATATGCCACGCGCATTCCATGCTCTCCCTGCACCCTTGCTTGGCATACTTGGCACACGCAAGCAAGCATTTCCTTTTCCAGGTTGCCGCCCCTCATGCCCCTGCATGCGCTCACCTCCTCTTCTGCGAGGAGTGTGGCGTTGGGGTCCACTCGGGCGTCAGCGAGCAGCACCCGCAGCGCCTCCAGATGCCCCATGCGCGCCGCCGCGTGCAGGGGCGTGCCGTGCTCCCCAGCCACTGCATCCGGCTCCACCCGGGCATCCGCCAGCAGCGCCCACACCACCTCCGCATGCCCGCGGTCCGCAGCCAGGTGCAGCGGTGTGCCCCCGCCCTGGAGCTCGCGCGGGTTGCGCTCGACCCGTGGGTCTGACAGGAGCGCTGCAATTGTCTCTGCACACCCTGCATGTGCCGCTGCATGGAGCGGCGTGCTGCCGTGCATGTCGCCGGGGATGTTGGGGTCCACACGCGGGCAGCGCAGCAGTGCTTGCACGGTGGCGGCATGGCCATGGTGTGCCGCGATGTACAGCGGCACCGCCTGTGTTGAGGAGAGAATGTGTGTGGGGGGGGGCGGGGAAGGGTTTGAGCATCAGGACATGAGCACGGCGTGTTAAGGAGGAGGAGCGGTCCACAGGCCCCCCCCCTTCGGGCCTGTGCCTGTGAACCCAGTGGTTCCAGATGTCAATCATCCATTTGATCCTCGTCACCCCGTCAACTGAATGCACTAGAATGCGAGTGGCTATTGTGTTGACCCCCACCACCCCGTATTTGGGCCAACAGGCGCGTTCCCCGTCCACACCAGCAGCCACAATCGGGGTTACCCTCCCACGCACCTTCTCCGGCACGGCATTGGCGTCCACGCGCGCGTCCGCCAGCAGCACCTCCACCGCCTCCGTGTGGCCCATCAGCGCGGCCGCGAACAGCGGGGTCATGTGGCCGCCTGCCAAGGCGTTGGGGTCGACCCGCGGGTCACGCAGCAGCAGGCCCACCGCCTCCACCTTCCCAGCGTTCGCCGCCAGGTGCAGCGCCGTGCCGCGGTTGCTGCCCTCCCGTTCCTCCGGGTCGAGCCGGGGGTCGCGCAGCAGGAGCTCCAGCACCGCTGCGGCGCCCGCCTGGGCTGCCACGTGCAGGGCGCTGTTGTTGGACGGCAGGGCGGTGTGGGCGGACACGTCCACGTGGGGGTGGGCCAGCAGCGCGGCGGCGACCATGGGCTGGTTTCGGAGCGCCGCGATGTGGAGCGGAGTGGTCTACAGGCGCAGGAGCCGGCAGCAGATACCCAGCCGCGCGTGGCAAAGGCAGAGCGCGTTCAGTTGCGGGCATTGGATTGCATTCATTGACCCGGCCGGCTGTGACTCACACACTTGCTTGTCCCACCAGCCCGGCAGCCCGTCAGACCCCATGCATCCCTCGCGCATCTCTCCATTGTTGCACGCACGCCCATTGTTGCAACCACACACACGCGCGCGCTCACCTGGCCCTCCGCTGGCGCGTTGGCATCCACGCGCGGGTCGCCCAGCAGCAGCTGCACCACCTGCAGGTGCCCCTTCCCCGCCGCCAGGTGCAGCGGCCGCAGGCGGTGCCCAGCCGCCACGGCATTGGGGTCGACCTCCGGGTGCCTCAGCAGCTCCCTCACCGCCTCCACGTGCCCCAGCTTCGCCGCCACATGCAGCGCCGTCTCCACCTCCTCGCCCGGCCCGGCATCGTGGGCGCCATCCCTCCGGCCGTCCGCGCTCGCGTTCACACTACTCGCGGACTGGGACGACGCCAGTAGCCGGATTGCGGCGGCGCCCTGCAGCCGGTCCGGCCACCTTACCGCCCTGAGGTACGGCCGGGAGCAAAAGGGTACATGTGGTAGGGTGGTGGTGGGCGGACAAGGGGCTTCCATGCGTGGTGCGTCAGATCTTAGCAGTATGAGCGGCACTTGACAGCAGTGCCCGGCTGCTTTGCAGGACGAGGGGCTCCCCAGTCCCCACCTAGCCAACTTGCCAGTCATCCATACCTGTGGTACAGGCTGCGCATGGTGAGGAGCAGGAAGCGCCCATGGTGCCGGTCCTGGCCTCCCCTGCTGCCCCTCAGCCAGTCGTCCAGCTGCCGCCACCACTCCTCCGGCACCAGCCACTCCAGGACTAGGCTCGTCAGTTGGAGGTCGGCGGTGGTGCTGGGCTGGGAGAAGACCTCCAGCAGCGTCCCCTCGCTGCTGGTGGCCAGTGTGTGCTGGAAGGCGCGCCACAGCACCAAGGACTGGGACGCCGCCGCCACCGCCTCTGCCACCGCTGCCTCGTGCTTACGCTCCTGCTCCTGCTCCCGCTCCTCCTGCTTCTCCGTCTGGGTCTGCTCCTGTCGCCCACCGCACACGCCTGCCGGTCCACTACCCTGCACGGCATGGAAGCTTCTCGCCTGTCCCGGCTGTCCCGCCTCGCTCTGGTGCTGCAGCCCCACCACAGCACCCAGCAAAGCCGCCAGCCCCGCCGCCGCCTGCAGGGGCGGTAGGCGCGGCAGGCGCTCCCCCTTCATCCAGGGCACCCTGTAGCCGTCCACCCAGGGTGCCAGCGGGTCCGCACCCCTGCCCCTCTGCATGTCCTTCGCGGCTTCCTTGCCCGGGGCTGGGGCCGCGCACTCCTGCTGCTGCGGGCCTTGCCCCTGCTGCCCGTCACCGGTGGGCTCCTGCTTCCGCGCCGGCTGCTCCTGCTGGCCCTGCCCGGCCCGCTCATGCTCCCTTGGCACCTGCTGCTCTTGCCGCTCTGGCTGCTGTTCCTCCCGCAGCTTTGCCTGCTCCTGCTCCTTATCCAGAAGCGCCTGCCGCATCACGCCGGACCAGTAGGTCAACAGCAGCACGCGCTGTGCCGGCAGCGACCACTCGCGCCGCAGGGGTCTGTAATCACCATCAGCAACTTGCCGGTGTGGCCGCCCCAGGTTGGACGGGGCCTGGGCCCGCCCCATGCCACTCATGGGATCCAAGCGGTCATGCGGATCTGCTGCTACTGTTGCTGTCGCTGTTGCTGCTACAGCCTCGCCGGTGCTACTGCTGCCGGCGCCACCAGCCTGGAAGGACCCACAGCAGGCACACTTGGCGCCTTCGCCGCAGTCCAAGGTGTGCCAGATCACGCTCTGCCCCGCCGTGCAGGTCCGCCGCCACAGGATCTCCCACTGCAGGCCATTCAGTCTGCAGCCCAGCTGCAGCTCTGGAGGCCTGAGCTGCGGCTGCTGCTGCGGCTGCAGCTCCTGCTCCTCCTTCCGCAGCCGCTGCTGTACCTCCGCCGCCCGCAGCACGACCGCTACGGCCTCCTTCATCACGGATGGGTCCCGCTGCAACGGCTGGGGCAGCCGCAGTTGCAGCACACGCAGCAGCAGCTCTCCCAGCCCGTCTCGCAGCAGCATGCGAGCTAGGCTAGGGCCGTGACGGGTCAGGGCGCGGGCCTCGGCCGCGAGGAAGCGGCAGGTCTGGCCCAAGGCCACACCTGCCTCCAGCCCAGACCGGCGGAGCACCTGGCACCACAGCTCCATCGGCAACTCGCGAGTCCCGATGATGTCGCCATCTGCTGCAGGCGGCCCGCCTGCGCTCGCCATCAGCAATTGCCGAGGCAGCAGCACGGTCTGGTTGGTGTTCAGCGGAGTTTGTAGTATAATAGGTATGTTAGTTTGCATGGAGCTTCTAGTCACACGACATCAATAGTATTCACATCCTGGCGCGTCGTGGAGACTAATTGCCTGCGGCCAGACCGGGCCGGTATCCGCGGCTCTCTGCCTCTTTTGAATTGCCTCTAATACGTTCAGTTTGATTATTTAAATTATGACCAATACGTGTTGCATGATTTGTACGTTTCCAACTGGCGTGTCACACGCGCGACGCCCCATTCGCGTGCATGCTCTCCCTGCTCGCCCCAACCCAACCTGTGCGTCGTTTCCCCCACCCCCAGCACTCAAACAGGCACGCGAAATAGGATGCAAGGCGTCCTTAGCCAGAACAGCTTGCACATGCTGCAAGAGAATCAGGAATTCAGCCCGGATCACATGCATCTCACATGTACAAGTACCTACAGTATTCACTACAAAACAATAAATAGTCCCGGTGCCCCATACACACTGGGAAACAGACCCATAACCAACCAAAATACAACAGCCATTGACGACATACCCCCTCCTCGCCAAACGGTTGGGTGTGGTAAGGGGCGACATGGGCGTACCGGTAACACGACCCCTCCACCGCCGCCAATCCACCCCCAGCACTGCACACGATTTGCGCCAGCGAGCTCGGCAAAGCCATTCTTCATTCCGCTTTAGAACCCCACGTCCGGAAACAGATGCGCCTGGTCCGCAGGCATCTCCAGCGGCAGCGGCTTGCCGCCCTTGGCGAAGTGCGGGAACCAGGTCCGCGGGATGCGCTCGCTGCGCAGGGGGATCTCGTCGAGTTGGTCGGGTGAAACCCAGCACGCGCCAGCGCTCTCAAAGCACGGCACGGTCTTGGGCCGCGCCGCTGCCTCGTCGCCCTCTCCCGCGAGCACCGCGTAAAAGGTTGCGAGGCGCCAGCAGGGCTTGCCGTCCGCGTCCACAAGGTGTGCGATCTGGTGGTGTGGAGAAGGGGGGTTGTGGTTACCAGCCCAAACTAAACCAAGCTAAAGGAAGCGGAGTCAAGCAATGCAGGGGGGGTGGTAGCACATGCAGGAAAGCAAGTGGGCGTGTTGAAAGGTGAAGGTGAGGATGGGATGGGTGGTGGCCGCGGCCACCGGAGGCGGCGGCCCCGCCCCGCGCCCATGCGGCGCACATATACAGAAGCGCCCATGCAGCCCTCTGCACCGGCACCCAGCCTCCTGCTGCAACGCACTTTCACACAACCAAGCGCCGCACACACTGAGCGCTATAAGGCTGCGCGGCCATTCATGTTTGCCGGTTCGCGGTTCCGGTCACCCAGCACCTATCTACAACCCGCGCGCCCAGGCATCTGTCCAATCAGGCCACATGCCCGTCGGTCCCATCCATAAGACTCCCTCTCTTTGTTGTGATTAAACACCATTCATGGATGGCTAACCCCCCGCTTCCTTTAGCCTGGTTTAGTTTGGGCTGGTAACCACAACCCCCCCCCCTCCCGGGCACTTCCTCCACTGCTTTGACTCACACCGTCCACATGGATGGCTAAAACGCCCCCCACCCAAACACCTATCCGGCCTACGCACATCAGGTCACATGAGACACACGCACACGCACGCCAGGTTCCAACTCACGTCCGCCAGCCCCCGCAGCTCCACCGCAACGCCCGCCTCCTCCTCGCACTCGCGCACCGCACTCGCGCGTAGCGTCTCGCCCACGTCCGTTCCGCCGCCTGGGGGGAGGATGGAGGAACGGACAGCAGCGGAGGAGGATATATGGCCAAGGCAGGCAAGGAATGAGGGGCAGGGGGCAACGCAGCAGCGGAGCGGTGGCTGGAAGGGCCTGGGCACTGCAAGGCGGCAAATGGATGGATGCCAGTGCGGGGTGCGGGGCGCGAGTGTTGAATGCAAGCCATCCTCCGCCTGCATTCGTGTCGCGCCCACGCCAACATGTCACGACTCACCTGGCACCCAGAAGCCCTGCGCCGCGAACTCTTGGACCTGTGTGGATGCAACGTTTCCCGGTCGAGGGCAGCAAAGGGGAAGTGAATGTCAGGGGAGCTTGTTTCCTGCTTCCGCTCACAAAGGGCTTTGCCTTGCCCCTCACACGCCGCCTGCTACAACAGGCGTCCGCCTTGGGGGTGTCCCTGAGCCCCTGACCCTCAACCTGCACATCCTTCAGCTCCAACCTTCGTGGCATTGCCTCACGTACAGCCACCACCAGCAACACCCTTACCCCCCGCTCGGGTGCTCGGGTGGCATTTCTAGTCGCCGGCGTACCCAACACGTCTTCTTCGGCTACTTCAACATAACGAGTATATTGTTGTATCGCCTTGCCTGCATTGCTCGAATCCGCTTCCTTTAGCTTGGTTTAGTTTGGGCTGGCAACCACAACCCCCCCGAACCCCCAGCCCCACCCCCACCACCTCACCACCCGCCCACCATGAGGAACTTGTGGTCGGACCGCCGGTGCACCACCACCGCGCTGCCGAGGGCCCGCCGCAGCTCGGTGAACGGCCCGCCGTGCGCCGCGGGGCGGTGCGCCTCGTGAATGTGAACCGCCAGGTTCTCCACCACCACTGCTACTGCTGGGGTCCCCCCGTCCGCCAGAGCCCCGCTGTCTTGTGTGTTACACGCACAGGCGCTGCAGCGGCCCGAGCGGTTCTCTGTATGCCCCAGGTGGGCAAGGGTTAGGGCGTCAGCAGGGCAACAGCGTGGTCAAGATCACAAGAGAGATGCAGAAGTAATGGGCCGCCTCAGGCGCGTACTGGTCCTCCTATTGAACCTCGGTAGCGGCCAGCAGGGAGAGCACCCTTCTCCGGCGCGCGTCCCAGAGCATGGGCCATGACCAGGACCCGGAGTACAGATACGGTATGCACACACACACACACACACACACACACACACACACATACACACACACACACACACGCACACGCACGCACACACACGCACACATACACACCTCCGTTTCCGTTTACCAACACACACACACACACACACCACTTCACGAGCGTGTGTCGCACGCACCCTCGTAGATGTGGTACAGCGGCTGGTGGAGCCTGCAGCAGGACGGGCCGCAGTCATGATGACGTGAGCAATCTACGTGTCTTTATGCACTGCAAAGCCAAATAGGAGCAGCAAGCCCCTCGCCGGGGTTCCATCCACAACGCGTCCACATTGGTTCCCACCTCAACACCCCGGCATACACCACGGTAATCAGCCCCATCGCCAGGCCCACCCACCACCTTGCAGCCCCTCACCACCCACCACAGCTCGTCCGCGGTCATGCCGCTCGCGCCGCACCACTCGCAGCTGCACCGGCGAGGCCCGTTGTCCGCCGCACCTGCGTGTTCGTGCCCGCATCCACGCCCACTACCTCATTGCACGAACCCAGCCACGAGTGGGAAAACACAGATGTGCCGCAAGCTTGGACACGCGAACACGCAAACAACACGCACGCAAAGCACGCGCATACACGCGCACATGTCAGCCGCATCCCTCCCCCCAGCCCACCTATGGACGCCAGTTTCTGCACGGCTTCCGCTGCGTGCTCCGCGAAGCAGGTCACCATGTTGGCGCCACTAGCGAAGGCCGCAATGCGCAGCCTGGGGTCCTGTGGGGCGGTTGGGTTGTCGTGCACGGTATGCGTTGTGGCACGTTTAGACGTTTGGTTGTGCGTGATATCATGGTAACTAGAGCAAGCTTGATGCCCCTTTGATCGTGCTGTCTGCCCCAATAGCAACACAGGGCACTGTAGACGACTGCTGGTGCCGACGTGCCGTTCTTTCTTTCCCATGCCGTATTCTCTCGCCACGCCACCCCTGCGAACAACAACACCGCACCTCCACAGCGTCTCTGTGCCATAGCATGACAAAGGCGTGGGGGCACGCCCCCCGCAACGCCCTGGCGACCTTCAGTGCGCGTTCCAATAGCAGCGCGGCCGCGTCGGCGTCGCCACTGGTGCTGGGACCCCCGCCGTTCAACACGCACGCCACGACGTGCGACCGGTCCAACTCGTCGCTGTCCGGCAGCCGGACCGCTGCAGCTTCAGCGACTTCCGAGTTGGAAGCTGTGGCCGGCAGGTCCAGGACGCGGAAGGCCTGGGCCTCGCTCCGCACCGCACGAATCAGCTCATCCTCGCCCTCCAGGCCCACGAGCAACAGCGTTCTTGGTTTTGACGCCATATTAGCTATTCGATAAGACAAAGCGGAATTAGAGACCTTTGAAGAAGAAGCAGAGGAGCGTGAGACGGGATGTTGGAACGTCTGTTTATTGCGTGACGCGTTGTTCACGTTCGCCTGACTGTTTGCGCGAGTTAAATGTGAAATACTTGAACATGTGCCACCACAGAAACTTACAATGGCAGACCTGGGCCCCAAACGCCCGTGTGCCAAACCCTGCTTGATGCCCCGCTGACACCTTCCATCGTAGTCCGCGAAGCAATAACAGTCCATCGCCCCGCCTTCACATTCACTACGTATGCAAACCGTCATACTGTACAGGTCATAGATGGTGACGTGGAGGAGTAATGCACAGACAAACACAAACCAGGGGCTTGCACCGCAGGCTGAGCAGGCATCATTTTGCGCCCGGTCGCTTCATACCTTCCGCTTGCGCAGCATGAATAGGAACGCGTAGGCAAAACCTTATACATCCGTACCTATTTAGCTGAAACGGGGTTGGGAAACGGAGCCCAGGTAAAGTGGCAAACAACCCAACCTCCATTTTCTGCAGGGATCCACCATCAATCATCACACCACCTGCATAACCCCTGCATCACCGCCTGCGTGGCAACCCGCCTCAATCACTGCGGCACCACCACGCGCTGCTCGATGCGCTTGCGCTGCTCGCCGCCCTTGACCCTGCTGGCGCCCCCCTGCACCAGCAGCATCTCGCCCTCGCCCATGGCATGCGAGCCGCCGCGGGCCGCCGCAGCCGCCGCGTCCTGCCGCGCCTGGGCGGCCTCCACCTCGGCCTGGCGCGCCCGGGCCGCGGGCGTGTCCGCCACGCTGGCCTTGGTCTTCTCCACCCAGGGGCTGGAGGAGGCGCCGTCGGCGGCAATGCAGGCGCCCTGGCAGGGGTGGGGGCGGGGGTTAGTTCATTCTAGAAACCCAAGCGACCATTGCACCGGGGGGTTGCCAGGATGTCGGGGTCGCAAGTAAGGGTGCAATGAGGGTGAGCGAAGTGTGTAGACGAGGTCCATTTCAGGGCGCGGTGATATGAGGATGCGGACGACGTCACGTCGTGTCAGTGTTTGTCCGATTTCATGGATGCGGCGCAGGCAGGCAGGCAGGCAGGCAGGCAGGCGGCACTAAGTACGGTATTCACCTGCGCCGAGTCGCAGGTGGTGCCGGCGGGGCAGCAGTGCTTGAGGTCGGGGCAGCTGACGGCGTTGGACAGCGGGCAGCAGTCGTGCCTGCGTGGGTGTGGGTGTGCGCATGGTGTTGTGCGGGCTGGTCAGCGAGGTTCCCAGGAAGCCACAAAAAAACTCAGAGAACATGACTGAACCTCCCATAAACCCTAAACACGTCCCTAGCATTCTAACTTATAAGCCGCCGCCGCGCCACGCCACGCATTACAACGCAGCACAACGCTACGCACCAGAGGCACAGCCAGCCGAAGAGCGAGAAGGAGCAGGAGCAGGTGTTGCCGACGGGGCACTCGGTCCAGCCGAACATGTCGCACATCTCGGGCACCTGGTCAAAGTAAAAAAGAAACGAGGCTGTGTGTGCGGTGCGCTTGTCAGCGAATGGCTTTCCACGCCCCCCCCCCTAGCGAGCATGCAATTGCCTTTGCCCCACCCCACTCAACGTCTTGTGCGCCCTCAGCACCGTGGCGCAAGCAGCAGTCCTCACCAGCCCCGCCCCACTTTTGGACATGGGCACGGGAATCTGCAACTGACCAACACAATGTGCATCCATGGCTTCCCATTCCCATGCCCCTCCCCCTCTTTCACTGTGCCCTGCCCTCTTGGACCTTGGTTTTCGCCTCCCTTGCCTACATGTCACGCCTCTGGCCCGACGCGTGCTGCCTGGCGTCGGGGCTGCTTTCCTGGTCGCCAGGTAAGTCGTGGGTTTGTTCACTGCGTGCTGTTGCGCGTGCCACCGAGCCCGGGCGGCGATTTTAGTCGACGGCGCCGCTCGCCCATCCTCCACGACATTCGGCCCCTATCCATAAGTATCATGCCGCCGCCGCTGCCTGTCGTTCGCTAATTTGGTTTTGGTTTAGAATGGGCTGGTATTTACAACCCCACCCCCACCCCCGTAAGCCGCAAGCCACACACGTGCAGCACGCAATGTACACACGCACACGCACACGCACACGCACACACATACACTCGTCGAGCCTCCCACCCACCGGCTTGTTGACGGAGCTGGTCTTGACGGCGTAGGAGGCGGCGGAGGCGATGCCGCACAGGCCCTTGGGCCCCTCACCCATCTTGAGGCGGAAGTAGCCCTGCATGCCACAGGTGCGTGCACAGGCGTGGTGCGGCATGCGGCATGTGGTTCATTGTGTGTAGGAGTGCGGTGTTGGGCAGAGACGTATGGCTGATGCACGAGAAATAATTATTGAGAGCGCTTGCGGTGAGAAGGCAGTACATCTTATTGGATGTCAAGAAGAATCCATTATGGCTTTCGCATGACATCGCCACCGCCACCACCGGCCGCGCGAGGCACCTGACTGCGCTGCCACCTCGCCGGTTCGCCTGCGTGTCACCCCCCTGCCCATCTCCCCCTGCCGCCTGCCCCAGTTGCCGCCCAACCCACCTCACATAGCCCCCACTGCACTACACCGCCCACCGCCTACCGCCCCCAGCTCCACCCCGCCGCACGCGCGCGCACACACACACACACACACACACACATTCTCTCCGTTTCCGTTTACTAACACACACACACACCTGCTCGCCCCAGCCACCGCCCCAGCTGTTCTTGACAATCCAGTAGGGCTGGGCCTTGTCGCTGGTGTCGTAGCCCACCGCCAGCACGCCGTGGTTGAGGCCCTCGCAGCAGCTGCTGATCACGCCCTTGCTGTAGAACTGCATGTTGGCGCCTGTTGCGGCAGCAGGCAGAAGGGAGAGGGGGTGGGGGGTTAGGGAGGTTAGGGCCCGGTTGGGGTCCGGTTGGGGGCCAGTTGGGGGTTTTGGCGTGGGGTTTTGCGGGAAGGGCTCCCAATCCCATGCACCATTATCGCACCAGTACCGCAACGCTGCCACGCCACAGCCACTACCGCACCGCCCACCTGCGCAGATGGCAACGGCCACGGGCTGCGCCGCCACGGCCTTGAGCAGCGCGGGCTCGTTAGTGGGCACGTCCTCGTAGCCGTCAATGGACACGGCCGGCCTGTGTGCGTGCCATGTCAGCCGAAAAAACTTTGTGGTAGTGAAAACGGTTTATGGTGGTGATAACGGATAATGATGATCTAGGTTGTAAGTGGTGATGGGTGCTCAACGTCAGCTTCTTAGCGAGTGGAGCAGCCAGAAGACGGGACCATGCTGCAGTCCGAGCCCGTACACCCGTACATGCAGTACAACCGCCAATTGCATCGTGTGCAACCGCAGTCACAGACACAACCGGTGCCGCACCTGTCGGTCTGCTTGCGCTTGTTGCACCAGAAGCCGAAGCCGTACCTGCAGCCAGTCAGTCAGCCAGCCAGTCAGTCAGTCAGTCAGTCAATGCGCCCATCGCCGGGTGGTCTGTTTTGTGCTGAATGTTCCCCTGCACACGCGCATACTGCAAGTTGTGTGCACGCGTTTGGCTCCAAGGTTGAACTGCACTGAGCCCACCCCCGCCCGCACCCCTCAGTACACGAGCGTACACCCCAATCCCTGTCACGCCTTTGTCCTTGCCGCTAGTTTGCCTGCCCCACGCCAGTTCAGTGCTGTTTCGTTTGGCCTCGGGCTGAAACCCCCCTTCCGCCAACAAACTCCCCTGCTCCCCCCCCTTCGCTACATATCCTTGCAACCCACCCCCCCCGCACACACACACCAGCTCACCCGCTCCAGTAGCTGTAGTCCTCCTCTGTGTCGATGCCGCCGTTGTCGATGACGTACTTGAACGCGTCGTCCATCAGGCCGCCGGAGCAGCCCATGTTGGAGGCTGCGCGCGCACGCGCAGGCGGTTGGTGGTTAGGCGGTTGGTGGTTGGGGAGGTTAGGCGGTGGCGGAGGACGTCGGCCTCGGTGGGGATGGTTAGGCACGTGATGGAGGGGGCCGTTGGACGAGTAGGGTTGGCGCAGCATGAACTGCGGCGGCTTCATGCGGCGGCCACCACTCTCCTTCCCGCTCCAGCTCTGAGCCACTCCCAGCCTCTCTGCCCTCACCGCCCACCGCCCCTTTGGAACGAACCACCTCCAGCAGCCCAGCAACCCAACAGCCCAACAGCCCAGCAGCCCAGACCCCAGGCCCCAGAACCCGCAATTCCTCTCCTACCCGTGTCGCAGTCCACCAGCTGCTGCTCGCTCAGCGACACCAGCTGCCCGGTGGCCAGCGCGTTGGCGCCCTCAATGGAGCCCACCGCGGAGAAGGCCCAGCAGGAGCCGCACTGGCCCTGGTTCTTCACCTGTTAGGTTGGCGGGTTGGCGGGGGTTTTAGGGTGTGGGTTGAGGGGTTAGAAAGGAGAGGGGCTTCCAAGGGGAGGGGAGCGCGCGCGGGCATGCTATGTCAAGGCGCAATGAGTTGCAAGGGGGGCCCCGCTGCGTCCTCGCCCCCAGCCGCCCCGCCCCGCTACTGCATCCCCATTACGCTCCCCCCCCCCCCCGCCTACTTGACATGCATGGCACCCACCCACCCCCCAACCCTCACAATCATCGCTACCGCATCACCACCCGCACCTCGGACACGGCGTTCTTGGCCCGCCAGTCCATCGCCGCGGGGGCGGCCACCTCCTCATAGCGCCACGTACCCGCCGCCTGCAGCCGCGAGCTGGCCGCCTCCCTTTGTGGGCGTGTGTGGGCGTGTGTGGGCATGTGTGTGTGTGTGTGGGGGGGGGGTTCCATGCATTTAATTTAATGACGAGGTAGACGGCGGGGGGGCGGCGGAACGGTCGGCGCGATGAGGATGCTTTTATCACAAGGCTGATACACACATGCTTGCTACGCTGCCATGTCACCCATGTGCACCCAGTGAGGGGCCGCGAGCGCTCCGGGGCTCCTACAGCACTACACTCCTGGAGTCCTGGTGCTCGCACCTGAGCGCTGCTGTTGCTCGGCTGGTGCATCCCCCCCCCAGTCCTCCCCCCCCCGTCCTGCAGAACTAGTAGCTGCAGCTACAGGCCGCACTCACTTTGCCTCCAGCTGCTGCGCGGTGATTTTGAGCCCCAGGCGCTTGGCCGCGAACTCCTCCCACGTCTCGTCCGCGTACTCGTTCAACGCCAGCTGCGCATGTGTTGGTGGTGGCGGCGGTGGTGATGGCGGAGGTTGAGGTGCAGTTGGTTAGCATTGGAGTTCGCGGCCGCTAGCTGGGCCACGTTAGCGGCACCCACGCCCTCGTGCTGTGCGCCCTCACCCTTTGCACGCTTTTCCAACAGCCTCCTGAGATACCCTATCTTCCACGGCCTTCTTTCTACAGCCTCCCTGCAGCCGGCCGCCTCGCTCCCACCCTCCCTGACCTCATGTGAGCTGCCCCCCCACCACCACCACCACACACACACACTGCCGCCCCCCCCCCCCACGCACCCCCCCACGCACACACGCACGCACGCCGCCGCACCGTGACGCCGGGGTCGCGCTTGTGCTGCTCCGTGATTGCGCGCACGTTGTCCACAAACACACCCAGGCGCCGTGTGTACTCCTGGGCACATGCGAGTTGTTTGCAAATTAGAAGTTGGTAGGTGGATAGGCGGTTGTCGTGGCGTGAGCCAAAGCACAGACGGCGCGTGGCAGCATGGAGCCTTGACAGACCTAACTACTTTTGAACTGCGGGTAGACTCAGAGCTATAGCGCCGCGAGCTGTGCGGCGTCGGCTGGCAGAAGCTCGCCGGGAGGGGGCAGGGCGGGAAAGAGGCGGGACCTGACGGCGTGGCGCCGAAAAACCCTAGGCCGCCACGCAAGCCGCGAACTTGGTCTTGTCTCACCGGGGATCCCTCGCTGTACGCGCGAGCGTGCTGTGCAGCCCAAAGACCAAAGGCACGCTCCGGCTCGACCTGGGCATCAGGCAAGCAGCGGAAGAGTCAGCAAAACAAGCTTTACGAGAGAGCATGCCCCGGCGCGAGTCCTGCGCACTCTTCCGAAGTCTTGCTGTCACCTGGGCGAGAGCCAGCATGTCGGAGGAAGAGAGTTGCGCATTTCCCTGGACCAGGCCCAGAGTCAGGGCCGCCACCGCCACCACTGCGAGGCACTTGGCCTGCATGGCCACCGTTGGGGCTTTTACTTTTAGAGTGGCTGTGAGTAAGCTGGCTCCTGGACCTGGACAAGATGTAACAATTCCTCTTCAGGGTGATGCGAAACAGGTACGCGCAGCTGCTCAAGACACGCAGCGCCCCGGTGCGATCGCCGAATCGGGCCCAAGCAAACACCCGCCCTGCGAGTAGGTTGACGCTATGCTTATCTGTATTACAAAAACCAGTATCATGGCATTTGTTTGTCAAGCAAAAGAGTATAACTAGCTCGCGAGCGCGACTCGCGCGAAAAATCTAAATGCCCCAGGATGGACCGAGGCACCGTCAATTCGCGCGGGAGGCTTCGTAGAGTCCAGCCACAACCTACGTTTGGCACAGCGGCTTTTGTCATCCCGAAGGGTGGGTCTGGAGGGCCGTGCGTGACCGCGCAAATGGCCTAGCTTCAAGTCGCTTGCCTTACATGCACCTTCATGTAGGTGTTCTCACCGGAGCCTTGGTCATCGGAGCAGCGGGGCTCCTCATCGCCATCGGCATTTCGGTCTACCTAGTGTTCTTGCGGAGAACGGTGAGTCGAGGAGCGAAATTATCTATATTGAGCAAGCCTGACCGTGCGCGAAGGCCGAGCGCTGACTATCTTGCCCGTCTGCGCGCAACACCCCCTGTGCGCTGCAGCGGGCGGTTGCCGGTGCCAAGGGACGCCGGCGCATCCCTTCGGGCTCGGGCCAGGCCGATGCGGAAGTCGTCGTGGAGGACCGCCGCTGGGCGCGCGGTGGGCGCCGCGGCGCGGGCGGGGGCCTGCTGGCGACGCTGCCGTCCGTGGACTACACGCCGTTCCGCGGCCTAGGCGACAACAGCCCCCGCGGCGGCGGCGGCTCCTTCTTCAGCGGCCTGATGGGCCGGCTGCTTAGTAACCTGCGCGCCACCTCGCGGCGGGACCCGGACGACTACGACGACGGCTGGGATGGGGCCAGCACGGGCCGATCGACTGGGCCCCGCTTCATGGCCAGCACCGTGTCAGGTGGGGCGGCCGCCCTGCACCCGGGCCGGGTTATGTGAGGGACCCGGGCTAAGGCGCGTGTCGATGCTGTCGCAGAAGGCGGTGGTCGTGGGCGCACTGCCTCAGCATCATGCCACGCAGAGCGGGAGAAGTTGTGCGTGCATGTAGCGGGTGCTGATTCCGGGGTCAGCAGCACCGTTGCCGGGATCCTGTATGTGTCGAGGCTGATTCCAACTAGGAAGAGCACTCGCACCTGACACGCCCGTGTGTATGCATGTGGTGGCCTTCCCGCACCCACCCCCACCCCGGGGGTACGCCAACGTGTGTTGCAACGTCTGTTCTACGTCTACCTCGTCATTGAACTAAACATGCATGGCGCCACCACCACCACCACCACCACCACCACCCCCGCACAGGCAAGCCGCTGCAGGTGGTGGTGAAGACCGCCGCGGTGGCGGCACGGCACCCCGACGCCTCCTCGCTCTCGCTGCCGCTCACCTCGGGCGCCGCAGCCGCCTCCAGCCTGCCCCTGAGCCAGCAGCAGCAGCAGCAACAACGGCAGCAGCAGCGACAGGCCAGCTACGCGTTCGGCGGGCCGGGTGGCGGTGGCGGCGGCGGCGGCGGCGGGAACGTGTCGGGCGGTGGGGGCTTGGACCCGACGGGGCAGAGCGCGGAGCGCTACCTGCACACGCTGTGGGAGTCCATGCACAGCACGGGTCCGGTGGTTGGCAGCAGCAGTAGCGGCGCCAGCGGCGGCGCAAATGGCGGCGTCAATGGCGGCGGCGGTGGCAGCGGCGCCAAGTCACGAGGCGGGGCCGCTGGGGCTGCGGGCGGGCAGCACGGCCGTGGCGTGTCGCCGGCTGCGGGCGCGGCGGTGGCGGCGCCGGCGCGGCTGGACGTGCATGACGGCGAGGGTGCAGGAGCGGCGGGTCCGGGGCCGGGGCCAGCAGGATTGCCGCCCGGGTTGCCGCCGCTTCGGGTTGGTGGCGGCGGCGGCGCTGGCCCGCGCAGCGGCGCGAGCACCAGCGGGCCCTCCTCCAGCAGCGCCCGCGGCGGCATGGGGACGGCGGCGACAGCAGTAGCAAGTGCAGCCGGCGAGGCTGGCGGCGGCGGCGGGACGCCGCTGGCCCGCATATCCTTGGGCGCGGGGGCGGCTTTCCCGGACAGCATCGGCCAACCGGGCAGCGCCAAGTCGGGCGGGGGCGGGGACGCGGCCCCTGGCGGCGGTGGAGGCGGAGGCAGCGCAGGGGCGGCTGGCACTGTTGTCGGCATTAGCCTGGGCGGCGCCGGGGACTCCATACCGGGTCTGTCCAGCAGCTATGCGGAGGCGGCCATGGTGGCGTTGATGGCGGCGGGCGGGGCCATCAGCAACACGCCGCAGCGCGGCGGCGGCGGCGGCGGCGGCGGCCCGGGCGGCGGCGGATCCGTGGATCCGGCAGTGGCGTGGTACGGCAAGAAGATGGCGGGCGCACAGCAGGCGGCGGGGTCGACGTCGGTCACAGCAACCTCGGTGGCGGCGGCGGCGGCGGTGGGGGCGGTGGGTGCAGCGGACGCAGGCCCAGGGGCGAAGGCGCACCTGGCGTGAGCCACGCACCGGGCGGCAGCATGCGGGGCGAACGCGGTGGGTGTGAGTGGACAGGGGGGAGCGCGGCGCTTCGCAGCCAGTACAGAAGCATTGAGGGGTTGCCGACTGCCGAGCGGAGGTGCTGTTCGGAACGGGGGGCGGTGCGCTTCTGGGCTGGGCTGTGTGCTGCGGCATTGGCGGCCTGGAAGCTGCCGGGGGCTGTCCAGCCGGCTTTTGTCCGTGTAGTCGCATAATGTAATGTCGCATTCATATTGCTGGGCCTGAGAATTTTTAGAGTAGCGCACGGAACAGGGACAGGCCGCAGGAGGCGCGTGATGTCTCGTGCGCAGGAGTGCTAGGTCGTTTGTCAGCAGGCAAGCAGGTGCAATGTAGGTTGTGGAACGTGGCGAACAGACGTGAAGTTTGGGGACAGCTGTGATGACACTGGATAGGGGTTCTGGTTCAGGTGATACAAGGGAATGGGGCTGGGGGAAAAAAGGAGAGGAATCAGGGAGAAAAGAGTACACTGATAGCGGTACCGTGGCACCGTGTACACCGCGGTATGGGCAATGCTGTAATTTGGTACTTTCGCCATCATCGAATGGGTCGATGGGACTGCACGTGCGATGGCAGTCACAATACGGTAGCTGCGGCAGTCGCAATACGGTAGCTGCGGCAGTCGCAATACGGTAGCTGCGGCAGTGAGGAGGGATTGGGACTATGGTATTCGGGAGGCTGAAAAGGGCTCCTGGTGCAAGCAAGTCATCGAGGGGGCTGGAGCGCTCAACCGCATGGGGATGGGGGAGAATTGCATGTGGTCCTACACTACGAGGCTCCTGCGCAGGTCAGCACTGAGAGCAAGCAAGATCCCTGCTTAGCAAACTGGACATACCGGCAATCCATTATATAGCGATGCAGCGCAAGCCGCGAGCTCCCGGCTCAGCTACCCGCGGCACAGGGGCGCAGCGAGTTCCCGCCGCGCTCCTCCTGTGCGCTGCGATGCTGTGCTGCCGCCTCAGCGCTGCAGCGGTAGCGACCAGCGGCGGTCACATAATGCCTCCGAGCAGCCCACCAGCGCACCTTGCATTCTGCAAACCGTGCGGTGAGGGCGGGAGCATTCCAGCGCGGCTGCGCGGGCTCTGCATCGCCGCGAGCACGCGCTGCACTTGATGTTGATTGCTGCTACAAATCCAATGCCTTACCTTTGATTCTTTTGGTGCAGACGACGGCCCGGCCGTGAGCGTGGTCGTGCTGCGGCTCACAGCCGCAGCTCCGGGGGGGCCCTGCTCGGCGGGACCAGCCTGCGTTTTGGCGGGAAGGGGTGGCGCCGGCCCAAACACCCGGCTCGTGCTGGGGTCCAACGTGCTGGTGCGCCCAACAAATGCCAGCGCGTGGGGCGCTGACGCCGACGCGCCCGTTTACGACGTGGTTTGCTCCGCGGGTTGCGGCGCCAGGCCCGCCGCGCTGCAGCTACGCCTCAAGGACTGCGACTCGGCAGATGACACCCCCCCTGCTGTTCGCCTCGGCGTGAGGGCGTCGGTCGAGTTTGTGGATATTGCCGTTTACGCAATGGAAGGCGCGGCGTCGGCAGGGGCACGAAGGGCGGGGGCACGAAAGCCAGGGTTTGGGGGCACGCTAGGCGTGTCGGTTTTGGTATGCTGCGTCGGCATCGCTCACTTTGTCACCAAGCGCGTTCTGCGCAAAGTTTATGGCGTTGCACGATAATCAACTTGGGGGGATAGTGCCGCGAAGGAAGAGTGGCGGTGGTCAAAGGGACCGTTGCGTTGACCAGCGACAGGCCCGATGCGCCTTGCAGACTTGCAACAGACGCCTCTGCATTATTTTTTTACCTGTGACATATGACAATTTAACAACGCCACTGATGTATTAATCATTCTAGCTGTGCACTATGGCTGCAGCGATAAATGCTATCGCACACCTTGCGCGCATTGACCCAGTAGGAAAATTGGACAAAACTTACATACCGAAATTCTGTCGAGTATAGTCTCAGACAAGTTCTAGGGCCAGCTTGCCGGGCCCGAAGGAGGAGGTGGCAGCATGCCTCGCTCTGAGTCTTTCGATGTGTCGCTCAGCGACATCTCCTCCACCAGCATCGACTTTGGAGATGCTCCGGCGCGCGGCGGCGCGGCCGCAAATCGTGGTGCTGCTCCCCAACCTCGGTCCACCACTGTTGGCATGGCTTCCCAGCGGGCTCCGCCGGGCGGTCGCGGTGCCCCAGCGTCTCGACAGCTGCCGGGCGAGGATTCGGGTTCCTTCTCCATATCTGGCTCCATAGAGCTGTCTGGTTCCATCGAAATTGATGACGTGCCGGCCAAGCGGCCGCCCGCCAGAGGAGGCCCAGCGCCCAGCGCCGGGCGAGCGGGCAGCCATGGCAAGCCGCCTCCAGCTCCGGGTATGCCCATTCAAACAGCCCCTGCTAGCGTGGGTTGCTGTATTTTTACCATTAGCCAGCTGCAATGCCACGACACTGCGCACGAAACGTGCCTCATGAGGAGGCGCGCGTGCCACTAGTGTGTTTCCCAACCTTTCACACGGCACACCCCCGGCACGCCACGCCATGCTGTGCCACAGGCAACCGCGGGGCAGCCCCGGCCAAGGCTGCCAAAGCCGCCCCCTGGGCCGGCGCTGAGGACAGCAGCCTGTCGGTCAGTCTGTCGGCCGCCTCCGACGAGCTGGGCGACATTGAGATTGAGCACTCCGGGGCCAGCGGTGGGTACGGCAGGGGCGGCGCCGCCAAGGCCGGCGGCGGCGGCGGCGGCGGCGGCGGCGGCTCCAGGCTGCACCAGGCCGCGACGGGCGGGCGCGTGGGCGGCGCGCGGCGAGAGGCGGCGGTGGAGGTCCTGTCCCTGGACGGGCCCAAACCCAAGAAGACCAACATCACAAGGGTGAGGCGCTGGCGGCGGCGGCGGCGGCAGAAGCAAGAAGGCACAGGGGCACCGACCGGATGTAGAATTAGTCACAGATTGTGTTCAATTCTTGGGGCAAAGGCTGGGAGGACGGCTAACTTGATGCGCGCTTGGCCAGGCGGGGCTCTATAGGGGGGAGGGGCGGGAAAGGACACCGGGGCTGGCAGCCTGGCAGCGAAGTACGTTCGTGTGTGTATGTGTATGTGCACGCCCCTGCGCCGCCGCGCACTGCCCACGAGCTGACCCGCGCGGTGGCGTCGTCCCTTTCCGCCCCTTTGCACCCCTGCATGCGGCCAGGCGGCGCTGAGCGCGCAGCCCATCCGCGAGTCCACCCACACGCTGGACTCCTCCTCCCCCTCCATCTCCATGTCCGCTAGCAGCCTGGACCTCAGCGGCGGCGACCTGGTCATCGAGCACAGCAGAGGCGAGCAGCAGCTGCAGGCGCCGCGAAGAGGCGGCGGCGGCGGTGGCGGCGGCGGCGCGATGAGCATTAGCGGCAGCATTGAGTTCAGCGGCGATGATGCCCTCAGCGGCGACATTGTGATTGACCGGGGGCCGGCGGTGCGGCCGTCCGCGGCGCACGGGCGGCCGGCGGCGGCGGCGGCGGCGCGCGACAGCGGGAGCATCAGCCTCAGCGGCAGCAGTATCGACATCACGGGCGGCTTGAGCAGCAGCGTTGAGGTTGACCACGATGGTGGCGGCGGCGATGGCGGCGGCCGGGCTGGTCGCGGCGGACGTGGCGGCGGCGGCGGCGGCGGCGGCGGCGGCGGCAGCGGCAGCATTAGCATGGATGCCAGCAGCATCGACATCACCGGCAGCGTGGAGTTTGATGCGGAGGAGTACGGCGGCAGGGGCGCGGCAGGTGCCGGGCGGCCGCAGATGCGGCGGCCGCCGCTCGCCGCTCCGCCGGCGCCGGTCCGCACACCCTCGCTGTCAGGTAGGTGCGGGGGCGCCGCCAGGGCGCACTGACTGGGCGGTGCGGTAGCCGTCGCTGTCGTCGTCGCCATGCGTGTGAAACTTGCACACCAGCCATGCATCCCAACATGACACGTCAGCCAACCTGCCAAATTGAGTGTCCCTTGTCTGCGTTGCATTGCTCTGCATTACTCACACAGGCTCCAGCTTTGCGTCCTCGGAATCCTCAGGCAGCCGCGCCGCCGCCCCCGCCCGGCCCGCCACCACCACCACCACCACCAGCAGCCGCGGGGCGCCTGCCGCGCTGCGGCACCTCACCCACCTGCAGGACGGCGGCGGCGGTGGTGGCAGTAGCAGCAGCCGAGGCGGCAGCAACCCCCAGAGCGTCGGCGGGCTGGCGCCGGAGGAGGCCTTTGCCAGCGGCATCAGCAGCGGCAGTAGCAGCGGCCGCGGCCGCGGGCGCCGGGGCGGCAGTAGCGGCGGCAGCAGCAGCAGCAGCGGCGGCGGCCGCCCCATGAACCTGATGACAGCGGAGGACTTGGAGGATATGCTGGCGGTGCCGGGTTCACCGCCGACGGCAGTGGCTGTAGCAGGTGGCCGTGGCGGCGGCGGCGGCGGCGGGCGGGCGCCGGATGAGAGCGCCAGCATGAGCATGACTATGAGCATGGGTGGTGGCAGCATGTCGGACAGCATGGATGTGGAGGAGCTGGGCGCAGCAGCAGCAGCCAGGCCGGCTGTAGCAGCAACCCCGCCCAAGCCGGCCGCCCGCCGCGGCAGTAGCAGCATCGAGCTGAGCACCGACCTCAGCGACTCGACCGTGTCGCTTCCGGACGAGTCAGGCGAGATCCGGGGGGCCTCAAAGCCGGGGGTCGCGCCAGCGGCGGCGCCAGCGGCCGCGGACGCACGCCGCCGGGCGGCCGTCAGCGGCGGCGTCAGCAGCCTGCGCGCCGGCAGTAGCACCAGTGGTGACAGCATCCCGGCTGTAGCAGCACCGGCGGCGGTTGGGCGTGCCAGCACCATGCGGCGGAGCATGGGGCTGTCTGACCTGCAGGCGGCGGCGGGGCGGCGGAGCGGCAGTAGCATCAGCAGCATCGGTGGCAGTAGCACCAGCAGCGGCGCTGGCGGCGGTGGCGGCGGCGCGCGGGGCCAGGTGCAGCTGCTGACGCTGGACGCGCTGGAAGCGGCGTCCATGGGCAGCGGCGGCGGCAGTAGCACCCGGGGTGCAGCAGGCGGTGGCGGCGGCGGTCGTGGGGGGTTGCAGCGGGAGCCGAGCGGGCCCAGCACCAGCAACTCGTGGGATGAGGAGGAGTCGGTCCGGAGCGGCAGTAGCAGCGGCCGCAGCGGCCGCCGCTCTCAGCAGCAGCAACAGGGCCGTAGCAGCGATGAAGGCAGCCCCTCGCCGCGCCCGCGGCTGCTCACCATTGATGCGCTGGAGGCGGCGTCGCCCCTGGCATCCACGGCTGTAGCAACGCCCGGCGTGAGCGGCGGGGTGGGTGACAGCATGGCTACAGCCGGTGGCTTGGGCGGCGGCGGCGGCGCCAGCTACAGCTTGAGCTCCGTGGGCGAGTTTTCGGAGAGCTCGCTGCTGACCGGGCTGCAGCCGCCGCGCCCGTCCGCGCCGGCGCCGCCAGCCGCAGCGGCGAAAAAGGGTGTCAGCAGCAGCCGCAGCAGCAGCCGCCTGTCGGGCGCTTCGTCGGCTGCGCGGCGGCGGCAGCAGCAGCAGGAGGTGGTGTCGGAGCAGAGTGGGCCCATGGAACAGCTGTACGACTCCACGGACATGGACCTCGGCAACCTCAGCCGCAGCCGCGACGGCATGGCTACAGCCGGGGCCGGGGACTTGCTTGCTGGCATGGAGGTACACCACGAGGGCAGCAGTGGCAGTAGCAGCGAAAACATCATGACGCTAGACCAGCTGCAGGCGGCCGACACAAACTCCTTTGACGCCAGTAGTGACAAGAGCGAAGAGCGTGGGCAGCGCAGGGCCGGCTACGGTCGCGGGGCCGGCAGCGGCCGCGCCAGCAGCAGCGGGCGGAGCGGCGGCGGCAGCAGTCGCAGCAGCCGGGAGCATCGAGCGCAGGGCGCATCCGCGCTGGACGCCCTGCAGGGCATGGAGGTGCACCACGAGGGCAGTAGCAGCAGTAGCAGCGAAAACATCATGACGCTTGACCAGCTGCGGGCTGCGGAGGAGGTGCGCTCAGAGCGCTCCCTGACCAGCAGCGAACGGGGAGGCGGCCACGGCGGAAACGGCGGCGCAAGCAGTCGCAGCTCCAAGGTCGGTGTGCGTTGCGGGGTTGCGCTGTTGTTTACATGTGGGGCTTGAGCTTTACGAGTCTCTTGCTGCCTTCTCCACGCACGTATGAAGAAAAAGAACTGCGGTTGTGGTATTCCCCACGGCTGGCACGCAGGCAAGCTCCGACCGCGGCTCCCGGCCGCCCACCGCACCTCGGCCGCTGCCCCGGCAACTGCAGGAAGCTGCAGCGGCGGCGGCGGCCGCAAGCGGCACTTCCCGCCCGGGCTCATCCGCGTCAGTAGCAACGGGCCGCACGGATTCTGGATCCAGGGCCCGCGGCGCAGATCTTGGTATGGAGGTGGGCGGGCGCTCGGAGCCGTCCTTCAGCGCCGCCGCCCGGAGCAGTGCCGCTGCTACTGCCGCCGCCGCCGCCGCCGCTGCTGCTGCTGTTGCTGCAACCACGGCAGCCGCTGCCGTACCGCCGCCGCCGGCGTCGGAGCCCTCCCGCGGCCGCCTAAGCAGCACGAGCGGGGGCCAGCCCATTCGTGGCATTTTGAAGAAGCCCGCGACCCCAATCTCCACCAACCGCTCTCACGGCGGCGATTCTGACGTGTCGGAGCTGCTACAGCCGCCCTCCACCGCTGCAGCCACTGCTGGTGCAGCCACGCCCCTGGCCGCAACAATTCCCCGCCCGCTGCCGCCCGCCCGCCCGGATTTCGGATCTAGCTCAGGGGCAGCTGGGGGCGGGGCGCGTGGCGGCCGGATCCCGGATCCGGACGCGCCGTACGGCGCGTCAGAGGACGGGTCGTATGGGGGTGGCGTGCCGGTGCGGGGTGGCAGCATAGGCGGCGGCAGTAGCGTTGAGGAGGAGGACGCGCTGCTGATGGCGCAGGTGCAGCAGCGGCAACACCACCATTACGGTACGTGCCTGCCCCGCTCTCCCCTCCCTCTCACAAGGTGCCACAGCGCACACAGCGCCTGCACCACGTGGAAATGCCCACGTGATCTTTGTGGCTGTATCCGTTATAGAATCCAGCCCCAAACGCCGCTGCGTTGACCAGCGCTTTCCCGCTGCCGTTATCCCTCACCCCCGCTGGCGGCCCGCTCCCTGCAAGCCTACTATCCACACATGCACGTACCCACACCCCACACGCGTGCCCACCACAGGCTCCGATCTGTCCTCGCCCTCGCTGCGTGACCGCCGTCGCGGCCAGCCACACACCTCACACACACACGTCCTCGACACCAGCTACGAAGACGAGTACGACCGAGGCACCACCCTGGATGGATACGGCACCGCCTCCTCGCCCGGTGATGCCGCCGCAGCGGCTGCAGCAGCCCAGGGCCGCGGCGGCGCCAGCCGCCAGCCCCATTACGCCGCACAACAGCAGCAGCAGCAGCAGCAGTACTCAGATGAGGAGGGCTTCGGCGGCGACGCCAGTCGCCTCAGCACCAGCGGCACCATTGTCGGCGGCGTGGCGCCCGGGTGGTCGACGCGCCCGGTGGCGCCGCCGGCGCGTGGCGGCCGGGGCGGCGCCGCCGGCGGCGGGGCTGCTCGAAGTGGCGGCGGCGGCGGGGGTCCAGGGAACTACGGCGGCGACCCGTTTCAGTACTCGCGGGACAGTGACCTGTCAGAGGAGTTCTTTCCGGCGCAGGTGGGTTTCTGCGCGTGCCCGTGTGCAGTGTACCGTATGTGCGACGTGTTGGGTTGGATGCATGTGCATAAGGGAGGGAGCGGCGGCAAACTGCGTGCTGATGTTTGTCCCATGCGAATGCGTGTGCGGCACGCAAGTGCTGCTGGAGGCTAGAAATGGGGTTGTGGTCAGCGTGGTCAGCGCTTTGGCCACCCTGCACTCCGGGCCGACCAATATCCAGCCTTCCGTGTTGTCCAACATGCATTCCCCTGTCCAGCATTCATTCCCAGCTCCCGGTATCACCGCATTGCTCTAACACTTGCTCGCGCGTGCGCGGAACTACACACCACACAGGGCATGCAGAGGCAGCTGCAGGAGCAGCCGCTCTTCCGACCGCTGCCGACCGCCTCGGTGGCCACGGCCGGTGCGGCGGGCAGCGGGGCGCCTCCCTTCAACTCCGCCGGCCCATCCGCCTTCGGAGGAGCGGGAGCAGGCGCAGGAGGTGGAGGAGGAGGTGGCCCTGCCCAGGTTCCTGCCTTTACGCCACGCCTGGTCCCCGGCTCGATCCACTCAACGGGCTCTGGCATGATGCCGCAGCCGGGTGCTGGTGGTGGTGGTGCCGGCGGCGGCGGCTACGGCGGCAGCGCTGGCGGCGCCGGCACACCCACCATTTCTATGTCTGGTCTGGCCCAGCAGCAGCCGCACACGGGACAGTACCAGACCTCGCAGCAGCCGCACAGCCCGCACCAGCAGTACACGCAATCCCCGCAGCCGCACCAGTTCCAGCAGTACTCCCAGTCGCCGCCGAACCAACCGCCCTTCCACCCAACCCAACAGTACATGCAGTCTCCGCAGCCGCATAGCACCCATCAGCAGTACTCGCCCTCCCACCAGCAGTGGCCGCCGCAGTCACCGCCGCGGTCCTCCCTGCCGCCGCGCTACCCCTCGGCGGGGGCGGTGGCGGCGCCGCCGCCACCGGAGCCGCTGTCACCCGAGGTGGCGGCGGCCGCGGCGCCGCCGCCGCCGCGTACGACCGCCACCCAGACCGATGTGTATACACACGTGGTGGACCTGGATCCGGTGCCGCCGCCCGGAACCAAGCTGCGGACCGTGGGCATGCAGGTGTGTCGTATCTAGTGCCACGAGTAGGACTGTGATTGGATGCGTGTGTGTGTGTGTGTGTGTGTGTGTGTGTGTGTGTGTGTGAGAGAGAGAGAGAGAGAGAGAGAGAGAGAGAGAGAGAGAGAGAGAGAGAGAGAGAGAGAGAGAGAGAGTCTTGGGCCTGGGGGAAAGGCTGCGTCCGGGGCGGGTCCGAACCCTTGCGCGACGGGGGAGCCCGTGGGGAGGGGGCCTCAGCGTGGACGTGGGCAGCGCGGCTGGCACAGCCATGTCAATGTCCTCAACCCCATGCCAGTGCTTAACAAAGTGAGCGACCGTACGCTGCTGCCTCTCACCCTCTCCCCCGTCGTCACCACCACTGCCGTTGCTGCTACTGCCGTTGCTGCTCCTGCCGCAGTGGGGCACGCTGAACGAGGTGTCCACCCAGGTGGCCTACGACCCGGGGGCGGACCGGCTGGTGGAGGGCGCGCCGCCGCCGGAGACACAGGTAGCTGGGGAAAAGCTGGGGAGGAAGCTGGGGGAAGCTGGGGGCCTTGGTGAGGTTCGGCGGCGCTGTCGCAGGGTATGTGGTAGTGCGGTACCGGAGCAAGGGCGTGAAACGGCTGGCTACCGTAGCAGGGTTGAGACGTGCAGGAGGTGGTGGCTGGGTGGGCAGCTGCGTGGGGCTGTGGGCACACGGGCACGCATGCGTGAATGATTCCCCGCCGCCTTCGCCCCTGAAGGGCGTATGCCCGTTGTGCTGTGCGTGACCCTGCGTGGACCCGACCGCACCCGGCCCGACCCCATCGCCTGTCTACATCTCCTTCGTCATTAATTTAAGATGCATGGAACCCCACCCATATGCAGGACGGAGTGCCGCTGCCGCCGGCACACCTGCGGCACCAGCAGCAGCACCAGCAGGGGGCCGAGGGCCCGTTGTTCATAAGGCGGGGGGGCGCTGCAGCGGGCGGCCTGGGTGGCGTCCTGGCCTCTCCCACCAAGATTCTGCAGGTGCGTGAGCGCTGAGCGGGCGGCTTTCCTGGCGCCGCAAAACGCCTTCTACGCTGCACTTGCTAGTTTGTTGTGGCGGTCCTTGGACGGACCTTTCTCAACTTTTTGAGCTTAAGGCAATCATGTTTGGGCACTGGCCACCTCCTGGGGCCGCTGTGCGTGGAACTGAACATCACCATCCACAAACAGGCCGGCACGGATGCGTTGCTGACTGGCGGCGGCTTCAGCGGCATTGGCCCGGGCTTTGGAATCCTTTCGCTGGCCTTCCATTCCGTTAAGACGGCCGCGCTGCTGGAGCAGCTGGAAAAGTCGCTCAGCAGCGCCGCCTCAGCCGCCGGCGTGACGGCGCCGCCAGGCTACCCGCCGCACCTGCTGCCGCCGGCACCCGGGGCGCCAGGCGGCGTCACGTTGCCGTACGGCGCAATGTTGCCGTACGGCATGGGCTACCCCATGCCTCCTGTACCTCCGTACGGCATGCCGTACCCACCTCCGCCAACGCCGCCGCCAGGAGCAATGGCGCCGCCGGGTCACAACCCGCCTGCGGTTCCGCCGTCCCCCCGCGGTGCAGCAGCAGGTGGCGGTTGGCCACACCTGCCGTACATGCCACACCCAGCATCTGTGCCGCCGACGTACGCAGGCATGGCGGGCGCCGCACGGCCGACGTCAGCGGGCAGTACCGGTCCCGGCGGTGCCGCCGGCGGCGGTGCGCCGCTGACACCGGGCCAAGCCGCAGTCGCGGCCTACAGGGAGGCGGCCGCCGCCGCCGCGGCGGCGGCGGCGAGTGTATCCAATGCTTCCGCTGGCGGCGCTGGCTCCACGCCACCCTCGCCCCCTCTCATCACGCGGATGTCGCCCCGCAGCCATTCCGTCTCCTGGCCCGCCACCCTCACCGTCTCCGCAACAGGCGGCGGCAGCGGCGGTGGCGGGGCCTCCCGCAGTGCCACCGAAGGAGGCGGTGGCGGCGGCGCCGCCGGCGGCAGTGGCAGCTCCCGTCCGACCAGCCCACTGGCCAGCCCGCTCTCGCTCACCAGCTCCCCCTCCCGGCTTCGCTTCACGCTGCCAAGTGCCCCGAGCCCGGTCGCCGGCGCCAATGCCGCTGTTGGCGCTGCCGCAGTTCCCCGGCTCAGCCTCCCACCAGGCAGCCACGCGCTCGCAGTCGCCGCGACATCCCCCGGCGCCAGCGACCTCTCCCCGCGCGGCTTCCGCGGCCGCCTGTCGAGCACCGGCGGCGGGTCGGCGGCGTCCGGCAAGCCGCCGCCGGCGCCGGCGCCCGGCACGGTGGCGGCGGCGGCGGCGGGCAAGGCGGCGATGCTGCAGGGCGCGGGCAAGCGGGCTAGGCGGCGCAGCATGCTCAGCACACACAGCATGCGCAGCATGCTCAGCGACGCCTACACCGAGGACTTTGACGATGACGACGATGACGAGGACGATGAGGACTCGGAGCCGTACCATGACGATGATGTGTCTGATGACACTGTGGAGGAGGAGGTGGGGCCAGGGGGGTGGTTGACGGGTGCGCCAAGGCAGCTCGTGCTCTAGTTGTTTTGGAGCTCGGGGCTCTGTGGGGGTGGGGCTTTGGTGGGGAACTCCAACTCGCCGACTAGTCACGTGCGGTCCTAGCTCTCGAACAAGTTGTGTTTGCTCTTTCCATCCTCCATGTCCACCCTTCTCTCCATGCTTGCTCGCCGTTTTGCTCATGCCGACATCATGCGCACCTACCTACACGCATGCAAGGTGGTGGACGAGGACAGTGCGCTGGCCCCCAGCACGGAGGAGCAGGGCAGCGGCAGCAGCATCCAGGAGGAGCCCAGCCGCCGGAGCCTGTTCAGGCAGCCACCGGCGGCAGCGGCGGCAGCAGCACCGGCGGCAGCGGCGGCTGGGAAGAAGGGCGCCGCCACCGCGACTGCTGCACGCAGGCGCCGGAGCGACAGCAGCGACGGCGTCGTGGAGTCGGTGATGGATGACGACGACGACGACGACGACGATGAGGAGGACGAAGGCACTCCCGAGGATTCGGTGAGTGACGCGTCATCCGCGTCGCCGCCTTGTGTACAAGCATGCACGTTTCCATGCCTTGCGTCGTGTTACACGTTATGTGGGGCGGCGGCTCCGCCGCCTCGGTGTAGGAGGGGTACCTGCGAGCAGAGAACTGTAATCTTCGTGCGGGGTTGGGAGGGCGAGCCCGAACCGCCGTGTGGCCACGCAGAGAGAGCGTAGCCAGGGACGACGGCGTCAGTACTGACAGAAGGAAACTTGCAAAGTAGCGAGCGCCGCCACGCGCCTTGCTACTTGAACCGGGCTGGCCGGCCCATGCCGCGCATGGGCCCCAGCCCCAAACACACACGCCACGTTTCCACCCCGCCCGGGGGGGTCCCCACTACGTGCACTCCAAACGCAGAAAACCTTGGTTTCCGGCTACTCGCTACGCTCATGCGGAAACCTTCAGGATACCGTATAAGAAAGACAACGAGGAATGTTTTACAGGAAAGCTGGTGACGAGCGGGCCGTTAGGAGGTGGCAGGAGGTGCCCCTGACAGCGTATGCAGGCAGTCGCAACCTCTAATCTGCTGTTCTCCGCCCTCCGATCTCCGCCACCGCCGCAGGTCGAGACCGAATCCATCCCCACCGAGTCGGTGGGCACGGAGGGCAACAGCGGCGGCAGTGGCGGGGGCGGCAACAGCGGCAGCGCTTACGGCTACAGTGAAGACTTTGAGCCCGACTCGGCGCCGGCAAGCCGCAGCCCCTCGTTCGTGCAGCGCCCGGGCGTGGCCTCGCTGCGAGCCGCCAAGGTATGTCTGTCTGTGTGGCACGCGCGTATGTCCGGGTACGTGTGCGTGTGCGCTTCTCTTCGCCGCCGGTGCCGGTGCTGGTGCCGGTGCAGGTGCAGGTGTGACATGTATGCGTGTACGAAGCTGGCCGCAACTTGACGGCAGGACGGACAGACGCATGGATGTCTGCCTCTACACGCCGAACCGTCACCTCACCTAATGCTCCCTGCCTCCCTGCCTCCCTCCGCTGTTCCCACCCGCCTCCTCACGCCCCCCCCCCCAACAGGTCATCCCGGCCCTCTCCGGCAACTCCTTCTCGCAGCGCTCCTTCCTGCGCCGCAACAGCCCCTTCCTGGGGTCGGGCGGCGGCGGCCTGGGCGGCAGCACCGGCGGCGGTCTGGACGGCAGCCGCGGTGGCGGCCTGGACGACGACCTGGACGACCCCGGCTCGCCCACCGGCCTGAGGTCGCTCAGCCGCGTCACGAGCGTGATCAAATCCAGTTCCGGATTCAAACGCACGGCCTCGATCTCGATCACGATGGCGGACGACCCCATGGCGCCCAACCAGATGGAGCGGATCATGCCAACCGTCGCTTTTGGATCCAATGCGGGCAGCGCCGGAGGCGCTGGCGGCTCGGGGCGGCCGACGTCGGCGGGCGGGTCGCACAAGGCGGCGGCCTCCCACGGCGGCGCCGCTGCCGGGACTGGGTCCGGCGCCGCGGGCGGCGCTGCGGAGCGCGGCGGGGCGGGAGCAGGCGGCGCCTCGACCGCTGCAGCGGCAGCGGCAGCGTCAGAGGGTCACGCGGGCGAAGGCGCAGGCGCAGGCGCGGGAGCTCAACACAGCGGCAGCGGCCCTCACACACACGCACAGCAGCACTCGGGGCAGGGGCCGCCGCCGCCGCCGCACGGTGGCTACCCCGGCTACCCGCCGCCGCCGTATCCGGGCGCGCCGTACCCGTATCCGTACAACCCGTACGCTCCGTACAACCCCTACCAGCCATACCACCCGTACGGCTACGGCATGTCGCCGTACCCACCTGTGCCGCCTGGCGCCGACGCGGCATCAGTCATGCAGTACCTGCCGCCGCCCATTCCCGTACCGTCCAGTATGTATTTCTACCCGTCGCCGTACAGCCCTGGCGGCGGCAGCGGCACGCCTGGTGGTGGTGGCGGTGGCCCCGCCTCCGTCGCGCCGCGGCACCATGTCAAATTTGCCGACGACGTGGGCAGCGGCGGCGATGACAAGGCAGCGACTGCTGGACAAACAGCAGGCGCCGCCGGTAGGGTGGGGTCTGCTGCCGGCGCAGCGGGTGTTGTCCCACCCGGGGCGGCGGCGGCAGCAGCCGGACAGTACCCGTACGGCTACGGCGCGGCACCTGCGGCACCGTTGTACGCACCGCCGTCGGGTGTCCTGCCGGGCCCGGTCTACGGCATGGGCGGCGGCGGCTTTGGCGTGGGCAGCGGTCCTTTGTTCACGGCACAGGTCGGTGTGGGGTGAGGGATCTTGATAAGCTGTGCAGTGCTCTTGTGGACACCTGGCCAACTCCTCTCTCCCTCAATTCATTATCTCTCTCGCTCTCTCCCTCTCCCCCTCTCTCACCCGCAACCCCCAATGGTCAAACTGGGCATTGGAATGAACTAACCCCCCCCGCCACACGCACATACACATGCGCACACAAACGTCTTTGTTGTGTTTTAGCGCACATGCTCTCCAACACACACACACACACACACACACACGACATACATGCGCTCTCGCCCCACCCCCCACCCCGCAGAGCACGCTGCAGCGCTTCCACCAAGTGCTGGGCAGCGGCGCCTTCCCCGGTCTGGACCCGCTGACGGTGCGGGCCATTCGCACCGACCTGGTCAACACCGCGGCCGTCGTGTCGGGTACGCGCTCGGGCCAGGCCTGTGATTGACGCACTGTGAATGGTTGACATGCTTGTTGCCGGTATGTTGCCGGTTAATCGCTTGCTTGTGCTCGTTGCCCTCTGCTTGATCGGGGTCTGTGCACTTTTTTGCAATGCGGTGTCTTCGCCCCTTACCGATGCCACGCCCCGCCTCGCCCCGCTGCCTGCCACCAGACCCCCACCCCCACCCACGGCTCCCTGCATGCCGCCATCCCCCCTGGTTCGGGTTCTCTTGGTCGTTTCGCTTTTGGTTTCTGGAATGAACTATCCCCCCATCCCCACCCCACCGCCCCACAGGCCAAGTAGGCTATGAGGACATTGTTGCCGAGGCGGGCGCCGCGGACGAGTACCGGGCGCAGCTGGCGCGCGTGCGGGCGCGGCTGGCGGCGGCGCGCGCCTCGCTGCCGTGTGTGGTGCCCAGCCAGGAGAAGACGGTGCTGGTGCGGACCTACGGCGGCCTGGGCGGCGGCGCCGGGTTCGGCCCCGGCGGCGGGGCCGGTGTGGGTGGAGGAGGAGGTGTGGGTGCAGGGGGAGGTGTGGGTGGAGGAGGAGGTGTGGGCGGAGGAGGCGGTGTGGGTGGAGGAGGCGGTGTGGGTGGAGGAGGAGGTCTGGTGGTGGGGCCGAGCATTGCGGCGGGGCCCACGCCCTCGCTCGCGGCCGCGGCGGCGGCGGTCAACGCGACCCAGGCGCGGCTGAGCAGCGCAGGCGGCAGCTCGGGCGGCGCTGGCGGTGGCCTGGGCAGTGGCGGCCTGAGCGGTGCTGGCCTGAGCAGCGGTGGGCTGAGGAGTGGCGGCGTGGCGGGCGCATCGGGCCTAGGCCTGGGACCAGGCGCGGTGGGCGGCAGCCGTATTCTGGGCGTAAGTACGGCAGCCGGCACGTACCGCTACACCACGCTAGAGGACACGTACCGCCTCATTGACGCCACGCGGCCGTACGCATCCGTACGGGCGGGCTGAGGCATGATGGGCTATAATCACGTGGGAAGCCGGGGGTTGGTGGTGCGAGTGGTCTGGGAGGCAGCTGCAGGATGGGGTGAGGAGGACAGGGGCTGAACACGGAGCTGCGCAACGCAGGCTGCGTAGGCGACCGTGCGTGTGTCATGAATGCCAGGGCTGGCGGGCAAAATGGCCCCCAACGTGAGCCGTGCGTTGCACCGAAAGAGTGCACACACGACCTGTAACACGCTGTGGTCAGTTGCTGCAGAGTCCAAAGGCACCCCGTACACTTGAGGAGTCCTCAAAGACACGTCGTCCATCTTGAATCGCATTTCGCATTCGCAACAAAATGCATGCCCCTAATACGACGGACAAGACAAACAGGAGGAATTCCTTTGCCGGCAAGGCAGCCCCGCGCCTTCCAACCTCCCCTGCCTGCACAGCATTTTAGCGCATGCCGATAACGGCGTCGGCCCTGCCTAAAATAGCGTCCTCTTGAGGCCATGCATGGTCAGATCAAAACAGCGTCGGCTCTGCCCTGACGGCCTGACAGCGTCCGCGGGGCTCTGTGAGTCTGCGTGGTCGTGGTGGCCTTTGGAACCAAGCAGCTGCGCAGCGCTGGGAACTGGGCGGCCCCCGCGCAGCGCAGCTGTCCCACGTCAACCGTCAACGGGCCAGTCCTTGCGCTGCGCTGTGTGCCCATGGCTGCTCCTTGATCGCGGCTCAACACTCTCAGGCTTGCGGCCTTGCGCTATTACCACATGCTCTGGTTGGGCCCGTGTGCCCTGGTCTGCTGTCGCATGGCCCTCTTCGCTGTCCTCTGGTGGCGCTAGTAACTGGTAAGGTAATCACGCCTTTGCCCCCTTCCTGTTCCCTTGCCGTGCTGGCTCTCTCTCTTGCTCGATGTTAAGGCCGCCTCACGCGATCCACCTTGCCTCCCTCATTCAAACCACCAAAACATCACCTTGCCGCACACGGCAACTCACCGCATTATCCAAACGCGCTGCAGCCACGCACACATCGCTTACAGAGTACACACACGCCCGCGCACTGCCCGCCACCAGTCAGCAACACCGCTGGGGCGGTTGTGCGGCTACTCGTCATAAGTCAGGGGCACCTATGTGCACTTGTAACACCCCCAAGCAGTGCCACGAGATGAGACTGCAGTCTTGTACAATCTGGCGCCACTGATTCACGCATTTACACTCATACCTGCCCCTGCTCACCTGCTTCTCCACACCGCCACATGCACCGGACGTCCTGGATACCGGTCGCCCACATCCGGCACGCCGAAACCAACGCACGGCACACGATTGCACTTGACACTCCCCCAAACATACGCACAGGGTACCCGTTGCCCATAAAACCCCTGGCACCTCCCGCATGGCACACGCTCCCAGACCAGCATGCATCCAACGGACTCGCAGAAGCTTCTTACAACCTGCCACACCAGACGCTCGATCCCTCCCTAGTCCTGGCGACGCATGATACGAAGGCCTTGGGGGCTACCTTCCTTGCATACTTTTACAGTTACAGTGTGCCCTGCTGCTGTCTGCAGGTGTGGGTTTGGCATGCCTCTGTACCTTGCGTTGAAGGTCAGCCTGGTTGCGTTCGTGGTCTGTCCGAGGCGTCAGCCTCCTAGAGTCGTCTCACTAGTGTCTGTTAGCTTAGTCAGGTGGTGTCTCCCTAGCCTGCCCCGTGCACATGCACACTTATTTTCCGCGTGTGCACCCTCCCCGGCATGCAGGCCTGGTGCCGCCAGGCCAACACCAGCCGCATGCCCTTCCCACCTAGCCTCCGCGCGTGCGCCCACACAAATTGACTACCTATGGAAAGAAATCGCCATCCAGTCGGTTTGCGGGGCCACCTACTACACGCGGGCGATGCGTCCCCCTTGCAAGCGCAGCCTACGTCCACGCTGCGGACGGCCCATTACCGTGTGTGCCTTCCCCCAGCACTCACGACTGGGCCCCGGTTCCCCGTGAGCGCGACCGGCCCAAGCCATCGTGCTCTCACCCCTTGGCGATATCAGACTCTAGCTGCTGTGCTCCACAGCCGCGCTGGCGCACCAGCCAGCCACAGTTCAGCTCAAAACATGGTGCCCTCGGGCGGCTGCGGGGCCTTCCGGTTCAGCGGCGTGGTCATGTCCCGGCGGATCTCCGTCAGGAGCTGCTCCAGAGTGTATTCACGCTTCCAGTTGCCCAGCATGGGGAACTTGGTGGGGTCGACGCGCCCGTCCCGCTGATCGACGCAGCCCATGTTGACACGCGACTTGAACCAAAGCTTAGGCGGCTGCTCAGGGTAGTTGAGGTCGCAGTGGATCTTGAGCGAGTAAATGCGCTGGTCGTGGACGGTGTTGGCGGGCCCAATAATTGTCCCCGTCCAGTTGCGCATATGAATGTCGTCTGGGTCCTCCATGCCGTAGGAAACAGTGCCATCGCCAAAGCCCTTCTCGCCACGATCCAGCTCCTCCAGCAGCCTGAAGCTGCGCGGCACAGGCACCGACATTCTCTCTAGGCGCTTCTTTACGCGCCGCTAGGCCTAGGCTGGGTCTGGGGCAGCAAGTTACGAGTCTATATCAATATGCAGCAAGGGTATGGAATGTGGAACACCCGATAGGGCTCAGCCGGGGCTCAAGGGCTAGACGCGGTGCCCCCTCATTCGTGCTGCACTCCGGCTCTTGAGAGTTTCTTGCCCTGTGCTCTACTGCTGTCGCACATATTCATAACTGGTGGCATATGCACTTCCGAACCAGAGAAAGAGCGCAGCCCACATTAAATTGAAAAGGAGTTCACGTTGCGACGTGCCGACTTCGTTGCATTCCGACGTCAACCGGCCTTCGGACGCGCGCCCGCGGCACCGCGCCCGCCGGTAGCTGTTTTAGTTTCTCAGGGCTCGCGTAATGCCGGCGGAGGGGACGACCGGGGGCGCGGCCGGGAGCGGGGGCGCCGATGTGAAGCTCTACGTGGATTATATGAGCCAACCCTCGCGCTGCGTGGTCATTTTTAGCAGGTACGTACAGCCGCCGACCCAATGCGTATGGGTGATTTGAACTTCATGACTCTAGGCGCGGGTTTGTCGCGGCCGCGAGCCGGCGGGCTGCCTGGATGTCTAGGGTTTGCGACACGCGTGCACGGTCGGCAGTTGGCGTTCTGTGTGAGTTTCGTGGGCGCAGGGGCGGCAGGCCCACAGCACATTAGCCCAGCACATCCATGGCAGCGCAGATACATAGAGCTAACTGGCAATGCTCACCGGCCAAAGCGGTTGGTGGCCAACCGACTGGGAGTGCCAAAAGTGGTTCACGCGTGTAAACAAGACACCGCTGTGCGCTCTCCACGTCTCTCATAGTCGCCGTTGCCCGCTACCGTCCAGGGCCCCACCCGCCCAGCCACACCTGCAACCATGCATAGTATAATGTCGCAATCACACGCGCAGGGTCAACGGTCTGCCTGTGGAGGTTCGCCCCGTCCTCATCCACAAGGGCGAGACGCGCTCCCCCGCCTACCTGGCCCTGAACCCCCTGGGCAAGGTACGGGCGTGCCCTGTGACCTCGGGCGGAGCACTGGCTGCTCAGCGGACTGAAATGCACTGCATTGATCTCCGCTCTTCCTCCCAACACCGCCCATCGGCACATCTTTTCCTTCCTGTGCAGGTGCCGCTGCTGGAGGACACGGCCGCAGCTGCGTCCAGCTCCTCCGGCTTGGGGCCTGCAGGTGGCGACGGCTCTGGCGGCGGCAGCTGCAGCAGCAGCGGCGGAAGCGGCGGCGGTTGCGTGCTGCGGCTTCCCGAGAGCGCCGCCATTATGTGCTACCTGGCGGACAGGTGGGTGCGGGGTGGGATTTACATTCCCGTACCCAGTGCAATTGTGGGTGGGTGCTGGGTGGGCGAGTGAGTGTATGTGTGGAATGGGGGTGAGCTCATAAACCATGGAGGTGGAGATAAGGGGATGTAAGCGTTTGCGTGCAGGGTGTTGGTTAAGGAATGGGTGGGGTGCCTGGGTTGGGTTCCAGAGTTGCTGGCGGCGGTTGGCGGCATTGGCAATGGCGGGCTTCCGCACCTGCTCCCGCCCGCCCGCCCCCCTCCCCTTCCGGCTCGTTAACGTGACCACGTGGCCTGATAAGGTCCCTCTCATCAAGTTTTCCGAATGATACGGCCCTTGTACTCACGCCAACACCGGGTTGATCGCCCCGCTTCAGTCGCCCCGCTTCAGTCGCCCCGCTTCCCTCGGCCCCATCAGGTTCCCGGGCAGCGTGTCTGAGCACTGGTACCCCCGGGCAGACAAGGTGCACCGGGCGCGTGTGGAGGCGGCGCTGCACTGGTACCAGGGTGAGAGGCAGCGACTGGAGGGGGGGTTGTGGTTATCAGCAGCCCAAACTAAACCAGTCTAAAGGAAGGGAGGGGGTTAGTTCATTCCAGAAACCAAACGCCAAAAGCGGGGGGGCGGGGGGCAGAAGGGCGGGAGTAAGGCCACGGCATCGGCGGTTCTGCCCGCAATGCTCTAACTTGACCTTTCCTTCACTCTGACTCCTCTCCTGCCTGCCTGCCTGCCTGCCTGCCTGCCTGCCTGCCTGCCTGCCTGCCTGCCTGCCTGCCTGCCTGCCTGCCTGCCTGCCTGCCTGCCTGCCTGCCTGCCTGCCTGCCTGCCTGCCTGCCTGCCTGCCTGCCTGCCTGCCTGCCTGCCTGCCTGCCTGCCTGCCTGCCTGCCTGCCTGCCCGCCTGCCTGCCTGCCTGCCCGCCCGCCTGCCTGCCTGCCTGCCTGCCTGCCTGCCCCAACAGGCAACATCCGCGCGGGTGCCGCCAAGCTGTCATTCCACAAGGTGGTGGCCCAGCGCCTGGGGCTGCCCAGCGACGAGCGCGTGGCGGCGGACGCGCTCAAGACGCTGCAGGTGGGTGTGGCCTGGAGCGTGGCGTGCCGGGCTACTAGCCGTGTGCGGTCGATTGGAAAAACATTAGTGCGAGCGCAAGCGCAAAGCTGGGGTGGAGCTGATGTGGAAATGGCTAGATCCGCCGAACCGTCACTGCGTTGTTCACGCCGCCGCCGCTACTTATCGAGGTGCGCGTTGCCCCCTACCTGGCCTCGCCGCCCTGCAGCTGGCGCTGGCGGCGCTACAAGACGTGTGGCTGGGCGGCGGAGCCAGGTGCGTGACCACCCGCGCCCGCGATCCTCCGCCCGCGGCCCCACCTTGGCCGGATTCAGCTTGGGACAGTATTTGCAATTTCTTCTCATCCCCTTTTTGGCGTTGAAATGAACTTACCCCCCCCCCCCATTTTTACATTTGATAAACACCATCCATGGATGGCTAACCCCCCCTCCACCACCACCACCAGCAGCAGCCACCGCCGCCACCCCCACGCCCGCTACCCGCTACCCAGTGACGCCCCGCGCTGCGCTCTTGGCTGCTGCATGCATCGCCGCCAGAGCGAGCACGGTGGCGGGAGCTCCCCGGAGCCCCGTCGTGCTTGTTAGTCGTCCGCGCACCCCTGCTTCCCTGCATATACCCGTCCGCGTGTTTTCAATGCATGTCCACCCCCAACCCGATTGGCCTACTTATGCCCTGTGCGCTTTTGTTGTTCTTACGTGTTGCTTTCGTAGGTTACCTAATTTATAACACTGCTGCGTCTGATGGCACGTAGCTTGCAGGGCGGGTGAGGGGTTACGTTTTTCCTGTCTCGCTGCTTGCGCCGTGCCTGACCGCCCACTGCCCCTTCCCCCGCTTGCGTGCATGCGTCGCGCGGTCCCTGGTGCGGCGCCTTCGCTCGCGGCGCGCAGGTGAGTACAAGTCAAGCCGGGTATAGGAAGGTTCAGCGGCGACCGCGTTGCACGCGCATCTACATAAGCATCCGAGCGCTACTGAGCTGAACGCTATTACTGTACTCACACTACTACGAGCTTCTGCTCCTCCTTCTCCCATATCAGGCCACGCTCACCTCCTCGCTCTTATGCATTGGGTTTGGTTTAGTATGGCCCCCCCCCCACACACACACACCCGCTCTCACTTTCTCCCATTTGTTTGGGTTTTCTGGGTTGGTTTGCGTGGGGCGTTGGAATGAACTAACCTCCCCGCGTCCCTCTCCTCCTCGGTAACCTCCCCGCCCCCCTCCCCTCCCCTCCTGTTGTTTACACACATACACCCCGCGGACCCCGCGCCGCCCTCTCCACCCCTCCTCTCACGCCCTCATTAGGCCCTTCATGACCGGCCCCCAGCCGTGCGCCGCCGACCTGCTGGCGGCGTGCGAGCTGGAGCAGCTGCGAATGCTGCGGGCCGAGCAGCACGGCGGGCTGGACTTCCCGTCCATCATGGCACCCTACCCGCAGGTGGGTGGGGGCAGATGGCAGGATGGGTATGGGTGTGGATGGCTGGGTGGGTGGGTGGGTGGCTGGGTGGCTGGGTGTGGATGTCCCTTGGGATTCACCGCATGGGCGGCTGGGGTGGATGCGTGGATGGAGTGCCGCCAAAACTCATTGCACAGCGTGCGCCCGGCATCGGAGTGGCGTGCTGCGCGGTGTGGGGAGCAGCCACCTCGCTCGTGCAACACCAACACCAACACTGCCAACACTACCAACACCAACATTGATGCCCTGCAGGTGCGGGCGTGGCAGCAGCGGGTCCGCGAGGCCACCGAGCCCCACTACACCACCGCGCACCGGGTGCTCATGGCGGCGGTGCAGCGTGGCGGCGGCGGCGGCGACGGCGGCGGCGGGACCGGCGGTGGGACTGGTGCGGCAAAGAGCAAGCTGTGAGGGGCCGGGTGAGGGGATGGGTTGCCCTGGCGGCGCAACGAGGGAGGCTGGGAGGGCGCATCGTGGCAGGCCGCTCGGCAGTACGCTCGACCAACGCAAGCGCGTTTTCTTTGCGTGAGGTATTGAGCTGGCGCTATGTTGACAACACGTGGCGAGGCACGAGGAAGCGAAGTCGCGATCGTGATTTGCAGAGTTATGGAACGCGCTCCCTAGCACTCCGCCTGCCTGGGAATTGCATTTGTTGAAGCGGGGGCAACGCGCGGACTGAGGAGCCAGGTTCATAGCCGATGCAATCGTCTTGTCGCACTAAAGCGCGGGGGAGTGGGAAACGGTTGCTTGGCTATGGTGGGCATGGATATGCCGCCACGGGCGGAAGTTGTGCAGTCAAATACAACAAAAGGAGATGGCTTAGGCAGTCGGGGCGACGAGGCTGTGGAAGCGTGACTGCGCGCGGCGATGTGGGTTGCAGGGTCGGGGCTGTTGCAGGCAACCGCGCGGGTGGTAGCGCTTGCAGTTCTGGATACACTGCCCGTTCCAAGTTGCCTGGCCCGGCTCACGGCGGGGAGCTATGCGGTGGGGCCATGTGGCACGACCCTGTTTTTGCGCCTGGAGAATCCGATTGCTGTTGGAATAGAACATGGGGCAAGAGACCGAGAGTGCGGGCGACGTCCCAATAGTGTCCAAAGCCCCCAGGTTCGGGTTCTCTTGGTCGTTTTGCTTCTGGGATGAACTACGTCCACGGATGAGCGCCAAAGTAGGGGACAAGCGTAATCACCGTAATGCAAATACCGTACAGCGTACAGCAAGCAGTGGCCAAATGACAATGTGGCAAGCAAGGGCAAGGACAGGGCGCGGCAAGGCAGAAGAGGAGAATTCGGTTGCTGTCAACATGGCGCGCCCCAAGACCCCTTGCATTGGTCGTTAGGCATCTGGCATTGGATGTGGAGAGGCCGATTCCTGCGTTCATGCGCCTCCGAGGCCCTGGAGCTCGTGTGGGTCGCGATATGGCATGACTGTTACACTCGCGCTCATCCGCCCGCACAAATAACACACATCTGTGCAGTCGCCGCTCCCAGGCGGCTTCCACAGGCGTCTCCACCTCCTCGGCTGGCAGCCCTAGGCTCAGCCTCACTCGGTAGTAAGCGCCACGCCCAATGCCGCCCACTGCTTTAACAAATAACAATAAGAGCTGCCGCTTTATAAATACTGCGCTGGGGTGATCCAAGGCCCTTATTCGTGCCTGCGTGCCTTAGCACCTGCTGCCCCTATGCTCCCCAAGCCTCCTCGCGCATGGCCCGACCTCCCATCCTGGATTCATTCCCACATGCCCGCTACGACCGTACCAGGGCATCCCTTAATGGCCGGCCCCATCACCGTCACATGTCCAGAGCCCCAGAACTATACGTATCCCCACCCCTAAATGCTGGCACCCATCGCCGCATTGGGAAACCAGTGTACTTTGCAAACCTTATGGCTGCCCCCGCATACATCAGTGCGTGCGGAGGAAAGAGTACTTTGAAAGACATCATCATCGGATACTTACTGCACGGCCGTCACGACGTGACACCAGCGCATAATCCACAATCAAGAACACTGGTCCAGCGCGGGGGACTGTCGTGATGTACGGGTCACCCCCAAACCAAACAATTACCACACACGGGCCCTCTCCACGGGCCATGATTCCCCCAACCCGAACCATGATGCATGATGCGCCCACAAAGCAAAAACTGTGGCTATTCTCGGCGTAAACCAATCGACCACACCACCGCACGGCAATAGTTTGCAGTCGTGAGTGGCGCGGGAAACCAAATCAGTGTGCAAACGAACCGGCCACGCTACCGCACAGGCATCCCTTTCAAGACTCTTGGCTGTTTGATATGGTGTCCCTTCTTTCATGACATCTCCCACCGCATCGTTTCATGTCAGAAGCAGTTTCAGGGCTTGCGCTGCGCAGAGCGCATTGCATTTATGTAGAAGACGTCAAGTAGTTAGGTTGTTCAGAGATCAGTGTTTCTTTGTAAGAATGTATAGCCTGTCTACATTCGATTTGTTGGTGCCCAGTTGCCGCCCCAGCCCGCGCTGCTCTCGTTCCCTCAGTGGCGTTAGTACACAGCCTTCAGGAAAAACAGTTTTGCAACGTTCAGTTGCGCCGCGGCCGCCTCAGCCCAGCCACGACGCGGCCAATGGCCTGGCGAGCAGCCGCAGCGGCCGCACGAGGCGCCTGCACCGCCGCCGGCCTAGCGATCGGATGCGGCGGTGGCGGGCGTGCTCCTCTCTCATCGTCATGGCCCGGCTGGTCACCGTCTTCGTCCTCGTCAGAGGACAGCAGCGCGATGGGTCGGCCACGGTCGCCCGTGTGCAGCCCGCCCGCCGCCGCGCACTGCGGCTGTTGCGCTGCAATAGCCGCAGCCCCTGCCGCCAGGACAGGAGCCGCCGGCGGCGGCGTGCCGGTCAGCATGACGAATTCTGCGGGCGCGGTCGGAACCGGCTGAAGCGATACCCCTGTCCCTCCTGCTCCTGCTGCCGCGCCGGCGGCCGCGCCCGGCGACGGCACAGCGACCGCGCCGTAGTTTGCGCCCTCCGAGCCGCGCGCGAACAGCAACACCTCCCGCCGATGGTCGTCATCATCGGGTGTGGCCGGAACCACGTGCTCATAGGCGTCGTCGTCCTCCTCGTGGTCATGGCCATGGTGGTGGCGGCGGCCGGCCGCGGTCAGCGCCGCCGCGGCCGTGGCAACGCTGAAGATAGCAACGGGCGCAGACGGGCCAGCGGAGCCGGCCGCAGCGGTGGCCGCGGCGGCGGTGCTGGGTACGCTGATGCGCAGCGGCGCGCGCACGGCGGCCGCGGTCGTTACCGCGGCCCCTGCAGCGGCCTCGCGGCTGCTGCTCTGAGGCGGTGGCGGTGGCGGCGGCGGCGGCGCCGGTGTGCCCATCATCAGCATGGCCACACTGTCCAGGTGCTGCAGCGGCCCTTGCGCCGCCGCCGCACCCGCGTCGAAGGTGATGCCCGAGCCGAGCGCGCCCGCCCCCGCCCCCGCACCCGCGCCTCTGCGCACGCGGTGCGCCGCCACCCACGAAGGCGACACCGCCACCTCGCTGCCTGCGCCGTCCAGCCCGTCGTCATCACCGCTTCCGTAACCGTCGTCGCCGTCGCCGCCGGCACCGCCGCCACACGCGCCCTCGCTCGCGGCCAGGCCCATGTCACGGAGCAGCCCAGCCGCCCGCGCCTTTGCGCGCGCGCTAGCGCCAGCGGCAGCGCCGCCGCTGCCGCCGCCGCCCTCCACAGAGCCGCCAGCGCTGTCGCGCGCGCGCAGCTCGTCCCACAGCATGCGGCGGTCGAAAAAGGGCGAGTTGAAAAAGGACTCGACGGCGGCGGGGTTGTCGGCGTCATCGTAGTTCTCGGGCCGGTCAGGATCAAAGTCAAACTCGTCCCGCCGAGGTGGCTGCGGCGGCTGCGGCGGTGCTGCCGCCACTGCGGGTACCTGGGGCGCAGGCCTGCACCGCGGCGGGGTCGAGCCCTCACACGCAGCTCGTTGCCCGTGCGCCTGCGGCTGTGGGTGAGCAGGCGCCGCAGCAGGCGCGCCCGCATGCGCACGCAGGGCGGCCGCCGGCAGCGACAGCCGCGGCAGCCCGCCCACAGCCGCCGCCGGCGGCGAAACGGGCGGCGCTGCTGCACTCTCGGCGGCGCCGACACCGGCGCGCGCGGGCAGGCGCAGGCGCGGCAGCGGCGGCGGCGTGATGTCCATCGCCATCACGACGTCGGGGGTGGCCGGCAGCGGCGCCAGGCCGCGGGCCATGATCGCGTCCAGCTCCTCCCAGCTGGGGGAGGCCGCCGCCGCCGCCGCCGCCGCCACCGTAGTCGCCGCGTCCGCTACTGCTGCATATGCTGCTGCTGCCGCTGCCGTCGCACCCGCACGATGCCGCTCCACCAATCGCGGCGGCGGCGGCGGCGTGGCGAACGCCCACGGCGACATCGCCATGGCTGACAGCTCCGAGTCTACGTCCATCCCCGCATTGCCTACCGCGATGCCGGTCCTGCCTGGGCCCGCCGCTGGCACCAGTAGCGCATCGGCGGCGTCGGCCGGTGTCAGCACGTCGAGCGCCTCCAGGGTGATGACCGAGCCGCTGCCGTCCCCCTCCGCCTCCGCCTCCGCCTCCCCGTCCGAAGCTCCGAAGCTCGCGGCGCTGGCAGCCGCCGCAACAGCCACCGCGGGCACGCCGGAGCTGGCGACGGCGGCGTGCCTGCAGGCGCGGTGTTTGAGACGGGAGGGAAGAGGTGAGAGCGCGGGTGGCGCCAGAGGCAGTTGGCCTGAGTGCACTCACACGTACGTGCAGAATGCATTGCCCCACACAGCAGCCAACGACATAGCATAGCAACCAGGCTACACGGTCAGCACGCGGCGCCGGCACAGAGTCTAGGGCCAATGTGAGCTACCTGCCTTCTCCCCCATGTGCCCTCCAACCCAGCGCGCACGCCGCGCACCTGGAGCCTTGATCCCGCGCCGCCGCGCCCGACACGTCGCTGTCGCTGCGCCGTAAGCCGCGGCCGCCAGCAGCGGCGCCGCCGCCCACCCCCGCCCCAACTGCTCCCACCACCACTGCCTGGTCCTCCGCCGTGTCCACCGCCGGCAGCCGGCGCGCCGCCGCTGCCGCCGCCGGAGCAGCAGTGCCGCCGCCGGCAGACGGCGCCCGGACCAGCCCACTGGCGGCGGCGCCTCCGCTTCCGCTTCCGTTGCGCGCAAAGGCGGGGCCGCCAGAGATGCAGAGGCCCTGCATGCCCCGCAGCGGCAGCGGCGGCACGGGCTCCAGGTCCAGCATTGACACGTCGTCAAACGCGCCTGGGCCGCCCGCGTCTCCGCTGCTGCAGGTGCCGCCACCGCCACCGCCGCTGCCACCTGCGCTAAGCGGCCCCTCGCCGAATCTCGAGGAGCCAAAGATGCTGCTGCTGCGGCTGCTGCCCTCGCCGCCGCTCTCGCTGCTGTCGCCTGTGCTGAGGCTGCCGCCGCTGGCGCCGCGCCCAGTGCTAGGGGCAGCGGCCGCGTGGTGGCTGGGATGGGGCAGGTGGCTGCGAGCCTGCAGCAACGCACGCTGCGACGCTGTCATGTGACTGGGCGCAGCAGCCGCGGCCGCAGCCGCAGAAGCGCCCTGCAACGCGCCGTGCGCCTGCGTGGCGCCTGCATTAGCACCGCCAACCCGGACCCCTTGGGAAGCTCCCGCCCCTGCTGCGCCGGTCCCAGCTGCCCGCCCCGTCTGGATGGGGCGCAGGTTTCGCATGAATGGGTTGAGGCTGAGGCCTGCCGGGGGCTCCACGGCAGCAGCCGGCTGCAGCCGCCCGCGCGGCCCGCCCGCCTCCGCAATGGCCGCCATCGCCTCCGCCAGCAGCGAGCCTGGACCCGTGCCTGACCCCGAACCAGATGGCTGGGAGGCTGGGTCCAGCGCAGGCCCGGCCGCAACCGCGCGCGCCGCGCCGCTGCCTGACCCCGACGGCCGCCCGTCCGAGCTGCGCACGGGGCGGCTGCTGCTGCTGGGGCCCGGCCCCGCTGCATCGGCACCCGCCACCTGCCCAAACGACATCGGCCCCGACACCGACGCAGTCAGCGGCTCGCCGCCCTCCCAGCGCTCCGCGCTCCTCGACCGGCGGCGCTCACGCCGTGCCGCGGCGACGGCGGCCGCCCCGCCCCGCACGCTGGTTGCGCTGCCGTGCGCCCCGCCCGGGCGCACACCCAGCTCCGCCAGCCCCATAACGCCGCCGCCCGACGCATGCCAGGCGTCCTGGGAGTCGGAGGAGGCCGCCGCGGCGCCGCTGGGAGCCATGCCGGCACCGGTGGAGGGGGCGCTGGTGATGGGCAGCCGCTGCGGGCGCGGCCCCGACACGCTGCGGCCGATGGCCGAGGCCAGACCCACATTGGCGCGGGAGGAGGACAGGCCCGTGAACACGGGCTGTGGCGCGGCGCCAGCCGCCGCGAACCTGAGGACGAACGGAGGGTCGCGAGGAGGCGAAGAGGTTAGGCACTCGCGGGGCCAGCTTCCAAGGTGGGGCACGCGAGGTGCGCAGCTTCTGTCATGAGCTGGCATCTGGGTTATGCGGGGGAGCGCGAATGATTGTTACTGTGGATGGGTCGAGGCGATGATAGCAAGCTCCGGCCCAACAGTCAGTAGCACGGGCGGCCGCCGCGCACCTTGGCGGGCGGAACGGCGCGGCCGGGTTCCGGTGCGCCTGCGGCTGCTGCTGCGGCCTCGCCCCCGCGGCCCCTGCCGCGTGCTGGGGCGGCGGCGTGAGGGGCTTGGCGTTAGCCTCCGCTGGGAACAGCTGCTGGATCATGTTGTACAGGGTGGTGTTGATGGCCAGGGAGAAGCCGGGCGGCAGGCGCGTCCGACACTTGGGGCACGGTTGATTCAGCTCCAAACACCGGCGCAGGCAGGTCCGGCAAAAGTTGTGGCCTGCAGGTGATATGAGCTTCTGTGAGCTCGCAGGTTCGGGAAGCGCCGCGCTGGCCTCGTCGGCGACTGGTCGACTATCATCAACCGACGTCCTTTCATTTTCGTTTGCCGAGCCAGCCCCAATTCACCCGCTCACCGCAGCTGGTGGTGCATGGCCGCACGCAGATGTCGAGACACACCTGCGCGGCGTCAAGCCAGGCCAGGGTGTTGGTGTTGGTGGGAAGGGCGCGCGAATGCGAACCGCGCTGGAGGTCGCCCGCGTGTAATCTATAGCCCGATTTCTCGCTCTCAAAACACCCACCGCGCATGTCACCTCGTCCCGCAAAGCTTTGATGCACGCAAGCCTGTGCGGGTCGGCGTAGTCGTGGTTTTGGAAAATAACCAAGGGTAGTTGCTTAGGTCTCCTCCAGCAACCCGAGCTCGCACCTGGGGTCCTCGGCAGCAGCATCTTCAACAGCATTTTCCTTGTCGTCAGCTCGCGAGCGGTGCCGCGGCCTGCGCGGGCCAGCCTGTCTCGTCAGCGGTAGGAGCTGACGGCACCGCCAAGTGCGGCTCCTTCTTTTGCACCCCGAGGTATGGTGTCGGCGTTATGACATCATACCTGGCTACTGAAGCTGGCGTGGCAGTCTCCTGCGTGCGTTTGGGCGCCTGAAAGGACAACATTGCCCGGCGCCCAGGCAGGTTCCTTCACAACGTAGCGGAAATAGTGAGGCTATCAAGGCAAGTGCATTCTGATAGCAGGAAACTAAAGTGCGGTTGTCGCAATGAAACCCGAGTTCAAACTTCTTGGACACTTGGTCGCGTCGAGTTAGCTTTGGTAATCGATTTCTGTACAATTGATAGTAACAGCGTAATAGAACTGATGTATATGTGTTTTGAGGAAATAGGTGCCGTCCAACTTGCATTTACTCCCATCATGAGGGACGAAGGCACCTCTGCGCTGGGCAGGCGTTCAGATGCCCCTGGCCGAATCGGTAGCTTGTCTGCTATTCCAGCGATATCTGCACAAACGTATAGGCCTTTGTGCAAGGTCGGGACACGAGGTGCTTGCAGGCCTCGCCAAGCTTTGTTGTGCACCATCTAGTTTTTCTGGAATAAAAACACAGCAACAACTAGGTCGATTCCTGCATCAGTGGCAGCAAAGGCCTGCTTCAATCCTTCTTCAGGAAGAACCTGGCGCGCGATGCCGCTATCAGTCCAGCCGGCCCGTCAAGGGCTTCGAGCGCCTACCAAGCAGGTGATTGGTTTGGGGTTATGCACGGATGGGGCGCGTGGCCACAGAATGCAAGCAGAGGCTCCGAAGCGCAAGGAGGACCCAGCAGCGCCGTGCAGCTGATGTGTGTATGTGTTATGCGCAGGCTCAGCATGCGCGGTCTGGCAAGCCGGTCCTGAATGTGCCGCGCGGTGAGTTTCTTTGGGCACTTGCCGATGCTCAACAAGCGAAACAGCGAGCGCTCGGTGCCCGGCCAGCTGTGCTTTCACCGGCTTCAGTGCAGACAGCGTTGATGGTACAGCAAGGGTGCGGAAAGCGCCTGCAGCGGCGCGAACGCTGCTCAAGCGGGCTTCCGAGTGCGTTTTCCAGTCGATTGCCGACAATCGACAGCCAGCAGTGTACGGGGCCGGGGGTGCGCGCGCCAGCCGCGCTACCACATCGCGTTGAGCGCGCCGCTCCGCGATCTGAGGGCTTCTCCGGGCGTCGCGTGCGGTGGCGACAGCGACGCCACTGGGTGTTGCGTGCGTTCCGGGCTTCGCCGCTTGAGGGCGGCTGGCCACACGAGCCGCAGTGCGACCGTGTGGGCGGTGGCTCATGCAGAGCGCCCCATGTATTACCCAACCCTCGGTGAAACACGCAAGAGCGCGCACGCATCCCAGCCCCTGCTCGACCTCGGACCAACCCTACCGCAGCGCCAGCCTGTCGCCCCAGCAGCAACGCAACAGCGCAGCTACGGCACGGCCACGAGTCCACGGCGTGTCCTGGCACGCCTGTGCCACATCACCCCTGTCCACCAACAGCCCTGACCAGCGACCTCCGCCTCCTCCCGCCCACACCCGTTCTTCCCCGCCTCCGCCTACCTATTCTCTACGCTCCGCAACCCCTCAGGCTCTACCGTGGCGGCCGCGCGGTACCGCATCATTGAGGACCCGCCCGCCGCGCCGCCGCCGCCGCCGCCCGCGCCCGTGGCCGCGGCGCCCGCGCCCGCCGTGGCCGACGTCGTGACTGCGGCGCCGCCCAGCGCCGCGGCCGAGGCGGGTGCGTCCTGGATGGATGGAAGGACGGGCCGGGGGATCGCCGGGGTTGGGACCGGAGGGTTGAGGTTCAGCGGGGGGGCGGATCACCGCATGGCGGGGCGGAGGGATGGAGGGAGGCCCAGGCAGCCAGGGTGACCGCGGCAGGTCATCATCATCGTTCCAGGGAGAGAGGATGGAAGGAGTGAGCGAGGCACAGGGCGGCTTGCGGGAGGGACGGGTTGCGGCCGGTGCCAAGGGGCGACATGGGACTGGGTATGGTTGAACCGTTGCCCGTGTCGCGTGTCGTGCAGCTGGCAGCTGGTCGCGGTCGCGTGGGGGCGGCGAAGGTGGTTGGGAGCGACAGGGGTGCGACGGGCGCCCTCCATCCCTCGCCCTCCCCAGCCCTGCCCAGGGGTTGATGCCACCCGCCCACTTTTCGCCCACCCGCTCATACTTGTTGCAGCCCCGGCCGTCGCCAACCCCTTCACCGCCGCCATGGCCGCTGTCAGCGAGGCGGCGGAGAAGGTGACCGACGCCGCCACGGACGCGGCCGCCGCCGTCGCGGACGCCGCCGCCGACGCCGTGGACGTCGTCTCTGACGCCGCCAGCAGCGCCGCCACCGCTGTCTCTGACACCGCCGCCACCGCGGCCGGCACCGCCGCCTCCGCCGTCAGCGCGGTGACGGAGGCGTCGGAGGGCGCCGTCGACAGCGCCGCCTCCGCCGTCAGCGCGGCGTCGTCAGCGGTGTCGGACGCCGCCAGCTCCGCCGCCTCCAGCCTGGCGGCGCAGCGGTACCTGGAGATGACCAGCAAGGCGGCCAAGGTGCGCCTGGTGGTTAGCAGTTGGCGGTTGGCGGGTGGTTGGCGGGTGATGGTGGTTGTGGGGTTGGGGTGGGGTTGGCGCTGATCGTGAACCAATACCGTTGGGAGGATAAGTGCGTTGCGAGCGGGAGCAGCAGCCCCGTACGCGTGCTGCAGGCGCGGGGATGGGGTAGTTTAATTTCAGAACCTCGGGTTGGGGTTGGGGTAGTTCATTCCAGAAATCAGAAGTGCCACGACCGTGTGGGGGTGGCCCACCACACCAGTGGCCCGGGGCTCGGAGGAGGGCACGAGGGTTGGTGGCGGTGGCGTTGTGTCGTTTTAGGGGCAGGGCCCCTGCTTTTCGCATCCATAAGTGGCAGCGTGGGCGCGTGGCATCAAGCGTGCCACAGCACAGCTCCGCGCTGCGCCCCGGCGTTTGAGCCGAGTGTTTCCATGGGGGGGGCGCGAGGGGTCGTGCCGCACGAACACGCGTGTAGTAAGCCGCGTCTAAGCCCCCTTGGAAGTGATCCATAGAGCCTGTGGCCCTGCTGCCGGCCTGCATATGATGCGCCCACCTCCCCTGTCCAGCCTTGAGTCTTGATTCGCCTGATTTGCGGAGAACCTCACGTGAGGACCTCCATCCGTCCGCCTGTACAGCCTACGCCGCCCCGCGCGTGTGTGTGCGTGTGTGTCCCCGCAGGTCAAGCCGGGCAGCTCCGCGCCCTCCTTTGACGCGCCCTCCTTCTCCATGCCCGACTTCAGCGGCGTGCAGCTGCCCAAGTTCACCGCGCCCGACCTGTCCGGCGTCAAGATCCAGGTCCCCAAGATCGCGCTGCCCGAGGGCGGCGCCGGATCCGGATCCGGATCCGACGCGGGCGGCGCCGGCGTGTCGCTGCCCAAGGTCGAAATCCCCAGCTTCAAGCTGGATCTGGACCTGGACCTGCCCGACGTCGGCGGCGCCGCCGGCGGCGCCGCCGCTGACGTCAGCGCCGCCGCCGCCAAGGCGGCGGCGGAGGCCAACGCCGCCGTCGGCGGCGCCCTCAGCTCCGTCAGCAGCACCGTGGGCGGCGCCGTGTCCAGCGTGAGCGCCACCGTCGGCGGCGCCGTCAGCAGCACCTCCGCCGCCGTCGGCGGCGCGCTGGCGGCGGGCGCCGCCGCCGTGGACGCCGCCACGGGCGGGCTGCTGGCGGAGGTGGACCGCGAGCTGGCGGGCGTGCGCCAGGTAATAGGGTAACAGGGTGTGTGTGTGTGTGTGTGTGTGTTAGAGATCACAAGGAGATGTGTGTGTGTGTGTGTTGGGTTGCAAGAGGGTTACTGGTAAACTGTCCCGGTGAGAAACAAACTGTGAATAACATGACGGCACTGCAACTGGGAAACGCAGCCGCCTGCGCAAGAGAAGGGGGGGGGGTGTAGCCATGCATGCACACGGTGTTGAGCAGTAGTGAAGAAGGGGGGTTTCAAACGGGGGCAAACGGAGGGGGGGGGAGGTTTGGGGGGTTTCGGGGGCTGGGGCTGCGATGGGGGGGTGGCATGGACGGGGAGAAAATGCGGATGTGGGTGATGCGTCTCAGGTGGCTGGGTGGTTTGATGGTTTGCGCCTCTTGGGGCAGATGGCCTTGTGGGAGCCGGCGGGGAGTGGCCTGTGGCAACGCGGCGGGGAGGTGCCTGTGTGGCAGCTGTCGGCACCTGGTCACACTTCCCCTCAGCACCCTCGCTCCACCCCACTCCACGCCATCACCGCCGCTTGCTTCATTCGTTTGTCCTTCAGGTGACGGACAAGGCCGCCGCCGCCGTGGGTGCCAGCCTGGAGGGCGTGTCGGCGGCGGTGGGCTCGGCCACCGCCGCCGTGTACAACGCCCTGCCTGCGCCGGCGCAGGTGAGGGGCGGGGCGGGGTTGGGTAGTGGGCAGGGTGGGGTGAGGTGGGGCGGGATGGTCCCTGCCAGAACCCAAAGCATCCAACCAAGGAGCACTGGGGCATGGAGGCTTGGGCTCTGGGTGTTGGGCATGTGCTGGGGTGGGAGCGGGCGGGGGGTGCCGTACATGCTTAATTAATGACGAGGTAGACGTAGAACAGACGTTGCAACACATGCTGGCATACCGATGACCAGAAGGCGTAGTCGGCTCCGCGTGAAGGAAGGGGGGCGGGGGTGGACTGGCTCCATGGCGGTGGTTGGGTGGGAGTAAGGGCCAGCAGGTCGGGGAACTCTGCAGTTGTTGTTGGGGCACAATCGGGCTGAGCGGGAGGGCCGTGAAGGTGGAGGAATGTACGACTGGGTTCGTAGCAGTAGGGGCCCGCGGGCGGAGCGTGTGCGCGTGTGCGTGTCTGGGTCCCAGCCGTGATCGTTCCTCTCTTGGTGCTACGCGCAATGGCCACCTCCCCCACCTCCCTGCCTCCCTCCCTCCTTCCCTCCCCGGTAACGACTTCGTCTGCTGGTCTGCTGTACCTGTTCTACCACTTCGCCACATATCCTTGCAATCTCCCCCTGCCCCCCTCCCTCCTTCCTTCCCTCCTTCCCTCCCCCCACGGTCTACGTCCTCTCTAAACTTAATGCATGTAACCCCCTTCCGGCCGGGTCATCGGTAACGAGTACCATGATTGTTCCCGCTGTGCCACGGAGTCCAAGACTACTGAACCCAACAACCCCCCCTGCCCCCTCCCTCCCTCCCTCCCAGGTCCTGGCCCGCGACCTGGGCGAGGTGGGCGGCGCCTTCGTGTCCCACCCCGCCTCCAGCCTGGTGCTGGCGGGGCTGGTGGGGCTGCCGCTGGGGGCCAAGGCCTACCTGGACAGGTGGGTGGGTGGGTGGGGGTGTTGGGTGGGTGGGTGGGTGGGTGGGTGGGGGTGTTGGGTGGGTGGGTGGGTGGGTGGGTGGTGGGGAGGGTAGTCGGGTGGGTGGGTGGATGGGTGGGGGTATTGGGTGGGGTGGTGGTGGGGCGGGTTAGTCGGGTGGGGTGGGTGGTGGGGAGGGTAGTCGGGTGGGTGGGTGGTGGGGAGGGTAGCCGGGTGGTTGGGTGGTGGGGAGGGTAGTCGGGTGGGTGGGTGGTGGGGAGGGTTATCATTCCAGTTCCGAACTGTAGTATAGGTAACTGGTTTGGCGGCCCACCTGTTTCTTGTGTGTGTCGACCTGTACCACGTTTCCCCTACGCCCTCTCCACCCTCCGCTCTCCGGCTGCTGCTGCCCTGCTCCGCGAAGCCGCTACCACCCATCCTTGCAACGCCCTCCACTCCAACCCCCTCGCTCTTATGCATTGGGTTTGGTTTACTTTGGGCTGGTAACCACAACCCCTTCCCCCCACACACACACTCCCATCCCGCCCCACCCCTCACACCCCTGCCTCCACCACCCCTACAGATACGGCGGCTACAGCGGCGACTTGGCGCCCGCCGCCGTGAAGGAGCTGCTGGGGCGCGAGGACGCGGTGGTGGTGGACGTGCGCAGCGAGGCGCAGCGCGCGGTGAGGGGACAGTGGTGGGGGTGGGGGTGGGGGTGGCGTGGAGGGAGGGTTAATAGATGGGTGGAGGGGCCAGGGCAGGAGGAGAGGGGCAAGGAGGGGCAGTGGGCGAGGAAGGACTGAGAGGGGGGCGTAGCTGGGAAGCGGGAGTGCGATGGCAGCCACCCCAGCCACAATCAACCAATCCGCCCAAAGCACCCCACCACATCCCCCACTACGTCGCCCACCCCCAACGGTCGAACTCGGAGTTGGAATGGCGTGCCCGCGCCCCCGCCCGCCTCCATCGTCATTAACCAAACATGCATGGCACCCCCGCCCGCACCCCTATCCATAAGTATCTATGCTTTGCATTTGCCGCCACTGCCTGTGCTTCGCTCGCTAGTTCGGTTTTGGTTTAGAATGGGCTGGTATTTACAACCGCCTCCCCCTCTCCCTTCCTAACCACCTAACCACCTAACCGCTGCCACCACCAGGAGGCGGGCATCCTGGAGCTGCGCAAGGGCAGCCGCTACCGGGCCGCCGCGCTGCCCGCAGACAGCGTCACCTTCTCGCCCAAGTGGGCCAAGGAGGTGAGGCAGGCGCTAGGGGGGGGTTGTGGTAATCAGGCCAAAGTAACCGGACTAAAGGGAGCAGGGTTACGCAAGCAGCTGAGGTGGGGGTGGGGGGACAAAGGAGGCGGGCGGCAAACAGGGCGTAGCCGCACGGTTCGCGGAGGGGGAGCAGCGAAGGGGTGGGCCCCCTGTAAGTATCAGCCCTAGCACCCACCTGACCAACGTCGAACGCACCCCGCCCCTTGCAAACCCCCACCCCCGCCCGTCCTCCCTTTCCCCTCTTCGTCTTCATCATACCTGGGACACCCCCATGCTTTAGAATGAGCTGCTATTTGCAACCCCTCGAACGCCCCCCCCCCGTCATCTCCCCCGTCATTAATCAAACATGCATGGCACCCCCCCCCCTCCCACACAGCGCGCCAGCGACAAGCAGCTGGGCGTGCTGACCACGGCGCTGCTGATCGCCAACCTCACGCGCGTCGCCACGCCGCTGACCAAGGTGGTCATCATGAACGACAAGGTGGGTGCGGGCGGTGACCGGGTGGGTGTCTGGGTGCGGGTGGTGTAATCGGGTGCGGGTAAGCGGGTGCGCGGGTGATCGGGTAAGCGGGTAAGCGGGTGCGGGTAATAGGGTAAGCGGGCAAGCGGGTGATCGGGTGCGGGTGGGGGTGCGGGTGGGGGTGCGGGTGCGGGTGCGGGTGTGCGGGTGCGGGTGCGGCGGTGCGGGTGCGGGTGTTACTGTTATGCTCTCCTGCACAACGGGGCAGAGGGCGCAAGGGGTTTGGCGTCGAGCGCGTAATGGTGTGTGGCCCTAACTGCTTTGCCGCTAGTTCCACCCACGCCTCCCCGCCCTGACCCCCTCCCCGGCCCCTCGGTCTTGGCCCCGGCCCTGTGCCGCGCCCGCTCCCGCAGGACGACGTGGCTGCCCGCGACCTGGCTCGTGCGGTGCGGCAGGCGGGCGTGCTGCGAGTGTACGTCATGGCCGGCGGCTTCCAGGTACGTACGTACGTACGCACGTACGTATGTATGTATGACGTACAGCACGACGGCAGCATCTTCGGCAGTACAGACTGGCGGGGTGGCAGTCCATCCCTCCTACATTGATTCGATTCATAGAAGAGAATGAGCTACCGTGTCTTCCCCCAATGGTCGCTTTGGTTTGGGTTTGGAATGAAGTACCCTCCCGCCGCCACCCCCACCCCATACACCCCCGCAGGCCTGGCAGGCTGCGGGCCTGGGCGTGGTGGCCGGCAAGACGGAGTACGACGCCTCGGCGCTGGCGGTGTTCGCGGACGAGGTGGCGGAGGTGGCGGGTGAGTGCAGGGGCAGCAGCAGGGGCAGCAGCAGCAGAGGCATTAGCAGCAGGGGCAGCAGCAGGGGCAGCAGCAGCAGGGGAGCAGCAGGGGCATTAGCAGCAGCAGAGGCATGGGCAGGGTGGAAGATGGGGAGGCATTAGGGGGCAGAAAGGATTTGCGGATAGGTCCTCTTGCAAACTCCACGACCTATCCGAACACCGTTTAACCACGGCTAATCGTGACTCACTGGCGCCCACTCCCCCTCACAGCCGAGGCGGCGCCCAAGCTGCGCGACCCCGCCTTCCTCACCACCGCACTGGCCACCAGCTCTCTGGCTGTGTACGCCGCTGCCAACTACCACACCACCCTGCGGTGAGGGGAGAGGGCAGAGGAGGGAGGGAGGGGTGGCACGGGGAAGGGAAGCAGGGAGGGAGAGGGGCGGGGAGCGGGGGCCGGCTGGGGCAGCAGCATGGACTGGGGCAGCGGAGAGGGGAGATGGGAGAGGGGAGAGCAGGTGTCACAGGGGCGGAGCCCTGGCGACCTCAGTGAGACACGAATACTGCGCGGCTGTGGGCTCTGGAACGCAGCTGCTGCTGCGGTGCCCCGTTGAACGATCCCGCGCCCCGCCTCTTCCTCCTCCTCCTCCTGCTGCTGCTGCTGCTGCTCCTTCGCCTCTGCCGCCGCAGCTACTTCGCGGTGTGGGGCATCATGGCCACCATCTACTCAAAGCTGTCCAAATACAACTCGCCGCAGGTGTGGTGTCTGTGTGCATCTGTGCGCGTAGGGGGGGTGCAAGGCAATGCAGCGAGGGGAATGTTTATGCCAGCCAATTCTAAACCTGCCTATCTACAATGTCTATGCATGGAACCCCACCCTGGCAAGGCCGTCAGTTTTGGGTACGCGCATTCCTCCGCCTACTGACAGCCGGCTTCGCTTTGCACTGCCACACACACCCTCTCACAGGAGCTCCTGGATGACATCCAGGCCAGCCTAGCGGCCGCCTCCGCCGCCGCGTCCGCCGCCGCTAGCAGCGCTAGCCGCGCCGCCGCCAGCCGCGCCGCGGCGCCCGCCGCCGCCGCAGCAGCAGCTGCGCCCGCCCTGGCGGCGCCGGCGGCGCCGGCGGCGCCCAAGGCCCCGGCCGCCCCGGTGATCGCCGCGCCGCCCGCCAAGGAGGTGTCGGTCGATGCCCTCGCAGCCGCGATGGCCGCGGTGGGTGCTGCGCCCGTGGCGCCCGCGGCGCCTGCGGCGCCGCCCAAGGCCCCGGCTGCTGCTACCGCGGCGTCGACTACCCCCGCGCCCAAGCCGGTGGCTCCCGCGCCGACGAAGGCCGAGGCCGAGGCCCCCAAGCCCGCCGCCCCCGCGCCGGCGCCCGCTGCTGCCCCTGCTCCGGTGAAGGCCGAGGCCCCCAAGTCCGCCGCCCCCACGCCGGCGCCCGCTGCTGCCCCTGCCCCGGTGAAGGCCGAGGCCCCCAAGCCCGCCGCCCCCGCGCCGGCGCCCGCTGCTGCCCCTGCCCCGGTGAAGGCCGAGGCCCCCAAGTCTGCCGCCCCCGCGCCGGCGCCCGCTGCTGCCCCTGCTGCGGCAAAGACCGAGGCCCCCAAGTCTGCCGCCCCCGCGCCGGCGCCCGCTGCTGCCCCTGCCCCGGCGAAGGCCGAGGCCCCCAAGTCTGCCGCCCCCACGCCGGCGCCCGCTGCTGCCCCTGCTGCGGCAAAGACCGAGGCCCCCAAGCCTGCCGCTCCCGCGCCGGCGCCCGCTGCTGCCCCTGCCCCGGCGAAGGCCGAGGCCCCCAAGCCCGCCGCCCCCGCGCCCGCTGCGGTGGCGGCCCCGGCGCCTGGGCCCGTCAAGGACAGCACGCTCCAAGTCAAGGTGACCGTCGCACCCGAGGGTACTGGCAGCACCAGCGAGTAAAGCACATTGCTGGCAGTGTATGTCGTCAAGGTCAGGTGGTGTGTGCGTGAAAATGTCAAGTTGAGTTGGCTGACTGAGTCAGGCACGTGATTGTCTCAGTGTTTTCCGGTCAGCAGGGGCGTTGACTCGATAATGATTTGTCTGTGTGCGGCGCGTGCGGTGCTGAGGTCTCGGTATGGTACTGCACGCGCCAGGTTCATCAATTTTTCGTGAGAGATTTTGCAAGAGCCTTACGGTCTCAAACCCGGGGGGGGGGGCCGGCGCTCTCGTAACACTGAGTGGTTGAGGGGCGAGGGATACAAATGCGGACTATGCTAGTGAGTTACGTACTATGCTAGGAACTGCGAACAGCGACGATCCGCATGGCACATGGCACGGGCCCAACAGTTTTGACGGCGGCCCAGAGACAGTGAGAAGCATGGACGGAAATCATTTTTGAAGTTGTTTTGCAGGCGGCTGGCATCCCCGCCGTGCATATCGCGGCAAGGATTATGCGGGGCTTTTGCCTCCAGGCACGCCAGACTGTGCGCTTGCAAACGCCGGGAGTTTTGATGTGTGCGTAAAAGGCACCAGTAGACATGAGAGGGACACGATTTGCCTGCAAGGTTGCAACGCGATGGTAGCTTTCGGAATTGCGTGACATGTCTGCGGTGTCGCGGCGTGTGCCTGCAACACGGCAGGACCGGGGGCCACTTGCCTGCTGCAGGTGATCAGGCGACGAGTGACGGTGTGTAGGCAAAGGCGCTCGAGGTCGAAGTTTGGAACGATGCCGGTACTCGTTCAGTCGATATGGAAAGCGAGAGGGGAGGCTGTCTGGCTTGCCCCTTCATGCTAATCCTGTAAGGGTGAAGAACCGAGTTGGTCCAGGAGAACGTTCGGTGCCCTACGGTCCTTACCACGCTACTAGGCCTGAGCAGACTGCAGGACAAGGAGCCAGGATGTGAAGGTTGCGACTGCACAGGCTCTGCACGTGCCACCATGCCCAGACATGCTCTCGCTGCATGCAGCTGCAGCGGCTGTTCGGTAGTGCTTGCATTTCTTGGGCGGCTTTGATACCTCTGATATAGTCGTGGCCGCTGGTCATCAACCTTAGGATTCAGGGGATGCAAGTGGCCGTGTGCACACGCGCGCAGGAGCGGGCCGCGTTAGCAAAGAAGCACCAATGTACATACAATTGTCCAAACGTTGGCACGCTCGTTGGGGCCTCGCTTCTTTCAAATTTGGCGTGCACGCCGTTGGAGCGGGATTGTCGGTCGTCTCTGGAGGGTAAAGTGGCAAACCTGCATGGCCTCGCCCCGTTGCCTTGACCGATTCAAATGCAGCTCGCGCGCACCACACTATATAGCGATCGCAACAATCAAAACTACAATCACTATGCAAGCCTTCGCGGCCGCAGCAAGGCCACTTTGCCGTGACTCGCATGCAAGCGCCAGCGGTTTGCTAAGGCGCCTGCTCAGCACAAAGCCGGCTCCCGAACTCAGTAGCGAGGAGCTTGTTAAGAAGCTGGACGCAAAGGAATCCGTCCTCGTGCTCGACGTGCGCTCCGCCGAGGTGCGCATGCTTATTGAGGGCCCACGAGTCAGTAACGTGACGACATTGCATTAGTGAAGACAAAGCCGTATTTGTGACAACTATCAGCACTCACTGCATGCGTGCAACATCCGCGGGAGACCTGCCCAAAGCCCGACACCCGACTTTCCCCTCCAATTTACACCGCGAAGGAGCTCCCGGCGGGCGTCATCAAGGGCTCGCTTAATGTGCCCACGCCGCTCTGGAAGCAACCAGATACCGGACCAGTCGACAAGGCAATCCAGGAGCGCATCCGTCATGTTAAGGAGGTGGGTGCAGCGCTCTGTGAGTACCTGAAACCCGTCACGTGTTCAGCCCCACGCCAGCCTCTGTCGGTCTGTCCACGGCACGTATCCCTTTAAGAACCCACATCGCATACACATTCAGGGCTTTAAAGCATTCACGCATTCGGCATTGGTCATCAGCTGCCTGCTCTCGCTGTGTGCCCCCCCCCCCCCCATTTGATAAACACCATCCATGGATGGCTACCCCCCGCCCCCAAACGCAGGTGGTGGTGCACTGCTTGTTGTGCGCCCCGGGAAAGCGGGGACCCACAGCGGCCGCGGCGCTGCAGGCGCGGCTTTCGGCGCTTGGCGTGGCGCCTGCGCCCCGGGTCAGCGTGCTGGCGGGTGGCATTGACGCCTTCATGAAACAGTATGGTGGCCGCGGCGACCTGGTGACGCTACCGCCCGGAGGCTGGAAGCCACCGGCGCATTAGCTGGTCCCTGTTCATGTGTGTATGCCCTGTACTGCAAGTTTCCCTAAGGGCTTGCACGTAAATTACAGGAGTAGGGAGCGGAAACGGAAGAAACGCCAGAAAGGGCGTGGTTTGGCAGTGGTGTGGGCGGATGAGGACAAAGAAGTGCATCACTTGTGGATTGTGATAGATATGCCGCGCTTCTTTCCATAGCGGCCAAATGGACTCAGGGCCTGGCGGCAGTGATGACCAAAGCTCCTGCCATGGGCCTGGCAGCAGGTGCACGCATATGCGGAGCGGAGGTGGCGGGCAAGGCCGCGTTGAGGTAAACAGCGCGCCACCGCCCAGAAAGCGGCGCCGGCGCGCGCAGTTCGAGACCTGTTGCGGTCTTTGCTTGCAGGCATTCAGTGGTTGTGGCTAACGGTTTGGCTGGATTTATCTGGATTCTGTGGTAGTGTGCTTGCGCTTGATAGCTGGACGGAACTGGACGCATGCGGGGCGGTGCCTGTGCAAACCGACCCCAGCCCTATCCGGGACATGGGGCGTTTCGGAACCTTCGGCCTTAGACTAGTGCACGTGGTGTGGTCTTGGCCCACTTGTCCCGTATGGGAAGACTACCTTTCTTGTCACAAGATTGGAATATGATGACAAGGACCAATGCCGGCTACAATGCGGGGAGGTTGCACGTGGTGGGGCCTTTGCAGAGCATGGGCCGCCGCCGGTGTGCTGCCCACATACCGTAGTGTGGCTTTGTCACGGCGACCCCCGCCAGGCGCGTGCATCCTACACATGATAGTTGTGGTTTAACGGTCCCTGGCAGGCATGCCTAGCATAGATATGGATGATGCGTGCTGGACATGGTAGGCAAGCAATGAAGCAAGTACCGCTGGGAGTGGACCGCCGGGCGCTTTCCCACCCCGTCAGGGTAGGGTTGTAAACACCAGACCGCCAGACCACCAGACCAGGTTGCAAGTGATGCGCGTGCACGTTATAAGATGCAAGCCGCAGGATCAGCAGCCAGGGTGTCCCGGGTGTCGCCATTTTCTGCTGTGGCTGGCCAAACTGGCATAAACTGCGACTGCCACGTATTAGTATTTGCTATTGTCTATTGCATGTAAATAGGTGGCAGGGAAAATTCGGGCGGAGCGAGAAGTGCCTTTGCGCGTCCATGGGCATCTTGACTTTCGGCTGGGGCGAGCATAGCAGCCCGGCAGACTAACAATCTATTCAAATATGCGCACAGCAACCCAATAACGACTACTGACCTATCAAAAAACCAAACACCTCCTACCCAGCTAACCCAGAGCTGCTTCTCGTTGGGGGTGTGGGGCTTGGCCCCTCACCCCTGGCAAAATGACAATTAGGTCCAGCACCAGGAAGGTGCCACTGCGCAGCGTGTGCCATGACGAAGCCACGCTCGCAGCCATAAATTTCGTTGTAGAGCAAGTCGCAACGCCATTCCGCGTGCGGCTACTAGACTTCCTGCGGCACTTTGCCATATGCCGAACGGATCCCACGTTCCGCTGCGAGGCCTGCGACAGGGAGTGGCGGCAGGAATGCGGAATGGCGACGCGTCGCCCTGTCGCAGGCCTCGCAGCGGAACGTGGGATCCGTTCGGCATATGGCAAAGTGCCGCAGGAAGTCTAGTAGCCGCACGCGGAATGGCGTTGCGACTTGCTCTACAACGAAATTTATGGCTGCGAGCGTGGCTTCGTCATGGCACACGCTGCGCAGTGGCACCTTCCTGGTGCTGGACCTAATTGTCATTTTGCCAGGGGTGAGGGGCCAAGCCCCACACCCCCAACGAGAAGCAGCTCTGGGTTAGCTGGGTAGGAGGTGTTTGGTTTTTTGATAGGTCAGTAGTCGTTATTGGGTTGCTGTGCGCATATTTGAATAGATTGTTAGTCTGCCGGGCTGCTATGCTCGCCCCAGCCGAAAGTCAAGATGCCCATGGACGCGCAAAGGCACTTCTCGCTCCGCCCGAATTTTCCCTGCCACCTATTTACATGCAATAGACAATAGCAAATACTAATACGTGGCAGTCGCAGTTTATGCCAGTTTGGCCAGCCACAGCAGAAAATGGCGACACCCGGGACACCCTGGCTGCTGATCCTGCGGCTTGCATCTTATAACGTGCACGCGCATCACTTGCAACCTGGTCTGGTGGTCTGGCGGTCTGGTGTTTACAACCCTACTCTGACGGGGTGGGAAAGCGCCCGGGCGGCCCGGCGGTCCACCCCTAGCGGTACTTGCTTCATTGCTTGCCTACCATGTCCAGCACGCATCATTCATCTCTATGCTAGGCATGCCTGCCAGGGACCGTTAAACCACAACTATCATGTATAGGATGCGCGCGCCTGGCGGGGGTCGCCGTGATAAAGCCACACTATGTGGACAGCACACCGGCGGCGGCCCATGCTCTGTAAAGGCCCCACCACGTGCAACCTCCCCGCATTGCAGCCGGCATTGGTTCTTGTCATCATATTCCAACCTTGTGACAAGAAAGGTAGTCTACCCATACGGGACAAGTGGGCCAAGACCACACCACGTGCACTAGTCTAAGGCCGAAGGTTCCGAAACGCCCCATGTCCCGGATAGAGCTGGGGTCGGTTTGCACAGGCACCGCCCCACATGCATCCAGTTCCGTCCAGCTATCAAGCGCAAGCACACTACCACAGAATCCAGATAAATCCAGCCAAACCGTTAGCCACAACCACTGAATGCCTGCAAGCAAAGACCGCAACAGGTCTCGAACTGCGCGCGCCGGCGCCGCTTTCTGGGCGGTGGCGCGCTGTTTACCTCAACGCGGCCTTGCCCGCCACCTCCGCTCCGCATATGCGTGCACCTGCTGCCAGGCCCATGGCAGGAGCTTTGGTCATCACTGCCGCCAGGCCCTGAGTCCATTTGGCCGCTATGGAAAGAAGCGCGGCATATCTATCACAATCCACAAGTGATGCACTTCTTTGTCCTCATCCGCCCACACCACTGCCAAACCACGCCCTTTCTGGCGTTTCTTCCGTTTCCGCTCCCTACTCCTGTAATTTACGTGCAAGCCCTTAGGGAAACTTGCAGTACAGGGCATACACACATGAACAGGGACCAGCTAATGCGCCGGTGGCTTCCAGCCTCCGGGCGGTAGCGTCACCAGGTCGCCGCGGCCACCATACTGTTTCATGAAGGCGTCAATGCCACCCGCCAGCACGCTGACCCGGGGCGCAGGCGCCACGCCAAGCGCCGAAAGCCGCGCCTGCAGCGCCGCGGCCGCTGTGGGTCCCCGCTTTCCCGGGGCGCACAACAAGCAGTGCACCACCACCTGCGTTTGGGGGCGGGGGGTAGCCATCCATGGATGGTGTTTATCAAATGGGGGGGGGCACACAGCGAGAGCAGGCAGCTGATGACCAATGCCGAATGCGTGAATGCTTTAAAGCCCTGAATGTGTATGCGATGTGGGTTCTTAAAGGGATACGTGCCGTGGACAGACCGACAGAGGCTGGCGTGGGGCTGAACACGTGACGGGTTTCAGGTACTCACAGAGCGCTGCACCCACCTCCTTAACATGACGGATGCGCTCCTGGATTGCCTTGTCGACTGGTCCGGTATCTGGTTGCTTCCAGAGCGGCGTGGGCACATTAAGCGAGCCCTTGATGACGCCCGCCGGGAGCTCCTTCGCGGTGTAAATTGGAGGGGAAAGTCGGGTGTCGGGCTTTGGGCAGGTCTCCCGCGGATGTTGCACGCATGCAGTGAGTGCTGATAGTTGTCACAAATACGGCTTTGTCTTCACTAATGCAATGTCGTCACGTTACTGACTCGTGGGCCCTCAATAAGCATGCGCACCTCGGCGGAGCGCACGTCGAGCACGAGGACGGATTCCTTTGCGTCCAGCTTCTTAACAAGCTCCTCGCTACTGAGTTCGGGAGCCGGCTTTGTGCTGAGCAGGTGCCTTAGCAAACCGCTGGCGCTTGCATGCGAGTCACGGCAAAGTGGCCTTGCTGCGGCCGCGAAGGCTTGCATAGTGATTGTAGTTTTGATTGTTGCAATCGCTATATAGTGTGGTGCGCGCGAGCTGCATTTGAATCGGTCAAGGCAACGGGGCGAGGCCATGCAGGCCACGGTTTGCCACTTTACCCTCCAGAGACGACCGACAATCCCGCTCCAACGGCGTGCACGCCAAATTTGAAAGAAGCGAGGCCCCAACGAGCGTGCCAACGTTTGGACAATTGTATGTACATTGGTGCTTCTTTGCTAACGCGGCCCGCTCCTGCGCGCGTGTGCACACGGCCACTTGCATCCCCTGAATCCTAAGGTTGATGACCAGCGGCCACGACTATATCAGAGGTATCAAAGCCGCCCAAGAAATGCAAGCACTACCGAACAGCCGCTGCAGCTGCATGCAGCGAGAGCATGTCTGGGCATGGTGGCACGTGCAGAGCCTGTGCAGTCGCAACCTTCACATCCTGGCTCCTTGTCCTGCAGTCTGCTCAGGCCTAGTAGCGTGGTAAGGACCGTAGGGCACCGAACGTTCTCCTGGACCAACTCGGTTCTTCACCCTTACAGGATTAGCATGAAGGGGCAAGCCAGACAGCCTCCCCTCTCGCTTTCCATATCGACTGAACGAGTACCGGCATCGTTCCAAACTTCGACCTCGAGCGCCTTTGCCTACACACCGTCACTCGTCGCCTGATCACCTGCAGCAGGCAAGTGGCCCCCGGTCCTGCCGTGTTGCAGGCACACGCCGCGACACCGCAGACATGTCACGCAATTCCGAAAGCTACCATCGCGTTGCAACCTTGCAGGCAAATCGTGTCCCTCTCATGTCTACTGGTGCCTTTTACGCACACATCAAAACTCCCGGCGTTTGCAAGCGCACAGTCTGGCGTGCCTGGAGGCAAAAGCCCCGCATAATCCTTGCCGCGATATGCACGGCGGGGATGCCAGCCGCCTGCAAAACAACTTCAAAAATGATTTCCGTCCATGCTTCTCACTGTCTCTGGGCCGCCGTCAAAACTGTTGGGCCCGTGCCATGTGCCATGCGGATCGTCGCTGTTCGCAGTTCCTAGCATAGTACGTAACTCACTAGCATAGTCCGCATTTGTATCCCTCGCCCCTCAACCACTCAGTGTTACGAGAGCGCCGGCCCCCCCCCCCCCGGGTTTGATCACGGCGCACACCGTGACCTTCATGCTGTTGGTGAGAAATCGAAGCTCTCACACGTGAATGGCGGGGCCCCAGCAGGGGTTGGTGATTCCAGCCTGCAGCAGGCCTGACAACTGCGCGTGTCACGAGGCAATGCCGTCCTTGGGCCGTGCGCACGCTTTCCGCTCAGCAACTTACTAGCTTCCTTTCCTGCCCCCGCACGGTTCCTAACCCGCCCCGCACCCCTACCCCGCAGCTGACTCGACTGCAGCTGCAGCAGTCCAACATTGTGGAGCTGGAGAGTATGGGCAATGCTGTAATCCGCGTGCATGAGATCGCGCTGCGCTGCCGCACGCTGTCAGAGATGTTCCGCGGCGCAGCGGACTTCGGGCCCAACGGAACTGACACGCCGGTCCCCCTGGTGGCGGGGACACCCTTCTTTGGGCAACCGTACGAGGAGGCGATCCCGGGTGTGCTGGAGCTGCTGCACGAGGCGGTGGTGGACATGAAGGTCAGTGTGAGCTCCTGGGCGCGCCGGCCAGCGGTGGTAGGTCAGGGTGGGCAATGAACCAGCTGGCGATGATCAGCTGGTTGGCGATTGGGCGTTCCTTGATATCTTTGATGCTTGATTAAAGGGATACCACCGGGAGTACGAGCTCGGGCTGGGGCAGCCCCGCGAGCTTTGGGGAGGAGTGGAGGACATTAAGCCTACCCGGGAAGAGGGCCAGCAGGACTGAAGGGTGCGTGGTTGCTTTATTCCCGCTGCGTCGCATGCTGGCCATGCATGCATGTCCTGAGCTGAGCGAGTTCCTCCCCCCCGCTTGGGCTTGTCATACATCAGAATTTGCAACGCGGCATCTACTTGGGCTTTGACCACGCGCGCCGCATCCCCACCGCCTACGGCCTGCGGGTAGGATCTGTGGCATCGTTGGCTTGGTTGGCGTCATGCATGTGATGTATCTGGTACGGCCCGTGACCTGTGCGACCTATGCCTTGTTGCGGTGATTGCGCGAGTGATTGGAAGCTGCGGGTGGATGGAAGTAGCTAGCTTTTGAGCACACGCATGCCACGCTCACCCACGCAATGAACCAACGCTCTGCTCCACGCTCGGATCGGTGCTGGTGCCCTCAGGATGTGTGGGACCTGCCCAACTTGGAGATCATGAAATACTTCGACCGCAACGACCCTGGCGGCAAGATTGTGGCCACGTGAGTCATGCAAGCCTAATCTATTTAGCCCAGCAACACAAATCAAGCTAATGTGCACTGGCTTGCCACCCCGTCCCATCCACAGCAAGCCGCCCTTCATCATCGTCCCCACCAACGAGACCGCTTTTGGGCCCCTGCCGTACGACAACGCCACGCTGGTGGCTGCAGCCCTGAATCTCGACAGCAACCATGTGGAGTCGGTCCAAGTCAAAATGGGCTTATGGGAGGCCGGAAACATGGTGAGTCGGGCCCAAAGCACGGGCGGCATGCCGCCGGCATTACGCCGGCACAAATCCGTACCTCGCTGATACCTCTTCCATGAACATCCATGCTTTTGTTTCTATTATTTCCGGCCACGCTCTCCTTTCAAGATTGAGTATGGTTTATTGAGCTGGTAACAACAAAAGCAACAATTCCCCCCCCCCACACACACACACCTTGTTGCGTAACTTCTGCGCTGCATGCCGGCAGTTTGTGGCCCAGGCGCTGGACGTGCAACAGAACACCCTGGCGCTGGTGCAGCGCGGGGTGGACTTCGACAACCTGGCCAGCAACCGCTTCGTTCAGGTGTGTGTGTGCGCTGTGTTGTGTTGTGCGTGCATGCGTGTGTGCGTGTATGCGTGCGTGCATGCGTGCACAGCGGCCATACATGTCCGCTGGTGCACCATGCGCGCGCATGTAGCGAACGAATGCAAAGAACGTTGCTCCTGCGACGACGCTGTTCCACATCCGGAGATTGCGCGCCCCGGCCCAACCATCAGTCACCGGCCCCAGCCCACCATCCACCCCGCCACATGCCATGTGGCCGCCTGACCTCACCCGGCGGTGTCCTGATCGGTCCGTGGCAATTACTCCTGCATGCAGAGCAACGGCATGACCAAGCTGTGGCCCGCCTACCTCAAGTCTCTGGACGCGGAGACGCGGATCACGGTAGAGAAGGGCCGCTCCGTGTACATCCTGCAGCTGGTCATGCTGTGCATGGAGGGCGGCGCGCTGTGCCTGCTGGCCAGCATCTTCATCTGGCTGTCCACGCAACGGGTGCGTGCGTGCGTGTGGGTGGCGCTGCTGTGTGCAGATAGAGCTAATAGAGCCCGCCGGGCGATCAATAGGATGTATGGACAGGGCGGCAGGCGGCATGGATGGAAACTCCTTCATCAGGCGCATTCGGCGAAATAATGTTATGACGCGTGGCTTGCGAGCAGCTGCCCACTTTCAAAGCTACCGTATAGCAGGTTGCAATTTGTTTGACCGCCCCCGATGTGACATCCCGACATGCGACATACCGACATGTGACAATACGACATATGCATATACCGTCAAAAGCCCCTGCACACCCCAAAACCATTGCGTATACACGTTTAAATGCATATGGTGAATGCGGTGCGGCTTTCCGGCCCACACACGCATCACTTGTGCTAAGTTTGTGTTGGCGTGGCTTGGGGTGCGGCCAGGTGGGAGGGGCTAGCGGCTGTGTTTGCATGGTGCACAGCCCCAAAACTGTGGTGATGGTAATTGAATGATATAACCAAGCTCTAGGACCGCAAAAACGGTCTGAGACTGGTATGTCGCATGGTCGTATGTCGCAGTGTCACATGTTGCATGTCGCAACCTGACCGGTCAAACAATTTGCACACAGCCATATATGATATTGCCTTACCTTCCCAACCGCCATGCGTGTGTCATTGCTTCCGCCCTCAGTTTGTGGGCACGCGGTACGCGCTGTACAGCGTGTTCGTCCACCTGCCGATGGGCCTCACGCGATCGCTGGCCAACTTGAGCATCCAGCTTGAGCCGGGCGAGGATGAGGATGAGGACCCCACCCTGACCCAGAACGCGGAGGAAGCTGCTGAAAAGGAGAAGGAGAGGGAGAGAGACGCCAAGCACGACGGTGGCGGAAAGAGCATGCGAATGGACAGCTCCGTGTTCGGTCACGGCGAGAAGAAGGGCGGCGGGCTGTTTGCTTCCATGACCATGAACGCCCGGCGCGGCTCGGTGGCGGTGGTGGGAGATGACCCGCCGCCACGGCCCAGCCATGCGGGCCTGGCCCCGGCGGGCGGCAAGGGCGGCGTAAGCGCCTCCTCGGTCATGGGCGGAGGCTTCTGGTCGGCACTGGCGTTCTGGCGGCCACGCAGCGGTGGCAGCAGCAGGGTGAGAGAAGTCATGGTGAGGGGCGTGTGCCGGTGATGACCAGTGGGCCCGCCGCGTCAGGGATAGATGGTGGGGCCGACAAACAATCAACGGCACGGCTGGTGGTGGAATGTAGATGATGGTTTAGGGTGCAGCGAATAGCGGACAAGGTAGACGCGCGCGTGTGCGGAAGCCACTGCCTTACTCTGCTTGCTTTTTTGTGTTTGACGCCTGCTACTGGCTTTGATGGTGGCGCCCGGATGCAGCAGGTGCACCCCTCGCCGGCCCAAGGGTCGTCGTCAAAGCGTCGCCTGGTGCCCTCGTCCCGCACCGCCTTCCTCATGATGCTACCATTCATGATATGGGGTGCGTGCGTGCGCCGCCGGCATCATTCAGTGAAGATGTGCACACAGTTGCAGGCGCGCGCTCATCATGCATGCAGCTTGAGTTTTGGCCACCGCCGCCCTTGCGTGAATACGCGCGCTGTGTATTTCGCTTCCAAGCTGACGATGGCTGGTTGCGTACTCGCCCGTGCCGCCATGCCGCCATGTATGCACCAGGTATTGTGGTTGTGTGCATTAACATGGCCGGATTTGCGCAGCTGTACGGCAACGACGCGCCCATCGCCTCTCTGGGCGTGATGCACGCCGTGGTGGCTCGCTTCCACCGCGTTCTGTACTACTCCATGGTGCGGGCGGGCGGGAGTAGCGGGAGCTAGCGATCGAGCCAGGCAGGCATGCAGCAGGGGAACGCTTGCTTTCCAGGAAAGGGTTGGCTAGCCTGTAGCTGCGGCTCAAGCATTTGAGGGCACTGCTGCTGCCTAGATAGTATAGTAATGCTGTGCGCCTTGCAGCAACTCGAAGCTGCTGGATGGGGCCGCCGTTACGGTACACAAACCATGCACCTCGCTGCACGACTCACACGCGTGCCCCACCCGCCGCCGCCGCCGCCGCCGCTGCTGCGCAGGCCCTGTCCGGCGCCATGTCGCACAGCCCCGGCAATGTGGAGCCGCTGCGTGACACGCTGCGCCGCGAGCTGCAGGAGTGCAAGCTTGAATACGCGGTGCTGCTGTACGGCGAGGATGTGAGTGGCGGTGGCATACTGCAGCAGTATAGTGGTAGCCTATCAAGACTACTATAGCAGGTTGCAAATTGTTTGACCGTCCCCCGGTGTGACATCCCGACATGCGACATACCGACATGTGACAATAAGACATATGCATATACCGTCAAAAGCCCCCTGCGCACCCCAAAACCATTGCGTATACACGTTTAAATGCATATGGTGAATGCGGTGCGGCTTTCCGGCCCACACACGCGTCACTTGTGCTAAGTTTGTGTTGGCGTGGCTTGGGGTGCGGCCAGGTGGGAGGGGCTAGCGGCTGTGTTTGCATGGTGCACAGCCCCAAAACTGTGGTGATGGTAATTGAATGATATGACCAAGCCCTAGGACCGCAAAAAAGGTCTGAGACTAGTATGTCGCATGCATGGTCGTATGTCGCAGTGTCACATGTCGCATGTCGCAACCTGACCGGTCAAACAATTTGCACACAGCCATATTCAATGCTTGCGCGTGCAGGCTAGATTGCATTGCAGTGACCATGATGCACCAACCGTCAGCACTCAGCAGCCGCGTGTACCCCCTGCTGACCGCTGCCGCCTCCTGCCCCGCACGCACGCACGCCAGTCAAGTCAACCCAGCCGCCGGCGGTCCCAGCTGCTGAACTCTCTGAGGCCCGTTCATTCATTCCTTACCTGGTCACCATGTACAGGCTCTGCGATACACGGACTACAACTCAACCTTCATTGACCATTTGCGGATTGCACCGCGGGGCATCCTATTCGAGGGCGGTAGCCAGACATCGGAAGTGCTGTTCAAGGCCAGCGGCTGCATGGCTCTGGACCCGGCCGAGTGCCAGCCCGAAGACTCGCCTTTGTTTGAGGTGCGTAAAGGCCGCTTCCAGATCTGGTCAGTAGGTCTAGACCTACGCGCGCACTTGGCACTTGTTACGTGAGGCGCACGTGCGTGTGGCGCTCTGGCTACAGTTGGCTTATTAGCAGGCTGCGGCGCGTCGTGATTGTGTATCGCATGCATGAGAGAATGGGGAAGCAGCCGCGGTCAATCAAGCGCCACCTGCTGTCCAGCACATCACCGGCCATGCCTCACAGGCCGGCCCATGTCATACCAACAAATCAAGGGAACACCATTACCGGTAATGGTACCAACGCCAGTGAACTTAGATGATTGGAGACATAGCGGGCCCCATGCCGCCATGCGTGCCGTACATAAGCGTAACCGAGGTCTCCGTACTCCAGAGGCCTTACCAACCGAAAATGCAATTATGAGGCTGCAACCCACCGACTGCATATGTACCGTATTAGCTCGCTGCCACGCAAGGCAGGAAGCGCGCCCACACTTGGGCCATCATGCGCTACGTATGCAAAGATGCGTTGCCAGCCCGTGCTCCCGCTAGCAACACGCGGCGCAAAGGTGCGCGACTGTTGCCGCTGTGCAATGTGGGCATTGTCGTTCATCTTCTGCTGTGCACGCCAGTCGGGCCTGCTGTCGCTTCACACAGCTGGCGCCACTTTCACGCTGACCCCCGAAGTCGTACGTACGCGGCTGATGAAGCGCCCTGAGTAAAGTAGAGGGCATCCTGCCTTGCACAGGGAAAGACCAACGAACGAACGCGAAGCCCATGCAAAAAGCCGTACGTGTTCAAGACTTAAAAGCCGCCGCCTGCATTCGACATGCACTGACCCCATGACCGGTTCCCCTGTGAGTGCCACGACGGTGTTTACACTGTCACCTTCTTGTAACCCGCAATCATAACCGGAAACGAGCAAATAGGATCAAAGATCCACGTGGCTTCCGAGTAACACAATGAACACCTCTCCATCCATGGGTTCTGTAATTATAGGGAATTCAAATTATCGGGGACGCCCCAGTAACGCACACGATCAGCAGGAATGGCAGGACAGGTAGTGCCCCTTCCCCACATACCTAATCAGCAAGTGCTCATGGCTCATGTGTGTGTCTCTTGCAACACCATGACCATGCAGTGTTTTAAAATGATGCAGTACCGCAACGAGGTTATAAGTCTCTCTTCGGCAGTACACGGAAATGTCCTCTCCGCCAAGACATTCTTTGCATTCCGAGCCCCTAAATGATGAATAAGATGGCAGTATTTACTTCCAGTACAAGCTGTGCTCGATGATTTGACGGTCGGCGCCGCCGCACAAGCGGCCGTCCTGCCAACAGCAATTGTGCGTGCAATGGCTCTCTCTTTGGCATCACGTTTTGTAGCAACACGTACACCAATGCACCGCCCCTTGGCGAGTTGAGTCCCCACGGCCTCACATGCGACCTGCGGGAAGGACAGATACAGGTGACCTGCTGTAATTTTATACAGTAGGTAATTTTATACAGCCGTCCGTTCTCCCTGGTCTCTTCAAGTTACGGGCTGTCCTCCTGGACTTGAGATGCTAGTACCATACCCTACGAGCCTGTCGGGTTATTTTTGGGGTTGGGCATATGTCCACTTCCCAGGGTAACTTTCGACACGCGTGCCATGTCAGCCCACTCGAGGTCAGCCCGTTGTCACCATAGTGCCCGCACAATGCCTTCATATTACTAAACAAATATATAGATGTAAATGTACGTGCGGTTTGAGGACTTCACGCACTCATGCAAAACTCGCTGTCAAGATGCTTGGCGAAATTTCAACATGTCTGCGCTTCTGAACCTCGAGAGTATAGGATTGATGTCGATTGCTGTTATAACATATATGTACTTGATGTGTCATGCTAACCGGGCCTGTCGACATAGCACGTTCCGCGGTGTGCGCCCAGCTCGCTGATGTGCTGCATCCGCAGCGAAAACGGTCAAGACGCACACCCGATTCGTCGATTGGGCACATCGGACCGCCCCCAGGTCTCATGTAGCCACTGGGTAGTTGGGGAAGTTGCGTGGCCGGGCGGGCAGCACACGGGCACGCCCCACTGGTGTTTTGCAGGGGTGTATAAAATTACAGCAGTTTCCCCAAACCCCCCTATTCTGCACCCCTTGCGTAACATTGCCCCGTGCATGTGCATAAGTGCTCAGATGCGCCGCAGCCCTGGGCGCCTTTTGCTATGCATATAAGACATCCCATAGCCGGGAACGCGCGCGGAAAGGACATTCCTAGCAGTTGCTGCTACATCAAGAGCCGAAACTGTATAAAATTACAGCAGGTCACCTGTAGATGCATCGGCGCGGTGGGAATGCATGGTGACGTCAGCAGGTCCCAGACCACCGCGCACGGCAGCAGCAAAGCGCGGAGCCCCCACTGTACCAAGGGCAATGCAACCCCCGGCAAACTTGAAACAGGCCTCACCAGACTTCATTGACATCAGCGTGGGTAGCACCGGCCTGCCGCCGCCAGCAGCAGCCCCTGCAGCAGCCGTCTGTGGGGCCACGCCGAGGACCACCCGCGCCACCATGCCCTCCACGTCCACCTCGGGCGGCAGCTGGCTGAGCAGCTCCGCGATGCGGCGCATCTCCAGGTGCGCGCGCCTGCAGAAGAAAGGAAGCGCACGCACCGTAACGTCAGCGCAACCTCGCTCAGCCCGCTAGCTGAGTTCGCTGCATGCTGACGTTCGCCATCAGCAGTGTTCTGCTGTGTTAGGAAAGCACAAGGGAAAGGGTCGACACTGTGCGTGCGTCATGCGACAAGCAGACAGTGCGCCGCGTTCGGATTACCTCAAATTACCGCGTTCTGCTGTGTGTGGGCCACAGCGAGCCAGCTTCAACAGGAACCACCCGAAAGCGACTAGCGTGGCTAATGGGCCTCGTCCCATCACCACCACCAGGCGGCGGCGCGGCTCGCTCACCGCAGGTAGGGGCGCAGCTGGATGACGATGAAGAAGAAGGCCCACACCCAGGCCGCCACGAACAGGATGATCTGCTGGGTCTCCACCGCCTTGTAGGCGGTCTGCACGTGCTCCTTGTACACGTCCGACAGCAGCGTCTGCACACAGCAGGCAGGCACGGCACATGCACGCAAATGGCCCGTGGGCGGGTGAGGAGATAGAGAGCCAGCAGGAGGGGAGCGCATGTACGGCGGTATGTATTTCCCGCCAACCGAAGCCCCAACAATTGAAGGGGCGATTTCATGCGCTCTCTTGCCCATGCGCGCACGCTTCGTCCATCCCACTGCACAACGCCCACCACGTGCACGACACGCGGCAAGCCCCGCGAGCACCGCGTGCTCCCATCCACCCACCACGCCGCCCTCCATGTCAGTCTCAAAGGTGCTCCACAGTAGCCGGAACTCGGTGCTGTTCAGGCCGCCCGCCGAGCTGTTGAAGGTGTCCTGGTTGATCAGCGACTCCACAGACAACAGCTGCGCCTTGAACAGCACATCCAGGCCGTTGCGTGTCACCTGCAAGTCAAAGAGCCGGGGATGGTGGAGAATGCCATGTGGCGGTGGAATTGATACGCGGGATGAACCTGTGTGATAAATCAACCCTACGTACGTGCTGGGTGCTCGATTACACAATCACGACGCGCCGCAGCCTGCTAATAAGCCAACTGTAGCCAGAGCGCCACACGCACGTGCGCCTCACGTAACAAGTGCCAAGTGCGCGCGTAGGTCTAGACCTACTGACCAGATCTGGTAGCGGCCTTTACGCACCTCAAACAAAGGCGAGTCTTCGGGCTGGCACTCGGCCGGGTCCAGAGCCATGCAGCCGCTGGCCTTGAACAGCACTTCCGATGTCTGGCTACCGCCCTCGAATAGGATGCCCCGCGGTGCAATCCGCAAATGGTCAATGAAGGTTGAGTTGTAGTCCGTGTATCGCAGAGCCTGTACATGGTGACCAAGTAAGGAATGAATGAACGGGCCTCAGAGAGTTCAGCAGCTGGGACCGCCGGCGGCTGGGTTGACTTGACTGGCGGGCGTGCGTGCGGGGCAGGAGGCGGCAGCGGTCAGCAGGTAGGGGGTACACGCGGCTGCTGAGTGCTGACGGTTGGTGCATCCTGGTCACTGCAATGCAATCTAGCCTGCACGCGCAAGCATTGAATATGGCTGTGTGCAAATTGTTTGACCGGTCAGGTTGCGACATGCGACATGTGACACTGCGACATACGACCATGCGACATACTAGTCTCAGACCTTTTTTGCGGTCCTAGAGCTTGGTTTTATCATTCAATTACCATCACCACAGTTTTGGGGCGGTGCACCATGCAAACACAGCCGCTAGCCCCTCCCACCTGGCCGCACCCCAAGCCACGCCAACACAAACTTAGCACAAGTGACGCGTGTGTGGGCCGGAAAGCCGCACCGCATTCACCATATGCATTTAAACGTGTATACGCAATGGTTTTGGGGTGTGCAGGGGCTTTTGACGGTATATGCATATGTCGTATTGTCACATGTCGGTATGTCGCATGTCGGGATGTCACATCGGGGGCGGTCAAACAAATTGCAACCTGCTATACGGTAGCTTTGAAAGTGGGCAGCTGCTCGCAAGCCACGCGTCATAACATTATTTCGCCGAATGCGCCTGATGAAGGAGTTTCCATCCATGCCGCCTGCCGCCCTGTCCATACATCCTATTGATCGCCCGGCGGGCTCTATTAGCTCTATCTGCACACAGCAGCGCCACCCACACGCACGCACGCACCCGTTGCGTGGACAGCCAGATGAAGATGCTGGCCAGCAGGCACAGCGCGCCGCCCTCCATGCACAGCATGACCAGCTGCAGGATGTACACGGAGCGGCCCTTCTCTACCGTGATCCGCGTCTCCGCGTCCAGAGACTTGAGGTAGGCGGGCCACAGCTTGGTCATGCCGTTGCTCTGCATGCAGGAGTAATTGCCACGGACCGATCAGGACACCGCCGGGTGAGGTCAGGCGGCCACATGGCATGTGGCGGGGTGGATGGTGGGCTGGGGCCGGTGACTGATGGTTGGGCCGGGGCGCGCAATCTCCGGATGTGGAACAGCGTCGTCGCAGGAGCAACGTTCTTTGCATTCGTTCGCTACATGCGCGCGCATGGTGCACCAGCGGACATGTATGGCCGCTGTGCACGCATGCACGCACGCATACACGCACACACGCATGCACGCACAACACAACACAGCGCACACACACACCTGAACGAAGCGGTTGCTGGCCAGGTTGTCGAAGTCCACCCCGCGCTGCACCAGCGCCAGGGTGTTCTGTTGCACGTCCAGCGCCTGGGCCACAAACTGCCGGCATGCAGCGCAGAAGTTACGCAACAAGGTGTGTGTGTGTGGGGGGGGGGAATTGTTGCTTTTGTTGTTACCAGCTCAATAAACCATACTCAATCTTGAAAGGAGAGCGTGGCCGGAAATAATAGAAACAAAAGCATGGATGTTCATGGAAGAGGTATCAGCGAGGTACGGATTTGTGCCGGCGTAATGCCGGCGGCATGCCGCCCGTGCTTTGGGCCCGACTCACCATGTTTCCGGCCTCCCATAAGCCCATTTTGACTTGGACCGACTCCACATGGTTGCTGTCGAGATTCAGGGCTGCAGCCACCAGCGTGGCGTTGTCGTACGGCAGGGGCCCAAAAGCGGTCTCGTTGGTGGGGACGATGATGAAGGGCGGCTTGCTGTGGATGGGACGGGGTGGCAAGCCAGTGCACATTAGCTTGATTTGTGTTGCTGGGCTAAATAGATTAGGCTTGCATGACTCACGTGGCCACAATCTTGCCGCCAGGGTCGTTGCGGTCGAAGTATTTCATGATCTCCAAGTTGGGCAGGTCCCACACATCCTGAGGGCACCAGCACCGATCCGAGCGTGGAGCAGAGCGTTGGTTCATTGCGTGGGTGAGCGTGGCATGCGTGTGCTCAAAAGCTAGCTACTGCCATCCACCCGCAGCTTCCAATCACTCGCGCAATCACCGCAACAAGGCATAGGTCGCACAGGTCACGGGCCGTACCAGATACATCACATGCATGACGCCAACCAAGCCAACGGTGCCACAGATCCTACCCGCAGGCCGTAGGCGGTGGGGATGCGGCGCGCGTGGTCAAAGCCCAAGTAGATGCCGCGTTGCAAATTCTGATGTATGACAAGCCCAAGCGGGGGGGAGGAACTCGCTCAGCTCAGGACATGCATGCATGGCCAGCATGCGACGCAGCGGGAATAAAGCAACCACGCACCCTTCAGTCCTGCTGGCCCTCTTCCCGGGTAGGCTTAATGTCCTCCACTCCTCCCCAAAGCTCGCGGGGCTGCCCCAGCCCGAGCTCGTACTCCCGGTGGTATCCCTTTTATCAAGCATCAAAGATATCAAGGAACGCCCAATCGCCAACCAGCTGATCATCGCCAGCTGGTTCATTGCCCACCCTGACCTACCACCGCTGGCCGGCGCGCCCAGGAGCTCACACTGACCTTCATGTCCACCACCGCCTCGTGCAGCAGCTCCAGCACACCCGGGATCGCCTCCTCGTACGGTTGCCCAAAGAAGGGTGTCCCCGCCACCAGGGGGACCGGCGTGTCAGTTCCGTTGGGCCCGAAGTCCGCTGCGCCGCGGAACATCTCTGACAGCGTGCGGCAGCGCAGCGCGATCTCATGCACGCGGATTACAGCATTGCCCATACTCTCCAGCTCCACAATGTTGGACTGCTGCAGCTGCAGTCGAGTCAGCTGCGGGGTAGGGGTGCGGGGCGGGTTAGGAACCGTGCGGGGGCAGGAAAGGAAGCTAGTAAGTTGCTGAGCGGAAAGCGTGCGCACGGCCCAAGGACGGCATTGCCTCGTGACACGCGCAGTTGTCAGGCCTGCTGCAGGCTGGAATCACCAACCCCTGCTGGGGCCCCGCCATTCACGTGTGAGAGCTTCGATTTCTCACCAACAGCACGAAGGTCACGGTGTGCGCCGCAAGCAGCAGGACCACGGTGGACACGCCCTTGAGCCACAGCACCCAGCTGGCGCGCTGCGCCTGCGGGCTCATGAGCATGCGGTAGATCTTCTTGAACCGCTTGCCCGCGCCGTAGTTGGTCACGTGCGCGCCCGCCTCGTCCTCCACCGCCGCTGACTCGTCGGCGCTGCGGCCTGTGCCGCTCTCGGCGGAGCGCTCCACCATCATCGCCACCGCCTTCGCACCCTCCTTTGCGGCCTTGCCCGCGTCCTCCTCGTCACTGCTGAGGCGGTCGCCCTCTTCGCTGCTGCTGCCGCCGGAGCCCTTCCCGCTGTTGCCGTCGCCATCGTCACCGCCGCTGCCGCCGTCGCTGCCGCGGCCAGTCGCGGTTGCGATCATGGCCTTGAGGGCGGCGGGCGGGATGCTCTCCTGCAAGCGGGCGGCATACGTAATTCAGGCAGACACGCAGCAGGTAGGCATGCCGTCAGGCATAAATAAGTAGCACAGGTGGTGCTGTGCGGTTACAAGCAACCCAGCACGTGAGGACGTACAACAATTCAACCGTGCTGGCCCAACCCCTCACCGTGGCGACGCGCTGCTGCCCGCCAGTCAGCACCCAGGCGGACACGTTGGCAAGCTTGGCCGCCTTGCTTGAGCCGCCGCCTGCTTGAGCCTGCACGATCACACACACACACACACACACACACACACACACACACACACACACACACACACACACACACACACATTCCACAGTACGTGAGCATGTGTAAAGACCACCAGCATTTCTCAGGTGGATACATCAGCCCTTTCCGCGTGCCCTTGCAAAGCACAAGAAGAGCCCGCGTTCCCACTGCAATGGGCAGCTGCGATGCCATGCCAACAGCTAGGCAGGCCGCAAATAAAACGCCCGCCACCCACCTTGGGCTCGCCCTCCAGACTGAAGTCCTCAGGTACGCCAGCGAGCAGCTTGCCGCTGCCGCCAGCCCCTTCACCGAGCACCAGCGCCGCCGCGGTACGCGGCGACAGCGTTGACGCGCCGCCCACGGCCCCGGCCTCCAGTGCAACCGACATGCCCGTGCGGCTAGGGTTGGGGCTGCGCTGCGGCCCTCGGGCCAGCAGCTTCTGCACAGCTCCGCCCAGTGAGTGGGCTGTGCTGCCGTCGGCCTCCGCGAGCGCGGCTTCAGAGAGGATGCTGGTGCTGGTGATGCGCGGCTGGGCTGGGCCGTAGGCAGAGTCCTCACCAGTGCTGCCCGGCATTGTAATGGCCGCGCCTGTGCCAGCCGCTGCTGCCGTGGTGGCTCCGGCCATGTTTGCCGCAGAGAAGAAACGAGAGGGTGCACGCGCGGCGCCGGGACGCATGGACGCCACGCACAGAATATCCGGCCCGCCTGCCAGCTGGAGCTGCGGTGGTGGCGGGGTCGGCGCCGCCGCCAGGGTACTGGACGCCGGGGGTGCCAGGCTGCCCGCTGCGCCGCTGCCAGTGCTGCCGCCCTCCGCCGCCAACTCGTCACTGCCACCTGAGGTCTGTTGCTGCGGCGGCGGCAGCTGCGACATGGAGCAAACGCGCGGCATCAGCAAGCCCACGGAGCTGGAGCGCGGCAGGGCCGCCCCAGGGTCAGACGTGAAGGCTGACGTCAGCATCTTGACCACGTTGGCCGTGGCGGCCAGGCTGTTGGTGACGCCCGCGCCCAGGTTGCCCTGCGACGTCTCGCGCAGGCCCTGCGCGGTGTCGCGGATGCCGTAGCCCACGGCCGTGTCACGGTAGCCTAGCTGCGTCCGCTGCGCCAGGCCACTGGTGTCACCCTCGGCGGCCCACCGGAGGAAGCCCGGCTGCGCAGGCGTGGGCTTGAAGGGCCGCATGATGACGTACGTGGTGCCATGGTGGCCGCTGCGCCGCACCGCCTGCACGCTCACGGAGAAGACACAGGCGTCGCCCATGTGCCGGCCCGACAACGTGCTGACGCCGGAGGCCTGCTTGTTGCGGTCTCGGACGTGGCTCTTGAGCGCGCCGCGTAGCTGGCCGGGGCCACCCGCTCCATCACCCGCGCTGAACAGCCCCGGCACGCCCTGCGGCAGCGGCAGCAGGCTGGTTATGTTGCAGCCGTTGAGATCAGCCTTGGATGCGCCCAGCACCAGCGCCGCCTGGCCCAGGTCGTCGGTGGGGTCGATACGCAGCACGCGACCGCGCTCGTCCACCTCCAACACGCCCGTCAGCAGGTCCGCGCGCCACAGCTCCACCTCGATATACAGGCGGCTGCCACCACTGCTGTTGCCGCCACTGGCACCCGCAGCTGCGTGGCCAGGTGCCGCCGCAAATATGGATTGGTTGGGCGCGGCGGGTGATGCCGGCCCGCCTCCTTCCATGATGCTGACACTGTTCCGCATGCTGCTGTTGCCGCCGGTACTGGCATCGCCCACAGCTGTGGCGCTCTTTAAGGCACCCGATGGCGTCACTGCTGGCGTGTGGAGCGACGGCACGCCACAGAGCTCAGACCGCGATGCAATGAGGGGGCTGGCAGCGCCAGAAACGAGGCCGCTGGTGGCGACGCCGGTCGCTGACCTGCTTGGGCCCTGCTGGGTGGCGACGCTTGCAGTAGGACCCAAGGAGCTGGGGTTGGTCGCGCCGCGGCGCAGGTCCGGCGGTGCGGTCAGCCGCAAGCTGGAGGGGCGGTCCAGGTCGTTGGCCAGCACCAGCGACCCCGGGGTAATGGGGCGGGCCTGGACGTCCATGGCGCTGCTCACATCCAGACCTGGCGGCGGCGGTGGAGGCGCTGGCGGTAGTGGGCTGAGCGGAGGCGGGGGAATATGGAACTGGCCTGTCGAGCTGTGCCTTTGGTGGTCTCCACCAAAAGGTGCAGGACCGGCGCCATTTGCAATCAACATGGTAGCCTGGTCGCTCCAATTGATTGACCAGCGGCTCACGGACTTGCCACCGGTGCTGTGCTCCTGTGCGGCTTTAAAGCTGCCATCTCGATTGAAAGCACGAGCGCTAGGGCTTGTGGTGCTGGCAGCAGCTGGGCGCTTGACCAGCCGCACACGCATCACCGCGGGCACCACCTTGCCGCCAATGAGGCGAGAGGCCACGGCAACATTATTGGGGCCCAGGGTGCGTGCAAGCTCGTCCAGCTCCGCCGCCGCAGCAGGGTCGGGTGGCAGTGTGACGCCCACACGCCAGCTGACGCCCTCAGCCTCGGAGGACCTGCGGCGGCATGAGAGCGCGCAAGCAAATGGTGACATGCACGTGCGAAGGCAAGCCTGCTTGGTAACTGTAACGCGGGAAAATGGTAACTTAGTTGTCAAAAGGCGCATAGCACCTGTGTTACACTCCCGACTGACTTGTATCTTTGGTGCAATCCTGGCACTGAGACCGGCGCACCTGCGCGCCAGCTCCAGCAGCATCTTGGTGGTCTGGCGGCTGTTGGCGGCGTTGAACACGCCCGCCACGCCCGCCAGCAGGTCGTCCTCCACCTCGGCACCGCTGCCGGAGCCGCTGCCCTTGTGGCCCTCGCTCGCCATCTCGCCAACGGTGTCATTGATGGTACGGAGTGCGTCATCGGCGCGGAACAGGTCCACCAGCTCGCCCAGCGCCTTGCCCACCAGGGACTTGGGGTCCACGCCGAACAGCTTGGCGGGGGCGTCCTCGGCGCCTGTGATGCCGCCGTTCATGTCCACGGTCAGCTTCAGGCGGCGCTGTGAGGCAACCTGCACACGTACAGCAGCACATGCAGCACAGCCACTTGATGGTCGTGGCATTGCGAGGTGATTGACCAACACAAGAGCGTATGTCCACAGATAGCAACCTGTGCCACACTAGGACACACCTGCTCAGGGGTTAGCTTCTCCAGTGACAGCACGTGCACCCGGTTCGGGCCCTTATTGGGTAGAATGCGGTGTTGCATCTGCAGCTTGAAGGGCCGTGTCACGGGGCCCTCTGCCTCAGAGAAGCCACACAGGCTGACCGCAACGCCGCTGCGGCAGCTGTGCGGCGGAGCAGGCGTGTTCGCGTCCAGCCCGCCCGCCACCGCCTGGCCGGGCGGCAGCGCCAAGGCGCTCAGCCAGGGCCCGTGCAGGATGGTATAGGGCTCCGGGAGCAGCATGTCGATGCCGCCCTGGCAGATGCTGTCGGCGGTGCGGCCCAGAGCTGCCGCCAGCGCTGCGGTCACGTGCAGAATCTTGCCCTTGTTGTCCGCCACCAGAATCAGCTCCGACACCGCACTTGGCATGCCCATGCCGCCAGGGCGCGGTACGCTCAACTTCCAATCCGCTTGGAGCGTCACCAGCAAGTATTTTACAGAGCCAAACACTGCAAACATGGCGACACAGACAGGGGCCACTTTATAAGATACGGCTCGCATCTGATGGTAAATGTCAGCTACTGAAGAGCCACAGTGTTATATGTGGACCAAGCGAGAGGGGGTGTGCACTCACTGCCGGGCGTCAGGATGGTGGTGAAGGGCACTGGGCCGCTGTACTTGTGCTTCCACGCCAGTGCCGCCAGTGTCAGTGCCGGCACCTTGCCCTCGTTGGGGTTGGCCGTCTGCTGCTGTGTAAAGCTGCCGCGGCCAGGCTGGACGCTCTTGTCCTCGACGCCACCGCCAAAGCCAAGCATGCGCATGGCGCCGCCGCCAGGGGCATCCGCGTCAACAGATGACTGGCGGCGCTGCTTGTGGCCACGCGTGGCGGCAGTTGCGCCGCTGGAACCTTCCCGGCGGTTGCGGATGCTCCACAAATGCGAGATGGCACTGCAAGATGATGGACATGGCGGCATAGAAACGCAGACGCACGAAGCTGAGCATGAGAAGCAATCAACCCACAGGACGCGCGCCCGCATGTCCGTTGTCTTGTCATTGCGCACGCCAGCCCAAAAGCGCAGGCACCTCGCCCTGCAAGCAGCTTGTAGCCCCTCTCAACCACCAAAACCCAATCCTGCTGACTGGTCTAATCGACCGCCTGGCGCAAAACTATTCACAGCTGGCCCCTCCCCACCCACGCATGCACCTGGACAGCGTGTCCGCGTCCGCAACTGCTCCGCCCACGGGCTGCCCCACCAGGTCCGCCTGCTCGTAGCCCAGCCAGTCGTAGAAACGGTCGTCGGCGGCGATGAGCGTGCTGACGTTGCTGGCACCCGCGGTGGCGGCGCTGGAGCTGGCACCGCCCAGCAGCCAGGCTCGGGCTATGCCGGAGGGCAGCGGCAGTGGCTCCAGGACGCCCATGAAGACACTGTCCTCGGACATGCCCGACATTTTAGACACACGAAGCCTGTGGAAGCAAAGCAAGAGGGAAGAGTGAGGCACAGTGTGAGGGCTCGGGTGTGTGGAAGCAGGCACCTGGACTCAATGAAGTACGTGACGCTCCCCCGCGCACCCCGCGCCGCCCCGCCCTGGCCCGCCCCACCCACTCGGTAAGTACAAACCTATTGCTCACCTGACGGGCACGACGCTGCGGCTCTTGGTGAGCACTACGAAGTCGTTCTGCTTGTCCAGCACATTGGACTTGCCACTGTGGATGTAGTTGCGGACGTAGGCGTTGTGGTGGTCGCTGAAGGGCGGCGGCAGGATGACGCCTAGGTCCTTGCCCTTGAGCTCGTTCTTCTGGTACCCCAGCATCACATGTGCCTCAGGTGAGGCCATTTGGATGAGTCCCTGCAGCGGGGGAGGAGTAGGGCGCTTATTAAGTGCCAGCGGCATTTACTTGAGCGGCTTGATGTGAAGGTGCAATTCAAGGCATCTCGTGTCCTCCTCAGCCCCCGCCCGCAGGTTCTTTGCCGCTCCATAGTGTTGGCTGCTGCCGACTGAGGTGCGACCTGCTGACCAGCCCCCACTTCCACATACCTGCGAGTTGATGAAAACCACTGCAACGCCCTCCACGAGGCCGCTGGCGCCATTGCCCGGCAGGCCCGACACCATGCCGCCCAGCTGCATGGCCTCCTTGGCGTGCTCATCACGCTCCTCCAGCCGCTCAGCCTCGCTGATGCGACGTGCGTGCGGGGTTGCACAGGAAGCCATAGCACAACGTCAGGCAGGTCAAAGATTGCACAACATGCATGGTTGCTACTCAGGTACAACTTGGGCCCGGCCCAGCCCACGAGCCCGCAAGAACTCACGCGAACCACTTTGCGGCCGCCCAGGGGTCGAACTTGACGCTCTCCAGGAATCGGCCGTACAGTCGGACCAGGCGTGCGTTGGTGCTGTGCCGGGTAAGGACTGTGCGGTAAGCGCGCTCGGCAGCGCGCACGGTCACCTGGGCACGCATACGGACAGCGTCAACATGTTATGCAAGGTCAAGAGGTTTTGTAGGATGCGCCTGTCATCGTCCTAGCATGCATCGGCAGTCGCATATTACTCGTGCCCAGCCCTCCCCCCTCCGTGAGGCCCTTACCCCCGTGCATGCCAGACCCCATTCAATCCATCCCCACCTCGATGCGGTTCATGGCCTTGGTGAGCTTGACGAAGTTGACGTTGGTGTGCATGAGCAGGCCCCAGAAGGCACGCATGGCCATCAGCGCCTCCTTGTGCGCGCGGGTCACCAGGCGGTGGCTGCGCTGGAACTCCACGTACGACACGAGGTCAACCGCAGCACCCGCGCCGCCGCCGTTGGCGCCACTGGCCTTCTGCGCATGCTCCTGCTCACGACTGAAGATCGCAAAGCGCTCCAGGATGCCTGGGGACTGCTTCTTGGCAGCCTGCGGGGCAGAGGCTCGGGCGCACATAGAACACATCCATCATGTCTTCGCACCCTGCGAGCGCACAAGCCCTCTCTTCCTTAAACAGTTGGCTCATGAGTAAGCGCCCCAAAGACACGATGGTTGGGCTAGGCTCACACCTGCAGCTGGGTGTAGCCGGACTGGTAGCTGCCCTGGACGTCGATGAGGAAAGAGGAGTACAGGATAATCATGGTGGGCTTGCTGGACAGCTGCGTCATGCCGGCCTGAGCGAGCAAGAAACAAGGGGCAGGGCGGCGTTGGGGCAGTAGTTGCCGTCCAAAGGTTATTAGCACGCAGGCTGCATGTGCGGCACAGCTAGTTACCGTTGATGCGCTTCAGTAACCTTCCGGGCACCATCAAGGGCGCACCATGCCCATCGCTTGCCCTGTGCTGCGCAGGAGAACCCCTGTCCTGTGCCCAAGTGGTGGTGACCATGGCAGCAGGCAGGTGAAGCGAAGGTGTGTGTGAGCCCCACGCACCACGCACGCACCCACCTTGACGACAGTCTCGCCAAGGGCCACCGCATCCGGCTCTGGCGTGTCCTCGTCCAGCCACTGCCGGCAGTGGCGCAGCACCAGCTCCACCTCACGGGCGTCCATGAAACGGAAGATGTACTTGGGCTTGGTGCCCGGCTCGGCATTCCTGCATGTTAACGGGATATGGTTTTGTTTCAGGGTCAGGAGCAGCACCCGACACGTCGCGTACGTAGTCGCCTGCCGCGCCTCCCACCACGCACTGATACCCCATGCGGCGGCCTGACTTGTACACATGAGCACACCGGCGCGCGGCGCCTGCTAAATGGGGCGGAATCCGTTTATGATTGCGTACGTGGTCCTGTGGCGCCAACTCACTTGAAGCCGTCGATGGCTGTGACCGTGAACTTGCGTAGGCGCAGGTGGCACGCCACCGCGCCCACAACGGCCACCGGGCCCATACCTATCCACAACGCGTTGGTGACCAGGGTCTGAAAGTCCTCGCGCTTGGAGGGATCGGACGGCGAGGCGAATGCAATCACGATGAGCAGTACGGAGCTGTACAAGATGGTCATGTACGAGGCGCCGCGCGCATAGTTGCAGGCAGCAAATGTGTACGGCACCTGTCACGTGGAGGAGTTGACGTACACGTGGCCAGGTGCATGTCGGTTGCAGTCACCTACTGACCAGCAGGCTCCGCCGTGCGATGCAAGTGCGTGGCAGGCTGCGCACACAATGGCTCCGCAGGCGAGACTGGGTACATATACTGCTGGGTACTCATCCCGCCTCCCTTGACCGCGTTTGCGCCTGAGGGGCACTCACCCATTTGTTGTGCATGTAGGTAAGTGCGATAAAGCAGACAAAGTACAGGATGCTGAGCCACTTGGTGCTGTTGACCATGACGGAGGCGATGGTGGCGATGGTCTTGATGATGAAGCTGTAGCCCTCGGTGCGGGTGTGCATGATGGCCATATAGTGCCGAGTCATGGGGTTCAGGTCCATCTGGCTCACCTGGATGAGCGTGACACAGGTGACGAGGCAGCGTAGGAGAAACAGTAGTGCAGTGAGTGGGTGCAGCGCGCGCAGCACATGCATACGCACCTACCGGTATGCGTCATGTGTATAAGGAAGATAATGCCAGCATGCGGGCGGGCATGCCCTGCAAGCGATGAAGTCCCCCATTGGGCAAGCCTCCGACCCACACAAGCAAAGCACAACTTCCCAAGTAAACATACATCCTAGCGCTTTTTGGCCTCCCTACATATCGCTAGCCCACGGTCCCAAGGACCCACCACCATGGCTCCAGCCATAATGACGAATACGATTATGGCGACCACTGACACAGTGACGTGCACCAAGTGCGGCATGGACCAGCATTCTGCGCAGGGTTACGGAAAAATGAGCGGGCGAGAGAGAAGCACAGACAAGGTGAGCTCGGTGCAAGCCTTTTGGGTTAGGAGGACAGCGGTCGCGTCGCGTGTTGTCGTACTTACGTATGCTCGGGAAGACCTGGTTGTGGTACTGCACCTCTTTGGGGACGGCGAAGTACTGCGCACGAAATAAAGTGGCGGTGTTGCAGCGTGCATGGCAGTCCAGCATTGAGTGCCTAGTGTGGTAGTGGCCTACTTCTGCGGCTACCCTGCAGAACCCACGCCATCACGGCATGATGGTGACTCCGCCGTGGTCCGGCGTCTGATGAGGCAGCACGGTAGGTGATGAGCTGTGCATCAGCGCCCCAAGCTTTCCGCATTCTGTCTCGATAGATTGAGCCCCTCACCTGGCAGTCCAGCGCCGCCAGCAGCAGCGTGAGTGTGGCCACGTCCAACACCTGGTAGAAGATCAAGCCGAACCAGCGCAGGAACACGATGGGCCAGACCTGGTCGAAGCGGTTGTTGGAGAATTGGTGCGCAACCCACACCGACAGCCCCACGTTCACCAGCAGCAGGCCCACGAAGATGTAGAACAGCACCAGGAAGAACATGTAGCCCTGGTGCCACATGCAAGGGCGGGTGAAGGTTTGAGGTTGAAGAACGAGGAAGTTGCACGGGAGGTCCGAGGGTGGAAGCAAGTCTCAGACCCTACCAGTATTCGTGTATACGAGGTGAAACCGTTGCGTGTACGGCAGATTCATGGCTGGTACACGCGCCATTTGAGCGGCGTGACATCCCACGGAGCCCGTTACATGCCAGCGTGGCAGCGGTGCCGGTGAACACCACTGCCACGGGGCGGAGTGACGCACCCCTGAACAACATGTGCGCCCGCTCAGTGCATCTTCAGAGCATGCCCACACTTACTCGATGTTCGCATACATTTCCCATGGAAGCATTTTACCCACTTCCCACCAGCCCTCACCCGCTCATTAAGAAACCAGCTGAGGTTAATAAGCGACACAGCTTTCCAGCCCGCGTTATTTAAGTCGATGTCAAACCCGTACGCGGGGTTGACCACCAGCAGCCACAGCTGCAGGAAGTCGATGAACAGCCGGAAGGAAGCGAACCCATAGCTGGTCATGTACTGCTCCTTGCACACCGTGTACAGCACCTGCGGCCAACGGGCACAAAGCCAGCATGATGTCGTTGCAGGCATGAGCCCTGCCAAAACAGCCCTACGACGCTCAGACTGCTGCCCTCCGGATGTGATGTGCCCTCAACTTGAAAACACTTACCCCAAAGACTCCCTGCTGCACGGAGTGCGGCTCCTCAAAGCCCTCATCCTCGCCGGGAGCAAGCTCGCCCTTGTAGCCCTTGGGACTGCCGAGGGCATTCAGGGGGGGGGCAATTACTTAAATGAAGACAGTGCGCGCTGCGCATGCAAAGCAACCTGCTGATATACTGCACTCCACAAAATCAGAAGGTTCTAAGCCCGTGCACGCGTGCGTGCAACACCAGAGCAGGAGGGCTACATGCGTGCCGCGGTTTCGAGCACCCGAGTGCCACTCCGGCACGTCCCTAGGGACTGCGTGAGTCCAAGCCCTAAGACCACTGAGATGGCATTATGTGACGTATATGAAGGCCCTGGAGTGGTTTCTGGGCTTATACGCCAGCGAGACCTGAAGTCGAATTGCTCGTTGTCGCAGTTTCAAGGACTCCATAAAATTTGACCGAGGCTATCCACATATTATCTTAAAGTATTATCAGGTTGACGGCACTAGATCCAGGCCCCAAACAACGTTTATGTGAGGTATAGGCTTTGGTCAACTTCGCGACTTGAGCCCTTTGATGAACATCAAGGGCCATTAGCTATGTACTCTATGTACATACAATAAGGCGATGTCTAATTCGTGCGGCAGAATATGCCCGCGGACAAGGGCATGAGGCGTGCGGGTTTGGCTGCTGGGAACGCACCCCCCAAATGGCATGGCGCTGCCCGACACCACGGACCTTCTCGGCTTGGACTAAAACTGGCCAGGCCAAATTACACAACGCCATGTCAAACGTCCTAGGCCGAGAGGGTCGAAGGCTCCTGCCAGCGCCTCAAAGTTGGGGCAGTGTCCCAAACCGGGGGTGGCACCCGGGTGACTCCCCGTCGCGGACAGCTGGTCGGTCGCGCGCGAAGAGCCCCCTGCTACCGGCGACAGATGGTGCGTTCGGTATACCGCCATCTATATTCCATGCTACTGTTTGTCGCGCGTATTGACGTGCAAAGCCGCGGCGTTTCAGATTCATGTTCCAGCCCAACAAGTGTCCGCTGGGTTCGTCCGCCAATCCACTCACTTGAATGAAACGACTGAGCCATCTGCGCCGGCGGAGCCATAGGAGCTCACAGAAGCCCCAGACATGGCCCAATCGGCCGCACTGTGTCTGGCGGCCTCCTTTTACTTGATGACTACTGCCACTTGACTGCAAAGATTTAATGACATGCCGATTCGAGCAAAGGCCCACAGGTGTTTGGAAGCCCGCGTCCGGCCAGGTTGGCGAGTTGGCGGTTTTCTCTACCGATTTCGCGTCCAAAGACGCTTGGCCGGGTAATATTTCTATAATCAGTAAAGTATCACAGTCGCTATAAAAGGGTCGCGACCGCGAGCCGACCCAAACCGTCCCTAGCGTTCCTTTAATAATTTAAAGCCGGTTGTAATGATTGAATGCCACGATCAATGTAAGCAATATGGTAGAGTTATGAGGGATAGATTTCAATGTCGGGACCGAAGCCGCAAGCAAACGACGTCGTCCCACATGCAAAAAGCCGGTTTCGATCGGCCCACAATGACCCCTCCGCGTAACCGAGCCAATTTAAATGTTAGCACATGCAAATCTATTATAGTGGCACTTGACATCCGTCCTGACATCCGTCCCTTCGAGTTCCGTCGAGGACGCTTTGGCCCCGCCCGCCGACGCACGAGTCGCGCTGCGCAGGCCCAAGCGAACGGCGAGGGAGTCAGTTACGTGTTCGTGTAGAATAAATTTGATTTGGATGACTGTGGCGTCGAATGACTGGGCCCGCCAAGGAATTGCATTACCATCGGGGGCGTCGAGCCTACCTGCTCATCGCATGCGTAGGCGCCTTGCATGCCATTACAACGAGAAAAAACAGGACTGGCCACTACTGGATGGCCTCTTTGCTGGACGTCGCCTGCATGCGTGTCAATTGGCACCACTCGGATTGATTGTGCACGCACTTGGGTTGGTGCTTGGGTTGGTGACATCTTGTTGGGAACGCGCGGCCTATCCACCCTCCTACTTCATGAAGCCTAAGCGCCGGCTCCCTGCCAAGTCGACACGACACTCCGACGCCGTGACACTCTAGGACGCTCTAGCTGACTGTACCCAGCGATGGGGCAGCCCAAAACACCCCTGGCCCAAAAGGAGTGCATCGACGACACAAACACGGAAATCATTGGTTTGTGTTTAAAGGGTAAACGACACTATATTGTATTGAGGGGGGCAGTCCATCAATTGTGGAGAGGATGGGGATTCAGAAGTTTTGGGGGACGTTGGGTGCATGGTGATGGGACGTTCTGTTCGTATCCCCCCTAGGTGTGCCGCCCAGCACTACGGACATGCTCTAATTTGTGAAACGAAAGCGTAAGCACACCACGAAAGCGTAAGCACACTGCTGTGGCTCCCCAGCCCCATGCCGATTATGTATTGTGGGGCCTGTCAGGGGGGGGACGAACATTACCTTTGGAATTTCGACAGTCCGACACCATGTTACAAAACCTTCCGGACCCCCCTCCCGACCCATCCACCCCCCGACCCACAAAAACGTGCCGTACATCCCAAGAAACCCACCCGTTTCCATCCAAGCTGGTGTCAATGCACTCCTTTTAATGGGCGCTATCGCATTGCATATATTCGCTTGCGTGCTGTGAGAAGCCGTTTTGAAGGTGCCGCGTTGTGGAATGCCATACCAGAGGTCGGGGCGGGAGGGGGTAAGAAAGAAAGTGCCAGACCCCATGCTTAGAAATCCCCCCTACCCCCCCCCCCCCGGGACCTACCTACCTACCCCCTAGGGCCTACCGACAAAAAACGTGTCGTTGAGGGCCCTAGATCCCTCCATATAACTCCACAGTGATATCAAAAAGTTGTCATGACAAGACCAGGGGGGTAGAGACAAAACCTCCAGACCCCATGCTGCAAAATCTCCTGGGACCCCCCCGGGGGGTAGTTCGTCCCCCACCCCTGTCGTACAGCCCTTAAAACTCGTCCACTTTTGGTCGGGTTGGTGTCAATGCACTCCTTTCAGTGAGCTCTATTGCGCTGTGTAGTTGACCTGGACACCGCCTTGTGTTTGGGCAGGCCGGGATTTCAATGCTTCAATGCGTCTGACCGGGAGCACCTAGAACTGGCCACCAAAATGCATGTTTAACCTCATGCGACTACAAACTGGGGTTGCGGTGTCCTTGGATGCGTTTTGCGCTGTTTTGGAGGGTGCTGGGTGTGGCATGCCGGAGACATGTCATGATGACATGTCACGACCCACAGCTGAAGAATGTTTCGGAAGATCCTATACCCCCCTGACAAGACGGACTTGAGCATTGTTGGGCCTTTTCTCCAACCTTGTGACGTTTCGAATTCCAATCATCCAGGACAGGATGAGGTGACCAGCTTTAGCTGATAATCTGAGACAACATATTTCAAGGTAAAACATCAGCAGTTTTGAGCTTTCCGGGTTTAGCAGTACAAAAGAAAGCAGGTTTGGAGTTTTTGGGAGTTCGGTGTCAAGTGATCCCTGGTGATGTCAAGTGGGATGTCAAGCGGGAAGCCAACATACCGACACCAGTACATGCCCACATATTGAAATTTGCAGTTGTACGCACATGGAGGCATAATTACGACACTTGAGTTGCTGCTGGACTCTTAGCCATGCGTTTTGAGGCTCTAGACCTCCACACGGGTACGACGCCGGTCTGGGAGAGGGGTCAAACGGCATGGCAGTTTTGACATAGTTTGCGATGTAGTTCATTCCCCAAACTTCAGCTGCACCTCTACCCACGGCACACGTGGGAATCTATGAACCGCATCGCAAACTAGCTGAAATGAGGCATTTTGTCCGGGCGGTGTGTTTTGTCCTGTCAACACGGTCCGGCACGGTCGCCTGGCCGACCTCGCTAACAGAGCCTGGTAGCTTGCATATATCCAATTTGTGATATGAGGGCTCTAGAACATTGATTTTGAAGGCAATCGGTGACGTTGCGGTCAACATGCTTCTATCACTCCCAAAATGTCCCTGCTTTGACAATTCTTTTGATTGCCGTCGGCTAATGTATGCATACATAGACTAAGAAGATACACAGCAGTTAAAGAAATGGGCCGTGGCGAAAGCATGCTTCGCGAAATTTGTTGACAGCGACACACACAATTTGACTTGCCCGTCAGGACTTAAGCTCCTTATATGTTTATAGTGTTATTGCCTGAAATGCGGGGGCTCAATACGCGCGTGTGCAGAGAAACACGTGTGGACACGATTCCGCCCCTCCCCGAACCGGCGTCATACCCGTGTGCTAGACCTCCTCCAGAAGAAATTCGGAGAAAGGAGCTTATCATGCCATTCCACGTCCACTGCTGTCGTGGAATAGTCACTCCACTACACCAGTGGACGCTAGTGTCCACTAGAGTAGTGGACGCTTAGTAGCCCCCCCCCCCACACACACACACGACCAAGCCCCCCTAAGTCCTTTATCGCCCCGCCCCGCCCCACTGCGCGACCTCGCGACAGTCCCAGCGCAGCTATGCCAGGGTTTCACGCGACCGCCACATGTGCAAGTGGATGTTCCAATGCTCACATATCATATCGCCCCCATAAACAATGGTCAAAGCAAAGCCTACTGCGTGTTGGCTGGCTCCTGCTGTGGTGCCGCGACTGTTGGGCACCTAGGTTTGGCTTGGTGCCTGTTCAAAGGCTATGTCCGGGCGATGAGGTAGTTGAGGGGCTCAGCCCCTTTTCCCTGACACAGGGGAACACTTGTCACATGTCAACTATACGCGCTCGAAAAGAACAGACCTCAGCGACAAGAAAGCTCGGGCAGCGAACCGATTGTTCATTCGTAGTATGCCAGCATAAGCATTACAAAACAGGAGCGGACCCTGGATGTGGATCTGACAGCGCGGGACAGTTGGGGCATTGCTTCGGGGCATTGATCAGGGCATTGCTTCGCGCGTTGGCTCAATCTGGCATGGCTTTGCGCGCGAATGCATAACACCTCGACAATGGCTGCGTCTAGGTGCCGTTGGGCTGGGCGTCCCCTGCGCGCGGGGCTAGCTGTCCGGCGACACTGGGCGACAGCTGCAAACAGCGTGACAGCGCCTGGCAGCCCGGTCAGCAGTAGGCTGGGCGGTAATATGAGCTTGATTGTGGGCAGCGTGGGGGGCTGGAGGGCAAAAGCCCCGTGGTGTATGAGGTATGAGGGAAAGGGGGGGAAAGGGGAGAGGGGAGAAATGGGGAGAACGCCATGGCAGGGATGGTAGGCACGGATGGTAGGGCGGGGTAGGGCACTGGCAGGGGACTCTCCCCTGGGCACTGGCGTTCAGGTCGGCATTCGACATGCAGCGACAACAAACACGACAGACACAGCCTAGGCCATGGTTCAGCAGTGGTTACATCACGACATCACCCTTCCATGTAGCAAATGGCTCTGGGTTAGCTGGGTAGAAGGTGTTTGGTTTTTTGATAGGTCAGTAGTCGTTATTGGGTTGCTGTGCGCATATTTGAATAGATTGTTATTCTGCCGGGCTGCTATGCTCGCCCCAGCCGAAAGTCAAGAGTCCATGGACGCGCGAGCTCGCTTCTCGCACCGACGTTTCTAGGCCACCGGAATTTAGCATTCAATACCCGTTCATACGAGCTTTAACGTGATACTCGCGGTATACGCCAGTATTGAGTTTGGTGCCGACGCCGACACGCACGGACAGGGGTGGTTCTGTCGCCTCAGGAAGTTACAAAAACCGCCGTGGCGGGTGGTGTCCTTTAGAGCCAGGGGGCTACGGACGCAGTCACATAATCATCGCTTCTAGTGAGGTCAGCCGGTTTGCCCTGTGCTCAAAGAGCCGAGACACGTACTCGGCTAACTCGTTTGGGGGTGCTTGATGCATGCATTCCGCCATGCTGCGAGTTGATAGGAGCAATCTCTCTTCGAACTCCGCCCTAATTGCGAGATACTCGCGGCACTCGGTAAATAGATGCTTCTCATCCTCAACACTCTCATCCACCGTGCCATCTTCCCTCTTGGTTATGCGGTTCAGCATGGTTACATAACTCGATCCGCACGTCATAACACATAACCCCTTCCAAGAATGACCAGTAATAAGTCCATGTGATCCGCACGTCATAACACATAACCCCTTCCAAAAATGACCAGTAATAAGTCCATGTAAGGATGATTCCGTCAGCTGACCACACACCGGGATGCATCACTGCACACACCGGGATGCATCACTGCGAGGACAACACCCAGTGCTACCTTGCTGCTATCATCAGATCCCAGCCCCAGCACTGCCCAAAAGTACCGTATTCTGCCGCATGCCAGCGGTCCATATTGCTGTTGCTAGCGCAGGGCCTACCACAGCACAATGCGTCTGCCTTGCTGAAGAATGCGTGTAAACGCGCCATGCCATGGCAACAACACGTCTGTGTGTGTTAAAAAACGGAAACGGAGAGAATTCCTGCAATCGCTCGGAGTTACTTATGTATACCTACCAAAAAACCACGTCTGTAGCATAAGGAAAAAAAGGGTCTGTGTGTGTTGATGAGGTGTGTGGCACCTGACGATTATCTCGAGTCAGCCATACGCCTGTTGCAACAGCAGAAATTACGGCATGCCTGCCACTCAGACCAATACGCACCACCAAAGGGCGCTAGGGGACATTACTTAATTAAGAAATCAGGTCACCATATCTGTTAATCCCCGTCAAGCCTGTGTGCGCGCTCGAAGCACCGCCCACATAGTCGCCGCTAGTAACAATCAAGTGTGTTGCTTTTATACTGCAAAACGGCCTGCAAGCAAATGATGGCCGATGACCCAGGCCAGCTCAGCCCGAAGGCATGTGTATGGAAGTGTACTTCCAGCAAGTGCTCAGCGTGTGTATCTTCTTCGTATCGGTGTCCACTTCTTCACCACCTTAAAAGCATGATACTGGCCATGTAAATCACCAGCACATAACCATGCCCTTATGCGCATGATGTCTGGTAGAGTCAAAGGGGTACACATGCGTATATGCAAGCAAAAGATGCCAATCGTGCACGAAACTGCTTCACGCCGTAAGAAGCTCCTTTTAGCGTGCTGCTCTGAGAGCTAGATCTTCATTTGTAGCTCTATTGGCGCATAGATTTAACACTTGTGATCCGGTTCACCGAAGTGTTGCCTGCCGCGCTCACAATGGGCGCTTTGCCAGCATCACCCCCAGTTATAACCACCTGCGCCACCATGCTCTCCACGTCCACCTCGGGCGGCAGCTGGCTGAGCAGCTCCGCGATGCGGCGCATCTCCAGGTGCGCGCGCCGGAGGAAGGGCCTCAGCAGCAGCAGGAGGAAGATCACGGCCCATACCCAGCCAACCACAAACAGGATGATTGCCTCCATGCGCACCCCCTCGTACGCCTTGTGCACGTGCTCCAGGTACATCTCCATCAGGACATCCTGCAAGCAGCACACGGAGACCACATCAGTACGATAAAGAAAAGCACTGACCCCGCTTTGGAGTGTCGGAAAGATTATGACAGATGGTGGACGTGCAGCCGTCACAGGGGCCGAGCAGCTAGGCAGCCCCATTCCAGCCCGTCCCCACAGCGCTGCAGCAGTAGGCTCCAGCCCCACCCACCATGCCGCCCTCCACGTCGGTCAAGGTGGTCCACATGAACCTGAACTCGGTGCTGTTCATTCCAGCCTCCCGGTCCGGCGCGTTCTGGATCAGCAGGCTCTCCACCGCCAGGAATTGTGCCTTAGCCAGCACGTCCATGCCGTTGTGGGTCACCTGCAGGTCGCAGGCGGCGAGGTTTCGGGCGGGCAAGGCGGTGAGCCTGACTGCGCTGGAGTGCAATGCTGTGCCATGCACCCGATGATGCACAAGGGCGCATTGCATGGCCTCATGAACAGGCCCTGGCAGGTTTTCGGTCCGCGTGAGCACGCATAGGACACACGCGTGTTCACGCACCTCGTAGTAGGGCGATTCGGGCGGCAGGCAATCCTCAGGCAGCACGCACAGGCACTCGCGGCTCTTGTACACGATCTGCGTGACCCGGCCCCCACTGTAGATGATGCCCTCAGGCGCCAGCGACAGGTGCTTCGTGGAGCGTGTGTGGTTGCTGGCAACCCATTTCAGGGCCTGTTGTGAGGCACATGGGCACGCGACGTATGAGAATTAGCGCACACGGCGTCTCCGTACGAAGGAAATCCAAGCAATAAGCTGTATGCCCCGCGTCGCAGCTCGCAGGGCATTTCCTTGGCCCTAGGTTTACCGCCACGCGCTCACCTCGTGGCCGTACAGCAGTACGGCGTATTCCAGCGTTGTGTCTGCAAGCTCCCAGCGCAGCTTGTCCTTGCAGGCCTCCACCAGGCCGGTCCCGAAGTTGGCCGCCAGGTCCAGCGAATAGAACAGCAGGCGGTTCAGCCGGATGACGACTGCAGGTGGGGGGGCATCAGGACCGGCGCCAATACATTGGCATGTGAATTTCCCTAACGGGTAGTGCCAATGTGGGCGCCTGCAGGTGAGCGGTCAGCCGAGTGCGATGGGCGACAGCCTGAGGCCTGACGCACAGCCAGCGTTTGCGACCTCAACACGCTTGCCCACCTGTATGCAGCACGCCCAGACTGGCGATGGGGCCGTCGTTGCCTGCCAACTCCGCAAAGCCGGCTGTGGTGACTGCGACAAGGATGATGCCCCACACCACGAACGGCATGACCAGGAACATGGCCATGCGGCGGGAGGGCACCAAGCGCCGCTTGTGGTGCGCCTTCTTTGGCTGCAGGAGCTGTGGCGGCACAAATAGGCGGAAAGGCGACATGCTCGTCAGGACTTGGCACCCCTCAGCGGTGCCCCGGCTCGCCTGCTACTGTGTTACCTGCCTCCACCAAACTAGCTCACGCCCGCTCACCGAATGGACCTTGGCCTGACCGCGCCAGAAGCTGGCAAGGCCTGAGGCCTGTTGGGTGGCAGCAGCGGAAGGCTGCTCAACCACCGCCGCCGCCGCTGCTTTTGCCGTGATGCTGTTCTGGCGCGCGTCCACAGGCGACTGACCAATCCCGCTGTTTGCCCGGTTCAACTGAGACCCTGCCGCAGCCGCCTTGCGTGCGGCATCCACCACAGACGCTATCGATGACAGCTTCTGGCCCATGTTGCCATTGGAGGCTGTGCGCTCCGGGCCGCCGCCTGCACCGCCCTTCTTGCTGCCCCCCATGAACGCGGAGCTGTCGATGCGCAGCGCGCGCACCGCCGCACCAGCCCCTTCCTTGCCGCTGGGGTTGTCGGCTTGATCGCCGCCACCAGCACCTCCGCCACCAGCACCACCACCACCGGCGGCCTCGAGACCCTACACACGCAGCAGCGCACGCGGGCGAAAAGGATGGAAAAGCCATGCACGCACACAAGAGCGGCTGAGGTACACCTGGTGATATCAGGCAACCAGGGCACGGCATTGTTATTTATCTCATCTCATACATAGTCTTTGTTTCGTTCGTTATCTCCCTTGTGATCTCGAACACAATAGCCGCAGTATCCACTGGGTCAGCCGGACACGTCAAGAACCTTGTGCGCAGAAACAGCACCAACAGCAACGCACCAGCGCCAGGTTGTCGTCCTCGTCCTCCTCGCCCGGCTCTAGCACCACGCTCATGTTGGCCAGCGTGCGCGTCAGGCCCAGCGGCAGCTGCACGAACACGCTGTATAGCGCGTAGCGCGTGCCCACGAACTGCGGGCAGCATGGCGTGGCGTAGCGTCGAGAAATGGCCAGGTATGAAGTGCTTACCATGGTACACGGACAACCCCATTGCTACATGATCTTCCACGCAGTAGCAGCCTTACACGGAGGCCCGAGAAGCAGTCTCACCTTGGATGCCGCCCACCACATGTAGATGACCGCGGCGATCAGCACCAGGCCGCCCTCCATGCACACCATGATAAGCTGGATGGTGTACACCTGCTGCCCGTCCTCCATCACAATCTGCACCATGGCGTCTATGCTGTCCAGGTAGGCGGGCCAGATGTCGTCCAGGCCATTGTTCTGTGACGCGTGCAATGCAATGGGGCAGGGCGTGGGGTAAGCCGAAAGGGATGGCCGACCTTGCGCTTGAACAATATCTGAATGCGGACGCACCATCGCACACGAGGATGGATAGCATGCAACCTACCACGATGAAGCGATAGGAGCTCCACATCTTGTAGTTCACGCCGCGCTCCACCAGGGAAACAGCATTCTGAGTAATCTCGAGAGTTTGAGCGACGTACCTGCAGAGGCCACATGCGACAACCATTAAGCAGGCGCTTGTTTTGGGGTCTCGATGCAAAGCAAAGCGTCACATGAGCACCTTCACTATTGTGTCGGCGCGGTACTGTTGTCTACTCCCGATATTGGTCCTGTCAACCCCCTACCCACATGTTGCCGGCATCCCAAAGGCCCATGAACGTGGAGACGGTAGTGGTGTTGTAGAGTTCCTCGCTGTGTGGACCAGGCGGGATTGCAATGATCTGCCCCTCGGCGTCGTTGCGGTCGAAGTACTTGGTGATGTTGATGCGGGGCAGGTCCCAGATATCCTGAGTTGACGGTTGCAGGTGCGGTGGCGGGGCAAGCAATGTCAAGCAGGGCTATACTGGATGCTTACACGCCTGCCTTTGCCCACTGGGAATGCATTCAGTCTCATGTCCATCCCATTACGCGACACCAAGCAAGAGGACCGAGGAACGTTCCGACAAAAAAACACGCACCCTCAGGCCATGCTTGGGGGAGATGCGTGACGCCGCACGAAAGCCCAGATATATGCCGTGTTGCAGCTCCTGCAGTTACACGCGGGCAGAGTGATAATGAATTTCCTTACTGCGGGCCAACATAGATGTACGCAGCATTGCCCAGACACCATCCTGTCATTCTCCAAACAAGAGACCCGCACCTTGAGGTCTAGCACAGCGGCCTCCAGCGAGACAAGCACCTCGTGGACCGACTCGTTGTAGCCGTCCCCAAAGATTGGCACGCCAGCCATGAGTGGCACGACGTCGGAATGGTTTGCAGACGCCTGCAATTGCCTGTTCTCGAACAGCGCCTCAAGGGTGCGGCAGCGCAGGGCGATCTCGTGCACGTGCGTCGCGGCTTGACCTGCATTTGTGTGTGCAGCAATTTGGCGGGCCACAGTGTGGAATGTGGACATGATACAACAGGGGTGCGTATTGTGTCGAGGAGCGCCCGAGCATGCCCCGGCCCAGCGTGCAAACGCCCCGCTTACCCACAGAGCTCAAGTTGGTAACCTGCGTTTGCTGCACCTGCAAGCGGACGCGGTCGGAGTGTCGGTTGTTGGCACGGCCAGCAAGGCCAAGCAGTATGTTTTGCCCTGAACTAAACGCGAGGTGGCAAGCGTGCATGCGGTGTGCATCTGCGGCGTACCCTGAGATGTATCATCATGATGGCGAAGGTCACGGTGTGCGCCACCATCAGGAGCGTTACAACAGCAAGCGCCTGCAGGTGTAGCACACGGCTGGCGCGCTGCGCCTGCGGGCTCATGAGCAGCCGGTAGATCTTCTTGAAGCGCTTGCCCGCGCCGTAGTTGGTCACGTGCGCGCCCGCCTCGCTGCCCAGGCCCGACTCATCCGCGGACTGGGCGTCGCTGGTACCCGTCGCCGACTTGCCCTTGAAGGCCTTGACAGGTGCGGCCAAGGCACCGCCATCGTCACTGCTGACGTCATCAGCCTTGAGTCCGCCGACCGCAGCGGCGGCTAGGCCCCGCCGCACGCGAGCATCTGCGTCTGCCTCGTCCTCCAGGGGCGCCGCCGCTGCCGCCTCCTCGTCGCTGGACGTGCGGTCACCGCTCTCGCTGTCCTTGCTGCCATGGTTGTCGTCTGCCTCATTGTCGTGGTCGTCCGCAGTAGGCATGCCGCCGCCTGGGGGCATTGGTGGCGGGCCGCCATCCTCCTGCAAGTGCACACGAGCGATAAGAACGTTAGTTTCTAGGCAGAGCCTATTCAACACGGGCACAAATGCACATACCCGCATGCACTTTGAATCACAGTGACAACGCGAGCAATGGCTGTCACAAACATGGCCCGAACTCACGATCGCCAGGTGCTGGCTGCCACCAGACATCACCCAGGATGAGATCGCGGCCAGCTTTGCGTCCTTCTTGCTCTGCGATTGCATGCCAGCGGCGAGGAGAGTTTAGAAGCTGCGGCAGTGCACGGTACACGGCAAGCCAGACACATTCGTTTGCGCTTGTGGCGTGGTGGCTGCTTATCTTGCCTGTCTCACCTTCGGTGCCGACTTTGCAGTGTGCGGGATGCCGTTCACCGCCGAGATGTAGTCTGGGTTGCTTGCGAGCAAGTCAGTGACTTCATTGGCCATTCCCTCGCCGCCCTCCTCTGCAGAGCCCGCTTGGCCTGGCAGCAGCAGGGCCGCCGCATCAGATGGCTCGGCGCCGTCGGCTGAAGCGCCGTTCACTGTTGGGTCGGAGGCGCGGCTGCGGCGCGACGTGGAACCTGGGCCGCCCGCCATCAGGCGCTGCTGCGCGCTGATAGAACCAGCGTTGGGCATGTCTGACATTACCGGCGGCATTGCGGGGTCGTATGCGGAGTCCTCGCCGCCGCTCCCGTTGGGGCGCGGTGGCACTGAGCCGGCATCTTCCATGGTTGCGGTTGCGAAGCGGCTAGCACTTCGGAAGGGGCTCGGGGCGGCACCGTTTGCGCCTGCCGGGCCGCCACGCATGGGCGCGACGCGCAGGTTGTCCAGACCGCCCGCCAGCTGCAGCTGCGGCGGCGGCGGCGGCGCTGCGGGCATCGAAGACAGGCCCAGAGTTGTGGCCGCACGGCCTCCTAGAGCCGCTGCTGTGCTCTGCTCCTGCGCTAGCAGGCCGCTTGCAGCACGGCGCAGAGGCTCATGGCCACTCGCGCCTGTCAGGCCGAGAGCGGTGGCGCTCTTGCGAAGGGCGCCGGTGGCAGGGCCCGCCCCGAAAGCCGCCGCCAGCGCGGTCGCAACAGAGCCACCAGGCAGCAGCGACGCCTCGCCCCGCGCGGGGCCGGCGGGTGCGTAGCCCTGCGCAGTGTCGCGGTAGGCTGCCGGGTCCTTAACGCCCAGCTGGGTGTGCTGCGCCAGGCCGCTGGTGTCGCCCTCCAGCAGCCAACGCACGAAGCCGGGCTGCACGGGCGTGGGCTCCGCCGGCCGCAGCATCAGGTAGTATGTGCCGTAGTGGCCGCTGCGCTTCACGGCCTGCAGCCGTAGCGAGGTCACGCAGCCGTCACCCATGTGCTTGGCTGCTAGGTCGCACGGCGCAGAGGCCTCCTTCTCCCGATTCTTCTTGCGAGACTTAAGCGCACCGCGAAGCGGTCCACCTGGACCACCTGCTCCCGGGCCGCCGGCATTGTAGAGCGACAGGAAGCCGCCCTGCGGAAGCGGCAGCAGGCTGTTGATGTTGCAGCCGTTGAGATCAGCCTTGGACGCGCCCAGCACCAGCGCCGCCTGGCCCAGGTCGTCGGTGGGGTCGATGCGCAGCACGCGGCCGCGCTCGTCCACCTCCACCACGCCCGTCAGCAGGTCCGCGCGCCACAGCTCCACCTCGATGTGCAGGGCCGGGGCGCTGTCCTCTGGAACAGCCGACAGAAGGCCGCCATGAGATATCTTGGGCGAGGCCATTGCAGCTGCGGTACCGTGGATGTCAAGCCCCAGGCCGGCCGCGAAGGTGACCAGGTCACTGCCATTGCCCGAGTTTACGGCATTACCAACGGCGCTCTTCGAGGGACCCGATGGAGGCACCACAACATTGACGCCGAAGAGCTCAGAGCGCACCGTAGCAAGACCGGTAGCTGCGGACGCGGGAGCCATGGAAGCGAGCGGGGGCGCGCTGCCAGTCATGGGTCCAGGGCTTGGCGGCGGCGGCGGCATCGCAGCAGCCACGGCCGCCGTTCCAGCCGCAAGCGCCCCATTGCTGGTGGCCTGAGCCAAGCGATGAAGCTCCGCACCGCTTCGGGGTGTACCGGGCACCTGCGCGGCCGCTGCTGGGGACTGTGGTGCAGTGCCCGCAGGAGCAGCCGCTGGTGAGGCCGGACCGTTCTTGGCGGTGATGACCACCGCGGCGGCCGCCGCCAGAGGGCTCTGGCCGCCACTGAAGCTGCCGGCATTCGAGCCCGCGGCAACGCGGCGCAGGTCCGGCGGTGCATCAAGCCGGAAGCTGGACGCGCGGTCCAGGTCGTTAGCCAGCACCAGGGACCCAGGTGTCATGGAGCGGGCCCGGAGGTCAGCGCCCAGAAGCGCCGCTGCTGCTGGTGCTGGAGAGGAGCCGGACGCGAGCAGAGCCTCCGCATCGCCCAACGCGTCGTTGCCTGCGCCGCCCTGGTCGGCGGCTGACTGCTGCTGCACACTGGCGGCACGCATGTTGAAGCTGCCGGCACGCGAGCCAGCAGCACTGCCGCCGGTAGTTGGGGGTGGTGCAGGTGCCGGAGGCAGTGGCGCCGGCGGTGGAGCTGGCATGTGGGGCTGAGGACCGCCAAAGCCGTCCTCCCAGGAGATAACCCATTTGGGCGGGCCTCCGTTGGTGGCGTTGCCTTCCACCGCGGAGCCAGCAGCCCGCTGCTTGCCCGACTGCATGCCCATGTAAGCGGAGGAATCGCTGACTTTATGGCCGGTTGCATCGAGGTTGCTCGTGCGCCAGTTGCTTGCATCCGGCTTGTTCGCGTTGGGATTACGCCTGACCAGGCGCACACGCATTACCGCGGGCACCACCTTGCCGCCAATGAGGCGGGAGGCCACGGCCACGTCGTCAGGGGTAAGCCCACGCGACAGCTCGTCTAGCTCCGCAGCAGCAGCAGGGTCGGGCGGCAGTGTGACGCCCACACGCCAGCTGACGCCCTCAGCCTCGGAGGACCTGCGGCGGCATTAGAGCGCGCAAGCAAATGGTGACATGCGGTTCAGGCGACTGCACACACAAGGCGAAGGCAAGCCTGTTTGGTAACAAATGACTTGTATCTCTGGTGCAATGCTGGCACTGAGACCGGCGCACCTGCGCGCCAGCTCCAGCAGCATCTTGGTGGTCTGGCGGCTGTTGGCGGCGTTGAACACGCCCGCCACACCCGCCAGCAGGTCGTCCTCAACCTTGGCGCCGCTGCCGGAGCTGCTGCCCTTGTGGCCCTCGCTCGCCATCTCGTCCACGTTGTCATTGATGGTACGGAGTGCGTCATCGGCGCGGAACAGGTCCACCAGCTCGCCCAGCGCCTTGCCCACCAGGGACTTGGGGTCCACGCCGAACAGCTTGGCGGGGGCGTCCTCGGCGCCTGTGATGCCGCCGTTCATGTCCACGGTCAGCTTCAGGCGGCGCTGAGCAGCAGCCTGTGAGAGCACGGTGCGATGTTTGTAACAAATATTAGTATGCGCGGATGGAAAAAAAGCAATATTATTCATGGGTATCCGAAGCTTTAGTAAGCACAGTCATGTCCTGGTGCCTTGTTGCACGGGACCAGCGCGCACCTGCTCCGCTGTCAACTGCTCAAGCGACAGCACGTGCACGCGCTGTCCCAGCTTGGGCACAAGCCGCTGCTGCATCTGCAGCTTGAAGGGCCGTGTCACGGGGCCCTCTGCCTCAGAGAAGCCACACAGGCTGACCGCAACGCCGCTGCGGCAGCTGTGCGGCGGAGCAGGCGTGTTCGCGTCCAGCCCGCCCGCCACCGCCTGGCCGGGCGGCAGCGCCAAGGCGCTCAGCCAGGGCCCGTGCAGGATGGTATAGGGCTCCGGAAGCAGCATGTCGATGCCGCCCTGGCGGATGCTGTCGGCGGTGCGGCCCAGGGCCGCTGCCAGCGCCGCGGTCACGTGCAGGATCTTGCCCTTGTTGTCCGTGATCAACATTTGCTCCGACAGAATGCCGGGCAGGCCACCGCGGCCACTTGGGCGCGGCACGGTGACCTTCCAGTCCGCCTCCATGGTCACCGTCATGTGCCGAACGCTACCGATGTCTGCAAGCACGTGTGAAAGCGCGAAACATAGGCGGCCATGAGTGTTTGAAAGCCTTATTGGGTTGCCTCCGAGAGGCAAGTGGGCTGTTGATATCAGAAGTACGGTAATTATGGCTTACTTCCGATCTTGAGGTGCGTCTTGAAGTACACCAAACCGCTGTATTTGTGCTTCCAGCCCAGCAACAGCGTGGCCGTAGGCTTGGCGGTGCCGAAAAGATGCTGCGCGCCGGCCTGGGTCGGCGGCACTGGAGAAGGCACGCCTGCATCAGCAAGGCCACTGAGCCCATCTGCAGCTGACTCTCGAGGCTCGCGCATATTAAAGGACGACCGGCGGTTGGGCTTCCCCTTGGTGGCTTTCGCGGTAGTCAGGCTCTGGTGCAGGTTCCACAGGTGCATGAAGGCACTGTCGGGGTGGAGGAAACGGACGAGAGGAGGCGGAAGTCAATTCAGCAGCAGGTGCGTGCGCAGCCATCAACACCAGCCGCCCCCAAGTCACGTGCCACACATGCAAGCTTGCGCTGGGCCCCAGTCGGCCGCAAGGAGCGCGTGAGTTCAGGACACCAGCCGCCCCCATGCGCCCGGGGGCCCACCTGGTGAGGACCTCCTCGTCCTCCAGCAGCACGCTAACCGGCTGGCCCACCAGCTCCGACGTGTCGTAGCCCAGCCAGTCCAGGAAGCGGTCGTCCGCGGCGATGAGCGTGATGCCGAAGCCCATCGCACCACCCACAGCCGCGCCGCCGCCGCCGCCCAGAAGCCAGGCGCAGGCGGTGTTGCGAGCGACGGGCACGGCTTCCAGGGTGCCCATAAACACCGAGTCCTCAGAGAGGCCCGACACCTTGGACACTTGGAGCCTGAGGGCGCGCCGCAGGGCGAGGTCGGTGCGTGGGCGTTACTTGTGCATGGGGGCCGATGAACAGCGCATAAACGGAACCAAACACAATGCGTGCAACTTCCCCACCTGACGGGCACCACTTGGCGGGACTTGGAGATCGCCACAAACTCATTGGTGTGGTCTAGGATGCCGTGTGACACGCCTGCACGTGCGGTCGAAGGGAGCAAGGTCGCAGGCCGGGAGAGATACACACCGGAAATAAGAACTCTGACGCTGTGACCCCGTGCGTACAGCGTACGGTTACTAGGCAATAGGCACTCCGCCCGCCTGCCCACCAAGCTGACGCTCACCGCTTGCGATGTAGTTGCGGACCAGCACGTGGTGCTTCTCTCCAAAGGGCGGCGGCAGGATGATACCCAGGTCCTTGCCCTTGAGCTCGTTCCTGTTGAAGCCCAGGAGCGCGTGTGCCTCGGGGGAGGCCATTTGGATGACACCCTGCGAAATCAACATGAGCGTTAAATTTGGGCAACTGGTGGACCTACTTTGCGATTTACGGCGTTTGGCACGGCAGGCCAGAACCGCGAGCCCGCACCTGCGAATCGATGAAGACAATGGCCACGCCCTCCACGATGCCCTTTCCGCCCAGGTCGATACCCGCGCCCAGCTGCATGGCCTCCTTGGCGTGCTCATCACGCTCCTCCAGCCGCTCGGCCTCACTGCAACGTGCGTGCAAGATACACACAAATCAATATGTCATGCAGCAAAGGCACAGGCAGGTTTGCAAGGCGGGGTTGCAAAGGAAGCCATAGCACAACGTCAGGCAGGTCAAACATTGCACAACATGCATGGTTGCTACTCAGGTACAACTTGGACCCGGCCCAGCCCACGAGCCCGCAAGAACTCACGCGAACCACTTTGCGGCCGCCCAGGGGTCGAACTTGACGCTCTCCAGGAATCGGCCGTACAGTCGGACCAGGCGTGCGTTGGTGCCGTGACGGATGAGCACGCCACGGTAGGCACGCTCGGCGGCGCGGACAGTCACCTGGGTATGCGCACAGGGTCAACATGTTACTGAAGGTCAAGAGGTTTTGTAGGGTGCACCTGTCGTCATCCTAGCAAAGCACCGGCAGTCGCATACTACTCGTTCCCAGCCCTCCCCCCTCCCGGAGGCCCTAAACCCCGTGCATGCCAGACTCCATTCAATCCATCCCCACCTCGATGCGGTTCATGGCCTTGGTGAGCTTCATGAAATTGACGTTGGTGTGCATGAGCAGGCCCCAGAAGGCACGCATGGCCATCAGCGCCTCCTTGTGGGCGCGGGTCACCAGGCGGTGGCTGCGCTGGAACTCCACATACGACACGAGGTCAACCGCAGTGCCAGTGCCGCCGTTCGCACCGCTGGCCTTCTGGGTGTGCTCCTGCTCACGGCTGAAGATCGCAAAGCGCTCCAGGATGCCTGGGGATTGCTTCTTGGCGGCCTGCGGGGCAGAGGCGCGGGCACGCATTCCAACGCGTTCGTCAGTTCCCAACGGAAGCCCATAGGAAAGCTTCAGATGTGCCCTGTCTTCATTGAACAGTCGCGTGAATAAGCGCCCCAAACACAAGATAGTCGGGCTAGGCTCACACCTGGAGTTGGGTGTAACCGGACTGGTAGCTACCCTGGACGTCGATTAGGTAGGAAGAATAGAGGATGAACATCTGGGGGTTGTTGGACAGCTGAGACAGGCCCGCCTGCGTGAAGGCACGAGCGTGCAAGGGAGTTTGCGGGCCACGGCTAGGTGCTTGAAATTTATGCAGGCACTGTTCAAAATAAGTGTCATGGCATGCAATTGCTGTGGGCCTATCCAGCATAGGCCTACGTGCCAGACAGCTGCACGCACGCACCTTGACGATGGCCTCGCCCATCTTGACCGAGTCCGGGTCAGGCGTGTCTTCGTCCAGCCATTGCCGCGTGTTGCGCAAGACAATTTCCACATCGCGTGCATCCTCGAACTTGTAAATGTATTTGGTGTTGGTTCCGGGCTCCGGGTCCCTGTCAACGCAGCGAGCGCGGCGAGGAGAACACGAAGCACCATTCTTCTATTGAGGCCAGCGAGTTATGTGTTTCGACTCTCTTGATGCAAATTCGTCTGCAGAGCTAAACGCGACAAATCGAGGGTTCAGTCCATAATAATGTCGGGAATCTTGCGTGTCTAAAGTGCGTGCCACAGCTGCCAGAAAGAGTAGGGTTATATAAGTCATAAAACTATTTGGAGCGCAGCATTATGCGAGCTCGTATCTCGGCCAAATTCCGGCCGTGGATCCCGCCAGCTGACAGTCGTCACCTCGGGGTCGACTGGCCGCACACCCACCTACAGCCGCCCACCCACGCTCCCAGGTCCCCCACACCTGAACTTGTTGTAAACGCTGGGCCCCAACTGCCGCAGCCGCAGGTGGCACGCAACGGCGCCAAGGACCGCGGATGGCGCAAGGCCCGCCCACAGCGCGATTGTGAGGTTGTGAGAGAATTGGTGCCTGTCCTCGGGGTCCTTGGGCGAGCCAAACGCCAACGCGACGAGCAGCACGGAGCTGTAGAGCACGGCTGCATAAGATGCGCCTCGGGCGTAGTTTGAGGCAGCAAAGGTGAAGGGCACCTGTGGGGGGTGCCGCCACAGGGGCTGTCAGAGTGCGTGGGACCTGCACACACCCTGCCTCCTGCCCCCTGGTCCATGCTGTGCCCAGCCCCTTGTTTCAGGCAGGATGATTGTACCGCGGCACTCACCCATTTGTACTGTAGGTACATGAGCAGTAAAAAGCACACGATGTACAGGATGCTGAGCCACTTGGTGCTGTTGATCATGACGGAGGCGATGGTGGCGATGGTCTTGATGATGAAGCTGTAGCCCTCGGCGCGGGTGTGCATGATGGCCATGTAGTGCCGGGTCATGGGGTTCAGGTCCATCTGGCTCACCTGGGGAAGGATTTGGGCGTGAGTAGTGAGATACGAGGCAATTACAACAGGTTTGATGGGAGAGAAATCCGTGCTTCCCCTGGTGCTGACTGCCGTGGGCAGTCAGACTATTTGCAGGGGAGGCCGGCGGCGCGGACGCGAACAGGCAATGAGGGGTGCGGCCGGCTGGTCGTCTCACCACCATGGCTCCGGCCATGATCACGAACACGATGATGGCCACAACCGACACAGCCACGTGGATGAGGTGCGGCATCTTCCAGCACACTGTGAAGGGTGGGGTTTTGGGCGGATGGGTAGGTGGGGAAAAGGGAGGGGCAAGCACCAACGCCGGCTACGTTATGCATGTATGGCACCGGCGGCTGCCTTTATTGACCCACCAGCAGGCATGTATCACCACAGTGATTGGGTGCCGTACTTACTCGCATCAGGAAAGAGCTGGTTATGAAACTGAACTTCCTTGGGGACGCTGAAGTACTGCACGCAAGAAGGCGGCGGGTGGGCGGAGGTTGATGGCGGGTGGGCTCACATCATATAGTCTACTGTGCGTACCGCGAACTTCCCATCTTCGTGCGTCCCTCAATCTAAGGCTCGTTTATTTGTCATGCCCGTTGCCCCTCACCTGGCAGTCCAGCGCCGCCAGCAGCAGCGTAAGTGTGGCCACGTCCAGCACCTGGTAGAAGATCAAGCCGAACCAGCGCAGGAACACGATGGGCCAGACCTGGTCGAAGCGGTTGTTGGAGAACTGGTGCGCAACCCACACCGACAGCCCCACGTTGACCAGCAGCAGGCCCACGAAGATGTAGAACAGCACCAGGAAGAACATGTAGCCCTGCAGGGGATCGAAAGTAAGGATGTATGGTCAAGGGGAACCGCTACTGAATCTGTGCTGCATGTAGCTGCTGGGCAACCAGGAGCACCCCTGTGGGCAAACCACATATCCAGGCACGGCGCAGAGCATAGTTAAATTGTTGCGTACCCGATCCGCAAGGAACCAGTTGAGGTTGATGAGGGACACTACTTTCCAGCCAGGATTGTTAGGGTCAATGTCGAAGCCATACGCGGGGTTGACCACCAGGAGCCACAGCTGGATGAAGTCGATGAACAGCCGAAAGATTGTGAACTTGATGGATGTCATATACTGCTCCTTGCATACCGTGTACAGCACCTGCGGTCAAGGGGCGGCACGAGACACCAGCAGTTCTTGGGTTCAACCGGTGCTATGTGGGATGGGCCCAACCACCCATGGCGCCCTGATGCACTAACGAACGCACGCGACACCCTGGAGTAAGACTTACCCCAAAGATGCCTTGCTGAATGTGATGGGGCTCCTCGAAACCCTCATCTTCACCGGGAGCAAGCTCTCCCTTTGGACTGCGTCAGCAAGTAAATGAACGAAACCGCTTCAACTTCGGCAGAGCTACATACGGCAGCAGTGCCAGGGCGCGTCCCGGGCGGGTACTCTCAACGGATCTGGACAACGCGTGAAAACGTGGTTTACATTTACGTATGTGCAGTGCAACACACGTATGTGCAGTGCTAGTTTTGCACGCACTGCGCCAGGCCCATGGCCTGCTGCGGCACGCGGCCGTTTTCCATTTCCCTTGTGTCGACTAAAGCAACCCGTAGTATCATGCCTTCCCCATGACCATAGAGACAACTTATGCACTCACTTGAACGAAGCAACGCTGCTGTCTACCGCCGAGCCCAGGGATGAGACGGACGCGCCGCTCATCGTTTACCGGCTTTGCCCGGCCGGCCTTAGTTTGACGTTGTGAAGTCAATGGAATTTGCAGTTGTCGACTGACGCTTGAAAACCCACTTGAGCGCCAAGTGCTCGCTCGCTCCGGTCCGACTGATGCACGAAAGTCGTGGCGTGCACAGCAGGCGCGGATTGCTCAGTTGAGTGTACTGTCTTGCTTGCGTGGGCCGAAAGCTTGCGTTATTGGTCAGGTGACAATCGTAGCACGAGTGAGCGCCAGTTCAATCGTTCCTGTCCCAGACGCCCGCCGGTTGCCTCAAGGCACCTCTTATTAAGTAGTGTAAGCAGTGGTTTATTCTGAGTACAGTTTATTGTTAGACTACACACCGGGTATGCGTCCAGCAGGCAAAGCGTCCTTCAATGGTCGATCGCGGCCGCGCCGCTTTTCGATCCCCACTCTGCGCTCAAGTTTGTTGCATATTCGGGTAACCCTCGCCTTAATTGTTCTCAAAGTCTAGGCAAGATCATACTCGGTCGGTCGTCTATGAGTTTGACCTTTTTGTAAAAAAACCGTGACCCCTAGCCGTCGCCGCGTTTACACAGCAGTATTATAGGCTATAACGTGTTCATTGCTTTGGAAACTGGTTGTGGCCGGTGATCACTCCCGGGCGCGTCGGCCTGTGCGTTTCTGGGGCCCGTACACGTCGTCCATCGCAACCCACCAGCTGCGCAGTACTCCGGCTTGCCCGTCCCCCCTCAGCCACCCGCCCCAAAGAATGATTTGTGTTTTCGCAGCTTGAAAGGATTAGCGAGCAGGTTCAGGCTAAGAGAGGGAGCTGATTTGGGACAGGGGACGCGGGGACCGGGCGGGAGGGGGGCATTCGAGTGGGTCTGCGACCTACTATTACGAACCCTACGAATCCAGTTTTCGACACGATCGCTGCCGGGCATCCCGCTTTGCAGCAGTTTCTCAATTGCTATGATACATTCTGCTTCGGATCTGCAATACGCGCAATCAGTGGGGTGTCGGCAAGTCTCTCTCGGGGAGGACGTTGCAACGTTTTTCCCCGTTTTTCCCCGTGGGTCATACCCAGCGGCGAGGCCCCCCTGGAATTCGATGCGACCGTGGGAAAGGGGCAAGCCAACTGCGGCCCGGGGTCGCCACGTTGTGGAAGGCGGCGCATGCTAGCAACTAGCCCGCGATGCAGCGTAATATGGTAAGTCACCATTTCTGGGAGTGCGCCGTGGCCCAAGCAGTGAGGGAGCAGATTGACAGCGCGGTGCCGGCTTCCATCACCCCTCGCCAGCTGTGGCTAGCAGAACCGCCGGAGGGAATACAGTGAGTGGTGTGTGTGGGGGGGGGTAGCCATCCATAGGATGCTGTTTATCAAATGGTTGTGAAGTGCCGATGTCCACCGGTAATGTGGTCGCGCACTACGCCTTACCGCTCACCCTTGTCTCATGCTGCTTGCGAGACACGACATCAACATCGGGTGGCGTGCTTTCGCTTTCGTTTCGCAATTTAGCGCATGTCTTTAACATTACCGGTGGCTCCAGGGGGGCGGTGGTGCTGGCCGCCCTGTATGCTGTAGAGCAGGCCAGGAGACGATTGAGGGCAGGAAATAGAGCGGTGCAGCAGCAAGGCGACACCAATGACGCGATCGAAGAGGACGCTCCTACCCCGCTGGAGGTGGCAAAGGCCGAGGCTGTCATAGGTTTCTGGAGGCGGCTACACGAATTCGCAGGCCTAGGCCTGCTACGGAAGGGATGGCGGGAAGTGGGTGTAGGGCACCCCCTGCTAGCGGCGCAGAACGGGCATATCAGGGTGCAACAGCCCGAAGCCTAACGTGGCGGAGCAAGAGACAAGGCGTGCCGCCGCTGAGCTGGACCTGTCAGAGGGATGACACGGGCCAGACGAGTTGACCGGTAGGGTTGACGTAACTACCGGTAGGATTGGTCGGGTCGCGGGTTGGGATTGACGGGGTGACGGGTTGGCATTGGTGGGGTGGCAGGTTGGGATTGACCGAACCGCCGGTAGGATTGACCGAACCTCAAGTTGGATTGGCAGCTTAGGACGCACGGTTAGGGCAGACTGACTCAGTAGTATGGGTTGGTGGAACCGTAGGTTGGGGTAGGCCGCTCGACAGGTAGGATTGACGGGGCGGCATGTAGGATTGGTCGCCCCGTAGGTTGGGATTGACAGAACCACCGGTAGGATTGGTCAACTTGCAGGTTCGGATTGGTGAAACGGCCGGTTGGGCAGACGTAATCGGCAAGTTGCCTCATCGTTTTAAACCGCTTCGTGCCACGACACCTTTGGCAACCGACCGCGAATCGGGCCCCGTGTCATCCCTCCTGACCTGTGTGCTCAAGACGGTTTTGAAGCAGCTCGCAACAGCTGAAACAAGCGGGTTGCCTTGGTGGGGTAGCAGTGACAGAGTCCTGCTTGGGTACAGAGCGAGGGTGGTTCGTGGTTTGAGGCATGTTACGGACATGCTCTAAATTGCGAAACGAAAGCGCAAGTCCAGCTTGACCTGTCCCCTGTGCGGTGGCTGATTGCGTTTTCGCCGGCTTGGGAAGAACACGTTAGCTGAGCTGAGCTGAGCAGTGGTGGAGTGTCAGGCGTTGGCCCTTGGGAGTTGCTCGGGGAGTTTTTGGGCTGAGTTTTTGGGCTGAGCCCCCCCCAGCGAAGCGTCCCGTGACTGCTGGCTGGCTGGCTGGCTGGCTGCGTCGGCAAAAAGTATCATACTGGCGCAAACCATGAATGCTATGTATTATCATTTGTTATTGCCTATTGCATGTAAATAGGCGGCAGGGCAAATTCGGGCGGAGCGAGAAGTGCCTTCGCACATTTGACTTTGCGAGGATGGTCGCAAACGCCCGCGTTTGTAGGGCCTATACTGCAAGCTATAATGGCGGCAAGCAAACCGGGGAACTAAAGCGCCAGTTTGTGACAACTTTCGGAGCCATGTCTGTTCGCCCTCCTGAAACGCCGAGGAGCCCCGAGGTCGCTCCCACCCCGCGCCTAGCCTGAGGAGTGTCAGGCATCGATGACGTCTGCAGTGCGTTAGAGGGCTACAAAATGCTTGGACTTGGTGGCAAGGGTGCCCTTGACTCGCGTTGATGCGGGCGTGTGGGATTCAGACACGCGTGCCTTGTGCTGACCGAGTCCTACTAAGCCCTGAGCTGGATCATTGTCGGCACGGGTCTAAAGCTCATTCGCTTGAAGTAGCCACCCAGCTTGTGACCATATTGGGGCTCAGCCAGGGCTCTTATCTTGTTTTGGGGGGAAAGCTCAGCCTGAGCTTTAGCAAGCTAAAATGCCCAGAAGTTAGCTCAGGGGGCGGACTTGGGCGGGCACTTGTGGATAGGCTTTCTGATGGTCAGTGGGGCATCAAGTGGTCAGGGAATCGTCGCATACGCTGACACGCAGCTGTTTGGGCCCCGGAACAGCTGAAAACACTGGCGTCTGATGGTTCTGTGGCCCCCAACCCCACCGGGGCCACCGTGGACGCGTAACAAAGCTAAAATCTGAGCTTTAAGGGCCAGCCGTAAAGCTCAGAAACCGGCCAAAATGGCCAAGTAAAGCTAAACATCTTTAAGGTAATAGCCCTGGGCTCAGCCCATTTTCCAGCTGTACAAAGCTGACACCCCTTGTCTTTCTTGCTGTGTGTGAGTGCTGTTTGTGCGCGTTTTGTGAGAGCGAGCGAGCTGCCTTCCTGTTACATCTGACCTATGGAGGCAGGCGCCCTGTGATCGCGGCGGTCAAGCGTGGAGTGCGCTTCAATCGCCGTAGGCTTGGTTTGTAAGCGCCGTTCAGGCTGTCGGCGCTCTCGCCAGTCCAAAGAGGCTGGTAGGCTGCAGCGGCCGTGTTCCGGGCCCGGCTCAGAAGTCTCCCCAAAGCTGTAACACAAAGGTAAGTCTGCAAGGAAGCTGCTAAGCTTTTGCAAGCGACGCATACCTCCGTCATCAGAGTGGCCGATGTCGAAACCTTTCGGAGAGGGGCGGACGCACTTGCTTTGCACTCGAGAGCTGCGTCCCCGCCATGTCGAGGAACAAGAAGCGGGTCGGTGACTCGGTGGCCGCGCGCAAGCCCTCGCCTGTAATTGGTCTATGGTGATGAATGTTGCGTATCCATGGCGCCAAGAAAACAGCGAGTAAAGACGCCGGCATGACCGCAGGGCGTCACGGATCGTGTACGAATGCCTCATACCGCATCCAGCTAGCTACTACAAGAACAATAGAGCACTGGCAGCTTCGAGCATTCAGGTGTTTCAGTTTCCTAAATGCATTCTCTGGCATGGAGCCACGGCATGGAGCCCAGCGTGTGCTTTTGTACACGACACACGTCTGCTGCAGGACACGCAATCAATGTGCGCAAGTTTAATGGTCCCCCATTTGACAAACCGCATCACCGTGGCGTGTGACAATCCGATGAAACGATCCCACCATTTGATGTCCTGTATTGTCACCCTTGCTCTGCAGTCCGTATCTAACCACGCCCACCACTGCGCCGCCACGCATCAGCAGGAACCCTGGTTCAGTGTCCTGCATGCCACACACAGGCATGGCGTGCTTTCGCTTTCGTTTTTGCAATTTAGAAGCGCATGTCCGTAACACACTAATGTACAAACAAACAAACTGCCGACGGTACGGCAGAAGCCACCCCAGGCCCCAGGTCGATCTGCCAGCAACACTAGCGGCAACACTAGCGGGCCCTGCAAGGCAGGCTCACACCGGCTAATGCACTCGGCTGCCGCGCCCTACATGGCCACGCGTCGCGCCGTGCCCACCCCGCGGGACCATGCTTAGGAACGACCCGGGCGCCGCGCCAGCACCCCCGACTGGCCCACCGCCCGCACTGCCGGCCCCCACACCGCTGCCTGCCGAACCGCCGAACAAGCCGCCGGCGCCACCGCCGCCGCCATGCAGCCCGCCTACCGTGCGACGGGGGCCACCTTCGCCGCCGGACGCCAGCACCTGTAGCAGACTGGCGCCACCGTTTAGCCAGGATGTTGGGCTGCCGAGCACACCAGAGGGGGAGGCGCCGCCGCTACCCGCTAGGCCGTTGCCATTCCCGCTGCCGCGGGCGCTGTGGCACACGCGCCCCGGGCCTGCACCACTTCCGACAGCCGCAACGGCAAGCGCCGCAGCGGCGGCCGTCCCGCCCGCGAGAACTCGGCGCCCGCTGGTGCTGCCATGGCCTGACATCGCGGCAAGATTCAAGCCGTTGGGTCTGTCATTACTGAGCCCGCCTGCGCCGCCCATGGTTCCCGCGCCGACACCGCTGCTGCCAGTCAGCACTGGTGTGCCAAGGTCCTCGCGTGCTGCTGCGGCCGCGGCCTGCAACGCCAGCGCGCCGAGATCACAGCTGGTGGACACTGCCGCGGATGCGCCGGCAGCACCGGCGCCGCCACCACCGCTGGCCCCACCCGCGCTCCCCGCAGCCGCGTCCAGGTTGCCGCCGGTCGATGCCGCCAACGCGGCTAGCGTCCCACCGGGCAGTGGCGCGCTTACATGCACCGACACTTCCCCAGCCGGCCCCGCCGCGGCCACGCCGCTGCTACAACGTCCCAAGCGGCCACCACCTCCGCCCGCACCTGACGGCGCGGCAGCGGCACTGACGCAAACGACATTCACGGCGGACGCGGCAGTAGCAGCACCGGACTGCGATGTGCTACAGCCCGGCACGGGCGCTGCTGCGTCGCCGTTGCAGCCATCGACGGACTTGTGCTGCAACTGCGCACGCGCGTTCCCGAACTCCGTGAGGCTCTGCCGCCGCTGCTGGCCGCCACTGCCGCCTCCACCCCTGCCGTGCTGGCTGTTCTGCAGGTGCTGCTGGCCCGGCGCGCTGCCCTGTGCGGGCGCGGCGTGCTGGGCCCCGTGGTGAGCCACGTGGTGGCCGTGGTGATGTTGGCCTCCATAGTGGCTGTTCCGATGGCCGGCATGCCCGTGCCCGTGAGCCCCTCCCGGGGCGCCCGCAACCCCACCGGCGCCTCCCGTGGCGCCCATGCCCCCCATTCCAGCGGCGCCTGCGGCACCGCCGCCCAACGGCAGGCTTGGCCACAAGGAGCCGCCGGCGCCACCACCGGGGCCCCCGCCCCCGCCGCCAGCCGTCAACCGAAGCACGGCGGCGGCTGCCGCCACGGCCTGCGCGTGCGCCTGCACCTGCGCCAGGGCCTGTGGGTCGATGCTGGGGTGCACGTAGGCGTGGAAGGGCGCGTGGTAGCCCGTGGCGCCCGCGCCGGCGCTGCCGCCGGCCTGCACCGTCAGCCCCGCCGCCACCACTGCTGCCGCGACGGCCGGCGGCGGCGGAGACGTCCACCGCGGCGCGTCCCGCTGCTGAATCATGCTTGGACGCAGCGCCCCGCCAGTGCCGCCTGCGGCTCCCGATGGCGAGGCCAGCGTTGGGGCCGCCGGCGCCGGCAGCAGGGGCCCGGACATGCTGGCGGCTGCTCCGGCCGGCGCCGCCCCCGCCGCCGCGTCGCCATTGTCGACCACCAGCGGCGCCGGCGAGGAGCGCTGCCGGCGGCCGCTCTCCCATGTAGAGCCGCCGCCGCCTCCGCTACCGCCGGCGGCGGCTGCATTCACGGCAGCGGCATTGGCGGCTGCGGACGACACCGCCACCGTGTTGGCAGCTGCAGCGTACGCGGGGTTTGCCACGGCGGTGACGTAGCCTTGCATGCGGCTGGCCCGGAGCAGCCCAACAATGCCACTGCCCGTCCGCCGCGGTGTGGATGCCTCGCTCCCGCTGCCACCACCCTCACCGTCACCATCCGCAACCTCGCCGCCGCCGCTGCCAAGCCTGCCAGCGCCGCCGCCTGGGCTTGCCCGCGACTGCAGGTGGAGGTGCGCGGCCACACCGGCACCCGCAGCAGCGCCCCCGGACGCCGCGGCTAGAGCGGCCGCGAAGGCGGATGGCAGGTTCGCCGAGCTGTTGACTGGTATCAGCCCAAGCGCCGCACCCGCCGCCGCAGCTGCCGCCGGCACCAGCCGTAGGTGCCCCGAGGAGCCCATGCGGCTCGACCGCCCGCTCGCCGGCCCCGCGCTCCCGCCCGCGCCTGCCCCGCCGTCCTCCCCTTCCACCCTCTCTGCCGGGCTCCCCGGCGGCTGCGGCGACCCGCTGCGCGAGCCGCCCGCAGAGCCACCGGACGCGCCTGACAACAGGGCGCCTGCGGACGGGGCGAGGTGGGCTGGCACCCAGCCGCGCGCCCCGGCGCCGCCCGCCAGCCCGTTCCGCCTGGAGCTCGCGGCCGAGGCCCAGCTGGGGTACAAGGGCTCCCGCTGCAGCGGCGGCCCCGGCTGCGGGGCTGCTGCGTCGCGGCAGCGCACCGGGCTGCGGCTGAGCCGGGCAACGCCATAGCTGGGCGGAATCGGCGGGCGGCCAGGCGCCCTGCCCAGGCCAGAGCTTCCACCGGCCGCCACGCCACCGCCGGCACCTGGCAGCGGCTGCTCGCCCTCGGAGGGGCAGCTGCCGGCAGGTCCGGCCTCGCAGCCGTCAAGACCGCCGTTCTCCACGTCTTCCCCCTTGCCGTCGCCCTCCTCCAACGCGGCAGGCAAGCTCCATGCGGCTAGCGGCGACGCGCGCTCTGCGATGCCGTCATCACTCAGCGGCATGCCTGCGCCCGAGGCTGGCGTTGTGGCGGACCAGGAATCCTGCGGCCACAAAACCGAAGCGGAGTGGTGGGGCACCCTGTCAGCGCGCAGCGGCTGACTACTGCACCTGCCGGCACGGTCTTGAGAGAGGCAGGACAATCAGGGGACCAGCCAGCCCTGTGGGAGGCGCGCCGCTGTGCCTGGCCACTCACCTTGGCGCTTGCTGCGGAGCGGTCAAGTGCACGTGCGCCGGTCGAAGCGAAGGCCTCTGATGCGGCTGCTACGGCCCCGTCGGTGGCTGCGGAAGGCGTGCTGGCGAAGGCCGCAGTGGCGCCCGTGTTTGGCCCCGTTAGGCCGAGGACGGCACGCAGACGAGCGCTCTTGTTGTTGCCCCATGGCTGAATTTTGCTGAGAATTGACAGCGAGGCTGAGCGAGGGAGAACGGCCCGAGGCCCCATGCCATGGAGCTCCGCCAACGCTGGCCCCGAGCCCGTGTCCCCAGCAACCTGCATTGCTGGGGAACTGCATACCACCACTGCCATACTGCCCGGAGCGGGCCCCTCAAGCTGCTCAGCACGCCCAGAGACATTCCGGCAAGGCGCGGGTCCGTGACCAACCACTTATTACGTGGTGATTCATTTGTAATAGCTTTATCTGCAAGACAGGGCAGATGCTTTTGCTTCGATGGTAGTAAAAACAGGCTTCGGTCCTGTGAAGGTGGCAAATAAGCTTGATAGCAGCTTATGATGTTATAAGTGCAACCTCAAGACGAACATTGCAGTTGTGTTTGACAGATAAAAGCCTGGTGAGTGGTTCAGTGGTGAAGTTTGCGCGGCTCAAAGAAATAATAAGTGAAGACGCTCTGTGTCACAATAGTTGCAATTACTATTGTTCAACATCTTGAAAGGCGAGTCATCCATGGGTTTGGGACGAGAATTGGTGCCATTGCATCAGTAGTCGCCCCAATCATTTACGTCATTTGCGTGATGACATACAATTTATATGTAATTCAATGACGATATAAACACTGCTGAAAGCTTAGAGCTTTGGCGTATTGTACACGCATGCGATGGCCCCGGCGCCCCCAGCTTCGGGCGCCGCTGCGGCGGCAAAGCCAGCAATTGACTCGGAGGTGATTTTTGAAGAGGTGCGCTGCCCGGAGGGCACAGCGCATGACGGCGGGCGGCGGCGCGGCCAGCCGGCCAGCCTGGGCAGGGAATTGGGCAGCCCACGCGAAACGTCCCGCTCAACCCTGACTCTACTCCTGCTGAAACCCGTCGGGCCGCCAGGCCTCCAAGCTGCACAGCTCCGGGACGGACCTGCCACGTGCGGAGGAGCTGTACCGCGCCGTGCTGGCCGCCAACCCCCGGCACGCGGACGCGCTGCACCAGCTGGGCGCGCTGCTGACTCAGCGCCACGGCAAGAAGAAGGTACAGTGGGGCCGGCTTCCTCACAGGCGGCAGTTCCGGCGCGTGACGCGGCTCTTTGCTTTGTAGTGAGTCGGACCATCGGTGCAAGCCGGCCGCTCCGAAATGGCGCGGCGCAGAAGGCAGGGGCATGATGCCTGCCGGACTGCTGTCGGAGCTGTGTGTACCTGCGTGCCTCCTACTGCTGTTCGGCGCGCGCAACGACCTGCCGCTGCCCCGGACACGGCCCACGCCCTTGCCCTGCGCTCACTCCATTCCACGCCCCTCGCCCCCAGTTTGAGGAGGCGCAGCGGCTGGTGTCGGCGGCGGTGCAGCTGCAGCCGCGCAGCGCCAAGTTCCGCAACAGCCTCGGGGTGGTGTACCAGGAGGCGGGGCGATGGGTGGAGGCGGCGGACGCCTTCGAGCGCGCCAACGAGAAGGACCCAATGAATGTGGCGGTGGGTTTTGCGGGGCTGCAGCATGGGGTGGCCGTGGAAAAGGGAGGGTCAGGTGCGGAAGGTTGACGCTCCTTCGCTCGTCCACCAGTCCGCCACCAAACGGAAGGGGGGACTGGGGGGGGGTGTTTGTTTGACATCCCTTGGCAAAAGGGGAGTCATCCTTGCGGCCGGGACCGTTGGCTACCGCAGACAGAAGGTGCAAGCGCAGTGGCCATCGCAGCTGTGGGCCGTGCGGCTGTGCCTCAGCACGCTCCACCGGGCGTCCGCTCATCACCACCGACCAATGCCCCCGCCACCCGCTCGCTGCGCTGCTCGCCGCAGACCCTCATGAACCTGGCCCGGGCGCTCAAGGAGCTGGGCCGCCAGCAGCGCGCCGCGGAGGTGTACGGCTCCGTGGCCAAGTGGGTGCGAGCGTGGGGGTGGGCGAGTGGAGAAAGGACAAAGTACACAGCTGTAGCGGGGTATGGCGCAGCAACGCGACGGCCGGTGTGTTAGGAAAAACGAAACGAATCGCCCGTATGTATGTGTGCAGGGTTGTGCTGATGTGTGGGAACCCACCGGCCCATGTTTCCGGTGACACCACCGCGCCCTGCCCTGCCCTGCCCCCGAACAGGCTGCAACCCGACCACCCCTCCGCGCACTACCGGCGGGGAGCCATCCTGCGCAGCCTGCGCCGCAACGAGGAGGCACTGGCGGCATTCAGGTGCGTCCGTCCTGGATCACACACAAAGTGTCGTAGCCCGCCCATCCTGAAGCGCTTGTCGACCCCTTTGCCTGCTGCCTCAACTTGCGCGTCTGTTTCCCGTCTGTTCGCCCGCCATTCCTCACAGCATCCCTCCCTGGGCACCTGCGCCTCGGGCCATGCTCCATCCCATCCCCCACAGCATCCTCCACCCCAACCCTCGCAGCATCCTCCACCCCATCCCTCACAGCATCCTCCACCTCAACCCTCGCAGCAGCTCGCAGCGCAGGGTTTCTCCCCAACTGCATGGGTCATAGAGTTACCCCCCGCTCTTATGCATTGGGTTTAGTTTAGTTTGGGCTGGTAACCACAACCCCCACCCCCACCCCACCCCGAATGAACCCGCCCGTGGCTACGCCTTCTCCTCCTAACCCTAATGCGTGTACCCCCACCCCCTCCGCCCCTCGCGCCACCTGCAGGCAGCACCTGCGCATCGCGCCCGACCACCAGGCCTCGCGCTTCTGGATCGCCGCCATCACCGGGGACGCCGAGGCCATGGCCGCAGCGCCGCCCGACATGGTGGCGGGGCTGTTCGACCAGTACGCCGACCACTTCGATGACCACCTGGTGGGGAGGGGCGGGTGGGTGGCAGGCGGATACTGTTGACATCCACTTCGATGACCACCTGGTGGGGAGGGGCGGGTGGGTGGCAGGCGGATACTGTTGACAACCGCTTCGATGACCACCTGGTGGGGAGGGGCGGGTGGGTGGCGGGCGGATACTGTTGACAGTACGGTATTTGATTTGATGCACAACCAGCACTCCTATAACGCTGTAGCTCAACAGATAGCGAGGTAGCGCGCTCCAGAACCCAAGCCAAATGAAGCCGTGCGGGCCCAAACCCAAGCGGGCAGACTAGGCATGTGGTCGGACAGCCGGCGGAGCTGGCCGGCCCGGATTGGGGGAGTGGCGGGCGGGGCAAATGAATTTCGCCGATGCGCGGTTATGGCTGATGGGACAGTGGGCAGGTGGGCGGGATGTCGGCCTGATTATTTGGGTGGGAGGCCGGGAAGAGGTGAGCGCCGGCCAGTTGGGCAGGTGGGCATGCGTTTTGGCAGGCACGCAAGCAAGGCAGGACGAAGGTGGAAACCGGTGCTTGTCTCATGCGGGACTTGGCATCACCTGCCCGTCGCGAGGCGAGCGTGCCTGCGTGCGCGTGTGCGTATGTGGTCTGTTGAGGACTCGACACAAGAACGGGCGGTGCGTGTGCGTGTGCGTGTGTGTGCCTGTGCCCGTGTGGCTACCAGGTGAACAAGCTGCAGTACAAGACGCCCGAGGCGCTGCGGGACCAGCTGCTGGCCGCGCACGCCGACTTGGCCGCCGCACGGGCCGCCAGCGGCGCCGGCTGCAGCAGCAGTAGCAGCAACAGCAGCAGTGGCGGCAAGCCTGCCTGGCGGCGCTGCGTGGATCTGGGCTGCGGCACGGGTCTGATGGGGCCGCTGCTACTGCCGTACATGGCGCGGGGGGCGGCGGGGCTGGAAGGCGTAGACCTGTCGGCAGGCATGGTCAAGGAGGCGGAGCGGCGAGGGTGCTACGGCCGGCTAGAGGTGAGGGGGCGGGCGGACGGGCAGGTCGTTTGGCTGGGGCATGTTGCCAAGCTTGTGCCAGAGGACTGGCTCGTGTCTTGTTTGTGCCAAGTTGCCTTGAAGGTGCTGGTTGGCAGCTTGCTGAATGCTAGGCGGCTCGGGAACCTATGCCGCAAGTTACTATGATTGATTGTCATGGATGCGATATATCTCTAGTTCACTATACAATCTTTTGAATCTTGCCATATAACCGCAGGTGGGTGAGCTCGTGGGCTTTCTGGAGGCGGAGGCAGCCGCTCTTAAAACAGGCACTGGCGAGACGGATGCACCTGCCAATGCCGCCCGCGGCAGTGGAGACGGAGGCGTCGGCGGCGACCGTCAAAGCGTTGACCGGTCGGTGCCATACGACCTGTTGGTTGCTGCCGACGTCTTCGTGTACATCGGAAACCTGGCGCCTGTGCTGCGTGCGGCGGCGGCGGCGGCGTCGCAGGGGGCCGTGCTGGCGTTCTCAACTGAGGCGCTGGAGCTTGCGCCGTGCGGCAAGACCAACCGCAGCACCCTGGTGGCGGCGGGCGAGGCAGAAGCAGGAAAGGAGGCGGCGGGCCTCTCGGAGGCAAAGGAAGGTCAGGGGGAAAAGCAGGGGCTGCGGCTGCAGGTGACGGGGCGATACGCGCACACAAAGGAGTACCTGCGGCGGGTGGGCGGCGAGGCGGGGTGGCGGCTGGTGAGCATTAGTCAGTCGATTATTCGCTTCAATGGCGGCGAGCCCATCTGGGGGCACCTGTGTGTGATGGAGCGGGTGTGACCATCCAGAGAGCACACATAGTGGTCTACAGCGAGAGAAGAGTGTGCATACGGTATGAGACGGCCGGGTGAGGACGTCCGGGGGAGAGGGCGCGGACGGTGACCCAGCCAGTCATCCAGCTGGCAACGTTCCAGGATTCGACAGTAATGAGTGTTTGATATCTGAACTTCATGATATCATGTGTGGATGCAAGTTGCCGTTTGCGGAGGGCTTTGGGCAAGGTGGAATGAGTGGCAAGTTTGCTGGGGGAGACGCAGATACAACGGGGCCGGATTGGCAGAGATCAGGCGGCGCGTGTTTCGCGGCTGGGTTTGTCATTCCTGCTCGCGCCTGCGCTTGAATTAAAGGCTTCATCATACATTAGCTGGCATTGACATTGCTCCAAACTGCAAAATGAAAACGTTCAGACCACGCGCGATGCTGCGTTTGGAAGAGGCCAACGATGGGCAACGCCCGTCGTCGTCGTCCACGTCGATGGAGTTCGCGGCCATCGCATCCGCTCGAGACAGCTGGATGGCCACCCCGCGCGAGAGCCTGCAGCAACTCCCTGCTTCAGGTGCGGGCGGGGCAAGTCAGGAAAGCCTGCTCCGTCGAGCTGCGGGATTGTCAGGGCGATTAGAGAACTGATTAAGAACTTCGAGATGTTCATCGCTGCGTTATGGCCTTACTTGATGCCGGCTCAGCACTTTGGCGAGACCGCCACTGGACAACTTGTGTCGGCATTCCTCGCAGGCCGCATAACGGGCCAGTAGCAACGTGCAATTGTTGTATGGCATGTAGATGGTATCCTTACCGGCATGTGATGAGCCGAAACGTTGTCATTGATTAAGTCGGACAGGGGCGAAAATTGCGAAACTGAAAGCGCGCGCTGCACCCAACCAACGCCTGAGACCGAAAGCCGCGGCATTTCCCCGCCATTCTCACCGTTTTGGCTGCCTGACACAAAAGACGCCCTAAAACCGCCTTGCACGCGCAGAGGCCCCTGCGGCCGCCCCTCGCGCGCTGTCCGGCACGGCTTCTTGGACTGCCGCTTTCGGGGGCGCCAAGCCGGAGCCGAATGAAGCGGTGCTGCAGGACCTGCTAGCCGAGGCCTCAGGGGTACTTCCCCAGGCGACGCCCATGGCGCCGACGCGCACCGAGGTATGACCCAGCAAAAGTGCTAGCACGTTGATTATTCGTGTGTTGTTCGGTTGAGGCGCACACACCATCCCTGGGCTTCCCACAAGTACGTGATTCCGCCGGAGCTTTCTTTGCAAAAGATGGAAGATACGAGCGCTGAGCCTTGCACGCATAGCAGCCATAGACCGCCACACCTGCCTGATTTGGTGTGCACTCCCGACCTTGTGCGGCGCACAGGTGCTCCGCGCCCTCGAGCGGCGGCGCCTGATGTGGGAGGAGGCCCACGCTAAGATTGCGCACCGGCTGCATCAGCAGCCGCAGGGAGATGAAGAGGAGGGCGCATATGGGCTGGACGACGACGACGTTACAGGAGACCACGTAGACCACGGCGCCGCGGGCTCCCAGCCATCACCGCGCACCAAGCCCCGCGCCGTCGCTGCGGCTATTGAGACCACGGCGGGGCTGCGGGATGCGCAGTCCCTCTCAACAACGCAGCCGGCTGTGGGGCTGGAGGGGCTGGAGGGGCTGCTGTCGCCAGTAGAGCTGGCCCCCACCTCCACCACCTCCACCACAACCACCACCACAACCACCAGCCTCATCTCCCCGGTGCTAGAGCAGCTCATGGCGCTGCGGCAGCAGCGGGAGGAGCGCCAGCGGGGCCGGCTGCATGTGCAGCACCAGCACCAGCATCAGCATCCGCAAGCGCCGCACAGGCAAGATCAGGCAAGTGGCAAGGCACACGGCAGGTGCCCATCGAGCCCCGGCGGCAGGAGTCGCGGCGGGTCCCACAGCCTGAGCCCGGGCCGCAAGTCGCCAGCGGCGCGGCGGGCGGCGGCTGCAGCTACGTCGCCATCGGTGGCAGCAGCAGCAGCAGCAGCAGCAGCAGCAGCAGCAGCAGCAGCAGCACCGAGCGCTCGCGATGCCAAGAGCGCAGCTGCATGGACAATACAGGTGACGCACCCGTATGCAGCAGCAGCAGCACAGCCGCCAGGCGGCTGTAGCGCCGGTGGCAACGGCAGTAACAGCCCGCCAGCCGTCCACTGGCTGGAGCAGGAGCAGCAGCTGGGTAGCAGTGCGCTGGCGTCGCCAACCTCAGCTACATCTGCTGCAGCATCGGCATCGGCTACTGCCAGCTCCACTGCCACTACGTCCTCGCCGGCATCCTCCATCCTCCTGGCAGACCAGCCGCACCCGCGCCTAACCTCCTTCCCCGGGCCTTGGCGTGGCAAGAGCTGGCAGGCCGGTTCCGCCGCCGCCCACCTGCCGCCGCCTGCGGCACCCGCTCCAGGCCCCCAATCACCACCGGCTGC